>OX388168.1:9235332-9835332 GCA_947579745.1 Apocheima hispidaria
GGACATAGATAGATAAATATAAACTTTTCATTGTGAACACGAGAAATCACATACAGAAAAACCTTATAAAATAAACATAACAACAAATGAGAATACAGCGCGCTCTGGCGACAGACTTAGGCAAGAGCGCCGCACGTGACAAAGTGCATCGCAATGTAGTGCATTATCATTATGTTGTAGTACGTACCTACGTAGTACATAATGTCCTAATGGAAATTCCGAATAATTACCTCAGTAAAAGGTTTATAACTTTAATAATAACACAGGAATAGTCTAAGCAAATAATAGATAAGAACTAAGTTGAGTCCGGTAGACTGAAGCTGTCCTTGTAAAGATGGCGAGCGTGGTCACCATACTTGGATCCGTCCACTGCCAGTTCTAATTCGGTCCGCGTGTTGTTTCACCATCTACACGTACCTACGCCGCACATTAATTGCAATGCTAAATAAAATTATTGTTTCGTGTCTTCCAGTAAAGATTTATGAAAAACTCGGATGAATTCTCGGATAACGATCTGATGTGGCCTTAACAATTTTGTTAATTCCCGAGAAAATAGGGCAAAAGCATAGACCAAAAGATTGAAGCTTCTGTGCGAAACTGTATGTGGCCTCGTAAATCTCAAACGACATCTTGAATGCATACCTCAGAAAGACCTTTAAAAGCCACGAGGTCTTCCCGAATTGATCAGTTTAATAATATTATAAGTGCGAAAGTAATTCTGTCTCGGTATCTGTCTCTCTGTCTGAGTGTTTGTCGCGTTATCACGGCTAAACGGTTGAACGGATAATAATCTCTAAAATAATCCAGTAATTCCAGCCGAGAGATGCAAACCATATGACCCGAATCGTATGGTTTGCATCTCTCGGCTTATAAACTCAGTATCCGGGCCAACCACTGTTTACATGGACACGATCGAGTACTTGTTTATTGGAAGCTGATCCACAAAACTAATGACGAAAGTGAGTCACTTTTTGTTACTGTATTTATAATTTAATATAGATGTCTTTCAAGCAACAAGTCAAGTCAAGTCTAGACTAGGTAGTAGATCCTAAGGTAATAGTTTTCGTATCATCTACAAGGCTTCCATATCTCCCACATAGACTCCGATAAGTTATGTAGGTACCCGGATGTTATGTTATGTTTTTATAACTTGATCTCTACGGACAATGCCAGAATCTATCTTTACAAACAGGGTTACAAGTAAAGGGTATACTAAGCGGAAAGAGGCTCATAGTACTGCTGATTGTGAACAATGTTTACTATGGGACCAACCCCGAAATGGAGGAAAAAAAGTGTCCATAGAAAAGTGTCAATGACACTCGACGAAAAGTATGTAAATAGCTGTTTTTTTTCTCGATTTCAGAGTTGGTCCCACAGTAAAAGTTGTTTATAATAATGAGTACTATGAGCTCTTTTCGGCTTAGCATACTTTCCTTACAACCCTGTATATAAAATAACACACCTTTTTCTAGGAATCAACGCACAGACCAAACCACATTAGATAGAGACGTGTAATTTCAACCCAATACTCCTCAAATGGACTGGGTGAACAATTCAACTCAATCAGATACAAACCAAACCGCTAGGGCCCCAAGGCACACCCCTTCCGGGGTGCCAGAGCCAGTTTGATATCCCCCTCTCGGCTGACGGCCCAAGCCGAGGTTCCTACCGCATTCGGTGCCCCCGCGCTAGTCACCCTCGCGCCGTTAAAATAGCTGTAGAGGCCGTTAGACCAACAGTTATGGACCCCTATTCTCAAAAGCCTATTCAATCTCATCTTTAAAAATATGTCGAACTTCGAGATTCCATATTCCCAACGCTATCTTTCGAGATATTTACGATGGCTAGCGTTCGAGATACATCGAGTGGTCGGAGGCAATCGAGACGAGACAGTCGAGATTGGAATCTCGAAATCGACATCAATTTGTCATAAAATATCTCCGAATGTTTGTGAGAATTATTTCAGCGCGCTTGTATCTGCGTCGGTCGATGCCCACGCGCAGGTCGGAACACAGAACCATCTGTGATACTTTTTGTAGGTCAACGAAGTGTTTTATATACGCATTACAAATCCAATAACTTTGGCTTTTTAGTTTATCTTCTGCAGAGTCCGCCTGGGGAAGTACCTTTGCTTTGCCTTTGCCAGTTATTCAACCGCCGAGCAGTAGTGTGCAAACATTACTGTGTTCCGGATTGAAGGGCAATGTTACCAGCGTAATTACTGTGCACATAGAGATTTAACATGGCTTAACACCTCAGGGCGACGAGCACCGTGCATTGCCGCGCATGGCTTTGAACTGTTGCCGTTCAAAATTCTGGGTGGCACTGAACTGTTATGGGCAAGCGTGAAGCTAAACATCAGGTGAGAGATTTGCTCGTCTCGTCACCAAATTCCATTTTTAAAAATACTGGTTGTGTATTTTTGTTGTAGTAAATTATTATTTTCTGACTTCCAAGGAATAGTGTTGGTCGAAATAAAACTCAGCATAAAATAAACAAATTTTAATTTATTGATAAAACTAAAAAAAATATTTTACACAATACATTATAATTAGTATTACACGACTAAGAATAATTATTTAAACATATCAAAGACGTGGACTAGCAAATAATAATTAAATTATACAAATCCATCAATTTTTGTGTCAAAAGAATCTAACAGTTCGATGACAATAATAAGAATAATAAAACTGAGAAAAACTTGGAAATCTTACTTCCTTCGAAACTCGACGTTATCTCCGAGGTATCTCTTACTACAGCTACATACATCCCGACAGACCAACAAATCGGACGAGTTGTAGAATAAGTTATAGTTAAGGTTATGGCAGTCCATTAAAATGTAAAAGTGAGACAAAATTGGTCTGATTAGACAATAAACCAAAACGGAGCTTTCAAAATTCAATTACCATACATACGTATTATTATAGTTAATCGTACATCGATTCGAAAACAAGCCGTTACAGTACAAAAACCAATGGTTTTTTATTTAAAAAAGTCTTAATATCTAGGCGTAAAACTAGCAGACCAGAGCTTACTCCAGAACACTCGACTATTTATTTTTATATAAATTTGTCCAACTCGGGCGCGCGTCTGCCTTTTTCCCGCGAAAACTCGCCATCTTGTTATCCGTTGGACAAAATACGGTCTAATATATCCCATAAATATCTTACGTATAGATAAATAGACGCATGCGTGTAAACAAAGACGTGTTTCTGCTTATGATGGAAAACTTATAATATAATTAATTAAATATGTTTGAAACAAAATGGCGGAGTGTTCTTGATATGCCTCTCATCGTAGCCATCTCGAAAAACTGTTACAAAATTACTTGAAACGGTGATAGACATAAAATACGGAACATTGAGCATTCAGCTGATTTGTTTTGGGAAATCGTGATAGATAAATGGACTCCGGTGTTGCCACATCGAACCGCGCCTGCCTTAATTTATAAACATCTACGTATTGTATCCTATCTAATACGAAAAGGCTTTACACAAATATAGCGCGACAACCATTCATCGATTAAATAATCAAATTAATAAGCCGACCAAATAAAGTGCTTAGAATTCAAAAGAATACTGCAAAGAATGTTATAAATAAATCTAGAGTTACCACAATGAAAAAAAAAATGGCATCGAAATTTTGCAGATAGCAACACAGAATGTATCGAGTTACAAATGCCTTACTTTCATGTATATTTACCCTTAGATAACCTAAAGCTAACTTATGTCTAATTAAATGATCTACGGGACATTTTACTATGGATGTTGGCGTCCCGTCTTCATAAATTAAAATGTGTTTATTTAAAGAGATGTTTTTAGACCACTCTTAGACAACCTACGGGATACCGGTCTAAAGTAAAGCACGCCAACATTTTGACCTGACAAACAGCTGTCATCTTATATGGCGACATATTTTGCACGAAAATTCCACAGCTATGCGATGTTACCCAATAAAATACAAACTTCGAAACTAACGAACTTCGGCATAATGACGGTACTAAGTACTCAAAATGTGGATGATTTAAAAATTTGTGAACCTATCAGTATAAAGATACAAATCATTCAGTGCGTTATCAGAAAATATTGTATATGAACGTATATCGCTAGCCTTAACGAATAAAAAAACTCTCTTGAAACGAAACAAAAACCGATTAGGCTGTTTTCACACCTTCCGTGCGAAAGGTATCGTGCGCTTGAAATTTCAACCTTATATTGTGTTCAATACAGCAGAAATTGGATGACAATACTTCGAAAGATAGCGCTTGACGCTTTCGTCATTTTTAATTCTGCTATACAGACATATGGTTCATTTTTCAAGTACCTGTTTCGCTGTTTTTTTTTCTCAGCGGAGATGTGCATTAAAGTTGAAATCAAGGGAATGAAGGAAAAACGCATTACATTTGGGCATGACACAAACAATTCTTTGAACTCAATGTGCGTATTTGTAATAAAAACTTCGATAAATGATCAACCTTCAAAGTAGAAGCCCTAAAGTTCATTTTAAATTGTGCTAACCATTCCGTTAATCTTTGAAAGGTTTTGTGCGTTACCTTAAGAGTTTTCACTTTCAAAATCGACCTTAAACAAACTGTAACAAAGACCCTTTCTCTCTAAAGGAAACAAATTGTATAAAATTGTAATCATTGTATTATAAATGTCAAAATATTAAATCACTGTAAACTTAAACTAAATCCCTATAATTCTCAAATTAATAAAATGTCGGGCGACGATTCTGACTTACCATTCACTTAACTAAGCTTCATAGTGCATTTTTAATTAGCTATCCTTTCCAACCGTATTGAAATAAAAAGAGAGAGAGAGAGATAATTGTACATCTCTCAAATAGTCAGTTTAGTGGCAAAGCAGAATCGACGCCTATATTCATTGTAGCACATGATTGCCAGTAACAAAAAAATATACAATGTTGCCATAAACACAATATTCTTTAAGAATTCGTGCCTAGATTTGACAAAAACGTATAATTCAGTTTTAAATAGTGTCTATATTTGAACATTGAAATCAAAACACTAAGCCCTTTTATTCATAAACGTTGATTAGGATAAGCTATAAGCTGTAAGGTGCTCCATCACCTTCTCGCTGGCGAGGTAAGTCACGCGCGGAAACGAAATAAAGCACGATTTAGCTAAAAACTTATTGAATTTTGTAAATATACATAATAAAATCATAATTTAGCTCCGTCTCCAAGAATACAATTACATAAGATGACATTTAAATACAAACAAAAAGATTAATTCAATAAATTACGAATAGATAATTTTAATCATAATATTTGGTTCTTTAATTTGTAGGTTTTTTTTTTTATGGTGGATTAATCTGTTGTGCGATGGTTTAACCTGAAAAATGGAAAATACGGAGTTATTTTTTTTTTAATTAATCTTATGGGAAAAGCTTAAAACTTTTTTTGTTACAAAATAACGTTTTTTACTTAAAATGTAAATTTCTTATCGGCCTGAATTAGATAACAGAATCGTTTATTTACATTCCTAATAAGAGTTTCGTATAAAGATGAAGGGATGCTTCCCGATCCAACCCACCACGAGCCATTGTAAGCTGCGCGTGACGCGCGAGTGTCACGTTCACGTCTATTCAAAAGATATCAGTTAAATGTTTTCAGAGCGTAAATAAAACTGGTGTATGCATTATTGCCACCAGAGCGGCGCCACGTTTGAAAGTGCTGACTTTGACACTTGACGATTCTGACAGATTTCAGACCTGCAATAATTTGTATCTGTAACAAGGATTCTCTACTATACCGGATGGGCCACAAAGTATTGTTTGCTCACGTCACTTGGGCCCGCCTTGCGGCACGTCGGCCATGTTTTGTATCCCGCCCAAGCTAGTACGTTAGTTGTCAAAAACTATCAAATGTTTTTGAACTGTTAGGAAATCACTAGTGAAAGGGGTGGAGTTGACGCCATATTGTGCATTCAAAGAGCTGCAAATGACGGGTCCTCTTTTTTCTTTTGTCATTGGTAAGTGACACTGAAAGAAGTCAAATGACAGATATCGTCAGCCCAGTCGCACCAAGCCCAGGCCCATCAACATTGTTTGCCCTCGTTCACAAAACAACAAGGACACAACAATGTCAATAAGATAACATAAAGCCACAAAACTCATAAAACAAAGAGAAGTATTATGCTAACGTCGACTCATCATAAGTAGATAGAAAACTCTTTATTTAAATCCGCCATACGACTAGATACAGTAAGTCTTAAATATATTAAGCATCTAAGTAAACACTTTAATAATATGGGGTCGTATTTTAATACGTCGGGTGGAATGACGAAAAAAAAAATCAATTGTGGGAGGAAACGCCCGGGTTGAAACGAGAAACAGCCAACCAGACGGCGGACACGGCGAAACTATGGAGTCAATAGTTTCGCCGTGTCCGCAGTATATCTCGGTATTTTTTTTTTAAAGTAATTAATTATAACTTACCAATAAACATAAAATGTAGAAGCACTGCTAGCCCCCATGTCAGGCGTCCAGCTATGTAAACGTTTAATTACAAATCGTTATAATATATAAACAGTATGTATATAGTGAACAATGAATATTAACATGCGTAAAAATGGCTTGTGTACGTAAAAAATGTAGTTTTTAAAATTTACAGTTTCAGGCAATTTTCTAAATCAACTAAATAAATGTTAACGGAGAGTCTGGGTCGCCTTGATACAGGCATTGCCTAGGTCGGGGAACAAACTGTTAACAAAAAAAAATGTTAGGTTTGACAGGCTAAGAAAAATCTAAGCTAAGAAATGCTTTGTCAATTTCTCGCTGGCGAGATGAGCTACGCGCGAACACGAGACAAAACACATTTTAGCTAACGGCCAAATATTGTTGTCATCCTTTTCTTACATAATAAAATAAAAGAAACCCGGTCTTTTTTTCTGTAAGGTTGAAGTTTATACCTAACTATAGTTGAATTTCTTGATAACTCGAGCCATTTCCACGCACATTTTTAGCGACGCGCACACAGACTCACGCATACAGACATACTCAGAAATACCACCCTATATATAATAATCGTAACATTAAATGCTTTCCCTATTGTAAGAGATATTCTAATAAAGTAAATAAATAAAGCAAATTCTCTGTGCGATAGTTCGCCGATTTTTGTCGTCAATTGTCTTCTCTGAAATGTGGTGCAGTCACTTTAGATGTGAAATGAAAGACAACTATTCTAAATATCTTATTCATAGAAAGTCGATAAGCTTATCTATGCCAAAAAAATCATATGTCCTCAACTCACTGCCGAAATGTCTAGCGTGAAACATAGATCTTTTTTTTTAAAAATATTTTTGTACATATATTTTAGTAAATAATTTTAATGCAGCGGTAGTATTATAGATTACCACAGTTTGCTGCAATTTTTTTTTTTTTGTCAACCATTATTATTTCCTTTGTTTTTATGGAGCAGATAAGTTTATCGAGTGTTTATGAATAAGAGGGTAGTTAGAAATCGGCGCCGATTTGTGCTGGTATTCGAAATTCTGTCACAAGCCAAAACGCAGATTTAAGATATCTGTCACGACTCGATTCGACAGTTTTTGTCCGACAGATAGTTTACTAAGAAATTCAGCGTCTATGCTTGTATTGTAAAAAATTCAACATGTAGCCATTCGATATTATATCTGAATTTTCTCGATATTTCTGTCGATATTAAGACATAATAGCAACGTCGAAATATTTTAAGTTCATCGATTATGGACTTCACTACGTAATCGAGTTAAAAATTGTTTACTTTAGTATATTTCGCGACGTGAAGCTTCACCGATCACACACCGCGATTTTTTTTATAAAATTATAAAACATTAGCCAGGGCGGGATCTAGGATGGGCCGTGGGGGTAGGGGGGAATCTACCTCAGAGTAGAAGACTTTGAATATGTAAAATGTCATCCCCATTTCCATTTTCTACGATTAATAATCCCAAAATATTTTATCACCAACGTTTACTTCACATTTTTACCTACATTAGAAGGCTTGAACCCCAATCATCTCATCTATACAGTAAAGACATTTTTTTGATATTAAATTTCTGCCGCTGTAGCCTTACTTAAATTGCGGCCTGGCTCTCAAAAAAATGTTTAAATATGGGTGGCTTCACTAGCATATATGTGGGCATGTAGTTACGATAGACGAGCCTACATAATACATATGTCAAGTAAGACAATGCCCACGGTTCTTCAACTTCATAATGTTAAAACAGACAATGATCACAATTCTCAGGTTCATAATATTAAGACAGACAATGCCCACGATTCTTCAGCTTCATAACGTTATGACACGACAATACCCACGATTCTTCAGCTTCATAATGTTAAGACAGACAATGCCCATGATTCCCTAGCTCCATATTATGTTAAGTCAAGACATGGCCTATACATTAGCATGTTATGTGGTTTTGTAGACAAAACAAATAATTATGGTCCATCCTTCCCTAGCTCCGTTTATGTTAAGACAGACCGGACCCACCCTTTCCTATCTTGTATGTGGGGTATGTAGTTAAGACAAACACGGCCCATCCATCATCCCTAGCTCGATAAATGTTAAGATAAACATTGCCTGTTTGTCTCCAGCTCCGTATCCGTTGAGACGGACTTCCCTAGCACGATTTATGTTAAGACAGACAGGGCCCTCGGTTCCCTAGCTGGTGTGTGGGTGTGTGTGGGTGCGGGTGTGTATTTGTGAGGGTTTAGTTCCAGATGCGCAGGAACGAGTCCCAGGAGCCGGTGGCGACCGCCATTCCGTTTTCGGTCACGCCCAGACAAGACACGCGGTTGTCATGCCCGGCCAGTATGCCTGAAAACAGACACACCAAAATATATATTAGGATTATTTTATATATATATTTTTTTTTTAATATTGTTGAATGTTGAGAGCATTTTGAAAAATTGTTAAGGAAATTAAATTAATTCCAAACTGAAAATCAAAAGATGGAACCAGTTCTCCACCAACATCTCTCAACCCAAATTTAACAACAATAACAGCCGAAAATGTATAAATGGTCCTGCTACCATTCTCCAATTTATGATGGAAATGCGGAAGGATTTCGGTGTAGAATCGAAGAACTTTAAAAGCCAAGAGTATATTTGTCGATCCTGTCCATATTTAAAGCTCTGCGTCCAGCCAAGCATTATAATTATTGAGCTCGGTATTCAGCTTCGCAAGGCAACATGCATGAATCTCTGGCCTCGCCATAATCAGTCAATTATTCATAGCCATGAGTGCCCAAGCGTTGCTCGGCTTTTGGCCTCGCAAGTTCTTTTACATACATTTTTTTTTTGTTTTCTTAGATTTAATTTATTACTTATACTGGAATGTATCCTTCTGTCACTTGTTCTGTCACTGATAAGGCTTGTTTTTTATTTATTTAGTCGTTCTATTTGTGTATATAAAGCTATTTGTTTTCCAAAAATAAATAAAGGTTGGCAAATCGGTTACGCAAGTATAGGGCTCGGCATGCGACCTCGCTAGTATTAGATTCGAGCTTCGATCTCGTCGGAGTCCCCTCCCCGTCTCGTGGTAGTGGTACGTACCGGCGCGCTCGCTCTTCATCGAGTCCCAGACGTTGCAGTTGAAGTCGTCGTACCCGGCGAGCAGCAGCCGGCCCGACTTGGAGAACGCCACGGAGGTGATGCCGCAGATGATGTTGTCGTGGGAGTACATGGCGAGCTCCTGGTCGGCGCGGATGTCGAACATGCGGCATGTCGCGTCGTCCGACCCCGTCGCGAACGCGAACCCGCTCGGGAAGAACTGATAACAACGATACGGAGTAAGTATGGTTCGGAGAGTGATATGCAGTGGAAGTATTTCGAATTGACAATGGCAGCGAGTTGAGCAAAAAAGTTTGATTCTGGAAGACTGGCTGTAATAGATAGGCCTTGTTCAAAATATAATTTGAGACCGTTTGTCATTTTGCGCTTTGGTAATTTTGCGACTAAACGATAATCCCAGAATCAGATCTCTAATTCTTCTCAGATTACGGAGCGAAGCTGGTGTTCCACTTATGTTTTACGGTATAACTTATAAATTTTATCTTGGTGTACGTGGACATTCCACAAAGCAGCGGGCATGTCCAGAGACTGACACTGAATACAATTATATGTAGTTTTGGAGTAATTCTGAATTTGTTAGTTCAGGCTAGGTAGGAGCGAGAACGACCCACGGTCTCTCACGAGGCAGACAGTGACGTGAATACTGACCGTGACCGCGTTGATGTCGCTCTCGTGTCCCGGGAAGGTCTGCTTGCAAGCGCAGTCGCGAATATCCCACAGCTTGGCGGACGCGTCGCACGCTCCGGACACGAACGTGCGCTGGTCGGGTGCGAGCGAGAGGGACATAACATCGCCCGTGTGGCCGGTGAACTGCCCGCACTGTTGGCCCGTCTCGATGTCCCACAGGGCGCTGGAAGCAAACACACGGAGGTTTATATCAACCGTTTTGCTAGCGATGAACGTAGGGGAAATATTAACCGACTACATTGATTGGCTGAGGAGAATGGCCGGCTGCGTTGATTTTCCTAGGAAGTTAGACAGTTGCGTTGATTCGCCGAGAAGATTAACCAGCCGCGTTGATTGGCCGAGGACGATGTCTGGTTGCGTCGATTGGCCGCGTAGGTTGTCAAGCTACGTTGATTGGTTGAGGAAGGTTACTCACCAGGTCATGTCACCGGAGCTGGTGAGGATCTGGTTGTCGTCTAGGAAGCGGCAGCACGACAGGTATCCCGAGTGGCCCGGCAGCTCGCGGGACACGCGAACGTTGCCCTCACGCGTCTTTAAGCTAGAAACAGAAGTACACAAGCTTATCACTAGGATAAGAACGACTGCCTCTCGTCTTCCGGGACCGCTATTGCGACCATCGCGGCAATATCCACCATAAGCACCTGACATTGTGGCAGTATTCTAGTCACGGTCACGGTCGTAGTACATCGGATTGGCAATTTTAGAAGTCGGGGAATACTTCGATATGATATATCATTACTTCCACACTCGATAGTTTTGCTAAAGTAATGTGCCTAACTAAGCTAAAATGTGGACCACATGTTCAAACAGGTCTAGGATTGGTTTAGGGCTGGCGCAAGCGTGGCCACCCCAAACAGATCTAGCGACCTCAAAGCAGAGTAATGAAATAAAACGGTATTTTACCTGAGGAAGAGAGATGCTTACCCAGAGATGGCTGCCAAATAACGTCGGTAAATCAGTGTAAGCAAATTTGGTTGCTGTAATTACCTGTAGATAGAGCAAATGTTGTCAAGTCCGCCGCACGCCACGTATGACCCCGAGGGTGCGTAGGCGCAGGTCATGACCCACGAGGAGCGCAGCGGGATGGCGTGCACCTTATTGGTGGTGTGGCTATCCCAGACTATCAGCTTACCGTCCTGGCTGGCGGATACCAGATTCCTGAAAACAAACAGAGGATTAAAGAAATTCTTCATGAGCGTAACTCATCGACACCACCCAAAAATGGTATCACAGGTGGGTGCAGATTTTTACGTTTCTTTGGTTGTTGTAGAGGTAAACGTTTTATTATTACTACTTTTATTCGCTACTAGTAGTTCATCGTGTGAACTTAATTTCGAATTCATCGTGTGACCAAGTTCAATACAGTGGTCCTTGTACAGGGACCCTATTCGGAGAAATGACATTTTATCTCGGTCACTGTCTCTCTAATTTAGAATTTAATGGGAGTGAGAGTGACCGAGATAAAATGTCATTTCTCCGAATAGGGTCCCAGAAAGGAAGGACATGCTCTGCTTAGATATAACGCAATGGCCCTGCGGGGTTATCCTCTAACTTTGAAACGTTCGTGATTCTGATTGCGAGAGCATGCCATCCCGCTCTCAGCAACTTAGTCGCACTATGCGCGGTCCCGCTCGCGCACTATCACTATCGCTTTCAGAGTTACGGGATAAACCCGCTGGTTGGCAATTTTAAAAAGGGCGTTCGATGATCGCCTGCCATAACGACCTGTCTGGCTTAGCTGGCCCCAGTTTGCTTAATTAGGTTGATCAGTTACGAACACCTACGAGTCGAGCTACGCTATGATCGGTACTGGTGAATGTGTGAATTATCGTGATCACTATGAATAACAGATTACCCTTAGATACCGCACTCAGGACGATCGAGCCCACCGCGCTTTAAAATACAACTATAAAAATTTACTCTCATTGGTTCATGGACAGGCGCGAGTATACTTTACCTTGAGATAGCCAATGAGAACGCTTGGCCTCTGTCCCGCAAAACGCGCATTTCTCTAACTTTGATGAGTTTTTGTCGATACAGCGATCTCATAATGGGCTATCTATATACAGGGTTGTGAGGAAAGGGTATGCTAAGCCGAAAAGGACTCCTAGTACTTATCATTATGAACAACTTTTGTATGGAACCAACCCTGAAAGCGGGAAAAAAAAGCTGTTCAATAGAAAAATGTCAATGACACTCATTTTATGGAACAACTGATTTTTTATTTTTTATTTTATTGTTTGTCCCATTGTAAAAGTTCTTCATAATAATAAGTATATGAGCCCTTTTTGGCTTAGCATACCTTTTTTTTATAATCTGTGCTACGCATCCAGTGCAAAAAGGATAGCGTTACTATCTCCACGATTTCTCTACGTGATTCGTAACAAAATTACACAAAAGCCCATGACTCAACCAACTAACCTCTTTAACACAAACACAATACGGGTCAAAATAGCATAGCATTTACCTAGCAACGAATATGGGATCATCGCACCGGCCTTGTAATCGACAGGAAAATGACTAACGGAATACTAATAAATATTAATTTAATTGTTAGTGAACATCTGTCATGTTTGTTGGTTTTTGACATGTTTTCAAGTTTGTTAGAGCTAAGAACAGACACGCGAGTTTTAAGGACGCGTATACGCTGGTTCTAGCTGTGTCGTTCGCACTATATCAACATTTTGTAATATAAAAATAACAAAGGAATTTAAAAAAAAAAACTAGTCATTCATTTTTTTTGGATTTCTGTACTATGCTATCTTATAAATTATGATTACCTCACTATTAGAGTACACGTATGTTTGTTTCTGTACAACTATGTAACGGCTGAACGGATTTAGATGAAATTTGGTATGGAGGTAGGTTGTTCCCTGGATAAACACAAAGGCTACTTTTATCCCGAAAATGTTAACCGTTCTTGTTTAATCATATACACAAGGGGTTCGGAGTTCGGACATCTGGCGTAAAATGTGTGTAAATCATCTTTCATTTTCAATGGGTTTTTTTTCTTCTAGATAATTTCGTAAGCTCACAGGATCACCCGCTGGGCTAGTTTGAAGATTCCTTGAAAAATTCATCAAAATCGGTCCAGCCGTTTTAGAGTCTACACATACATTTTATATATTAAGAAAGAATTATTAAGATTAAGATTATTAAGAAGAATATATTGAGATGCACGGAATAGAAAAATAACATTTTTTCAGTTGAGCTCCTCATGTAATTTCCCGCTTATCATTTTGCAATCATCACGACCCCCATGGCTTAGTTGGTAATGCATCTGCCTTATCAATAGGAGGTCCCGGGTTCGACTTCCGGCCGAGCAGATGTTTCAATAATACATTTTATCTGCTCTGGGTTTGAGTTTTACTTGGCGTAGGCTTTGTGTTTATTCCACAGCATTTCCGCAGGAATCCTACTGGGGAGCCAAGCGCATGAAGCGATAATTATTTATTACCCGACTGCCCAAGAAAGAGGATAATGTTTTCTATTTAATAGTTACGTTCATAATTTCACCTCTCAATATTTTAACCTTGATTCCGCCCAGAAACGTCATAAAGATGGGAATGAGACGAATCTCGAGCCTCACATAGTTTTTATAGGTCATCGGCTCGTTATCGATCGTAAACATACGCCATGGTTTGGTCACGCAGACATTGGCGAGGTGCGACATCTTACCGAAACGTTCAGAACGTTTGACGTGCCTGTTTTAGCCAAGATGCGCTGGTTATGACAACATCCAAGTTGCAAAACGTCAAATAAGCATAACAATCAACTGCCAAATCAAAATATTGATGTTAAATTTCGAGCACTGTTTTTAAATGCGCCCAGTGCAGAAACCACGAACACTGATATCGATCGGTTTCAATTGCTAGTACGCCAAAAGTTCGCCAACAAATCAAACCGTCCAATGGCGTACCTACTTATGTCGGATAGGTTTAATTTTTCAGGTTATCTGTCTCCGTGTCTCATAATTCTTCACAAAAGACTGGCCTGCAGTAAATCAATTTTTTTTCCGATGAAAACAAAGTATGATGGAATTAACATATGTCAATTTGAATCTGACGTTAGCGCACACCGTGCATTGAGTACCTGATTTTTGTCAGCACCGTGAGCACGCTAAAATGGCGTCAGTGACTTGACGTCACGTGGCTGACAGGAGCCAATAAATTCGCATCGTAAACCAACTTTTTGCACGCTGACAGTGCAATTGGTGTCTACGAGCGCATTTTAAAACGTACTCTTGGTGTCTTAATTGCAGGTGTCAAACATCTAGATACAAATAGACCCTTGGCAGAAGTCAGTCTTTCGTCATAGGCCTTTAGGACCTGTTACAACTCACGTCATTTGCGGCACATTGAATACAATATGGTGTTAACTTCACCTAGTGATTTCCTAACACTTCAAAAACATTTGAAAGTTTTTGACAGCTAACGTACTACCTTGGCTGGGATACAAAACATGGCCGACGTGCCGCAAGGCGGTGTTATGGTAAATAATCTTTGCTACAGGCGGGTGAAAAACCGTGACATCAGGGCTGGCCACTCAGCCTACACGAACTTAGAATTGTTTAGTTACTTGAACGTTTTCATCATAGCCCAAATGTGCTGTCTCGTTTTTGCGCGTTACTTTAGCTAAAATTAGTTTATCAGACGATTGTGAATAAGGAATTAACTTTTAGGCCTCAGACAGAGGACGCGAAAATGTTCTTGCGGCTTCCACAATATTAAAATTCCTCGGAACCACTGAAAAGCGGCCGTGCGGCAGCCGCAAGAAAGTTTTCGCGTCGAGTAAACGCGCCCTTAGCCTACTGATAGTCTTCTACTGATATAAATCTAGCTCAGCTTTGCTCTGCAACCTGCCCCCAAGATACGGGTGCTTAAATGCACCCAGTTTGGGGAATAGTGCTACAAACTGAAATATTTTTGTAACAACTTTTTGTGAAAATAAATAATTTGAAATAATTTGAATTTGAACCTTTCGAAAATGCGACAAGAGCCAATTTAAAAGTAAACTCATTCAAACGCCAGTCTCCATGTGTGGATTTCAAAGCGCCATTGTTCCACTGCCTCCTTTGTAAGCTGCGGTCATTGTTTACGCAATTATTCGTATAGCGCCGTGTGCATTATAATATTCTTAGGTAAGCGTTAATTTTAAGGTTTTCTTTTAGACTCCTACGAAAAACTAAACCTACTCGATCCTACCACAGATTATACAATAGAAGAACCTTTATTTATCTGGGTATCAAAAAGTTACGTTCTCACCTGGAATCGCTGCCCCAGTGCATGGCGTATATCTTGGCGAGGTGTCCGCGCAGCGTGCGCCGCGTGCGCATCTGTATGCGCCCGATCGGCTCCAGGTTGATGGTCGCCTGCGCGAGCGACGTGTCGCACGCCGCCTTCCTAGCATCCTGCAACAATGAAATGTACAAAATTACACACCTAACATTACATCACAGACCGTAGAACAACCAGAGAAAATAAGAGGGGAATATATTACTCACTCTTTCTCTCTCGTTTGTCGGTTGACGCCAATCGCCAACCAAGTTGTTACGTCTGTTAACGCTTTTACTAGAATGGCAGACGGGCTTAAAATTTAAAACTGCTCGAATGTAAATTGGACTTTGCCAAATTTTAAAGATGTGTCGTCAGGTCATCAATGTACCTATTGCCTACTTTTAATAATGTAATTTTATAATTGATAGAATAGAAAACTACCACGAGAACGGCATGTGTTTTTTTATTTTATTGGAACGGACGGACCCAAACCCAGATCGGGAGAACTTATAAGGGCAGGAATCTAAATCTGCAAGACATTTTTTTTTTAAATTGACCTAACGAAGCGAATGTCTCAGAGTCTGCAAGTTTGACGGTTTATGGGTACATTTTTCCGACGATAACTTTCGAACCGTCGATCCGGTCGTAATTAAATTTTGTAGGCAAGTAGCCGAATACAATTTTTAAGTTCGAAAATGAACAAATTCTGCCCGCGGGCTGTGAAGTTACAGGGGCGGAGATCGAGAGGTCTCAGTTCGGCGCGAACTATTATTTTAAAATAGGTTTGCGATTGACCACATCCTGATGTTAGGCAATGATGCGGTTTAGGCTGGAGCATGCTGATCTAGAAGGTACGCCGCGGAGGTGTATTCTGGCAGCTGAGGGAACGCACAAGTGAGGTAAGCTAAGTGAGGTATTTCTGCAGACAAAAGTTTAAAATATCTACTTTTAAATGTAAAGGAACTGCAGCACATTATAATCACTCGATAATTTGATATTTCTGTAGAGTAATCTTTAAGAAAATTACAAGTTCATTTAGCGTATCACCACACTTACGCGGTCACTTAGCTTGCAGAATACATGGGCGGTACATAAGGCGGACGACCTGACGACTCTTTCACAACAAAGAAGGAAAATAATTCATGTAAACAAGTCAAAGAGAACGTAAAGCACACAGATTGACAGTATTATTATTTTTGCAGATTAGTTTCAGAGATTTAAAATGGCCAAGGTCACCGCTGGCCGTTTTGGTAACGAGACGGCTTTGACAACAAAGTCTCATAAATATAAATACGTAGACACCGCGTTTGGGCATTTGGCCGGGACAAATAAATACAAATACAAACATCTTTTATTGGACATAATTATTTTTACAAAGAACTTTATGAACCCATTGGCTCAGAACTAGTAAATACTGACAAGGGGCCTTATCCCTTAACTCTGGTCATCGCGTGCCGTCCCACTCGCGCCAACTTACTCGCACCATGCGAGCGAGCAGGATATCAAACGAAAGCCATCGCCACCAGAGTTACGGGATAAAGCCCAAGGTTCGGACTGCACTCCACAGATTCGAAAACCCGGATAAGTACGAGTAGGATTCGCGCACCGAGAGTTCCGTTTTCACAATAGAGATTTTTTTATTTTTTTTTTGTTTTCTTGACGGAGACCTAATTTTGTATATTTGTTTTATGAAATCGGCCACTTTATCACATATTCATATTTATAAGAAAAATTTCATTATTTATTTACGCAGAATTTACATTGTTGGTCATTCTTACTTTTGGACATTTTTCTTTTTTGACATTACTTACTCGTGCGACCCGAAAAAAAAATTGTCAGTAATAAAAGTTTTTTGTTTTACAGGCTTTTGGCATTTCACCGCCTCAAACTCTTGATGTGAATTAAAGGTGTGGTCTAGGTTGGTAAAAATACTTTTCCTGGAACGAGAACTGTCTCTCAATCGAGGCTGCTGAAACACGCTTTTAGGCGCATGGCGACAGATTTTCAACTTGAGGGTGGTAGCTATAGCTAGCCAGCTAGTCAGGTGCTAGAAAGTACCACCACCATGCTATGGTTTTCCTTAAGCTCATTTTTGGGATTTGAATCGACGCCCTGCGGCGTGCGACATGAGCGAGCTAACCACTGAGCTATCATCGCTACAAAAGTCTACGAATATCCCATCTTTCGTGTTGGTCGCCCTACTTAGTGAATTTTCACATATTCATGCAGCTCTACTTATACAGTGGTGGATATCTGTCCTAAATCTGGAGCTGCGAATGACCTGCACTTTGTTTTGACAGTGCCGCCGCGTAGTGAGCAACAGATGAGTCAACATTTTAGTTTGGCAGAAATACTCGAAGTCCATTTAGCTTTTTTAAGTCTACTATACAATACATAGATTTGTAGAGATGCGGACCTCCTCCATGGGGTGATGTTAGACGTAAGGCCGTTTTTTTGTGTATGATGTTGCTAGGCGATAGCTTTTCAACTTGATGGTGGTAGAACTGGTAACGTCGCCAGCAAAGTACTAGAAACTAAACTATATTATCTTTCACCGGTAACTCAAGATCGTATTTGGGATTTGAACCCACGCGAGCGTTACGTGGCGATATTGAGATCATCCCGACACTGGTAGTTGGCAAAGATTCAAAGAAGATCAGACTGGGAGGCGTCCTGGCCTAGCGGGCTGGTGATGATGATAATGATCTGAGAGTTCTACTAACAGAAAAATAATTAAGAAAGTTAGACAAAATATGACAATCTCGAAATAAGACAACATACAAAATAGGACAACCTCGAAACGTGCAGGGCGTATCAAAAGTCCCAAGACTGCGTTGAGTAATGACAAAATGACAAAGAAAAATAATGTGACAAACAAAATGAATCAGGCCTTATAATTTGACAAGACGTGTGACGTCACAGCTCGATCGACCGGCCGCGCGACTTGCGATACAAAAACTGTAAGAAAAACTATCATAACTTCGTCATTTATAAAGATATTTAAAAAAAGGGCGCTTTGCTTCTGTGCTCCATTTCAAAATTAGTGTTTTTTTTTTAACAAAAAAAATACGGTGTCTTCTCCATTATGCTGTTTGCAGATATAAGCAATAGCAGGGCTCTGGTTAATTTTTTTTTCAATAATACTGTAATCTGTGATAGACAAGTTGCAGGACTATTTTGCAGAGTTCGCCTGCAGCATTTGTAACCATACTGGCTGAATAACTATAGAGAACCGAAGGCCGAAGCTCGGGTGATAAAAAAGGATGTCAATAGGGTAGCGCCAAAAACAAGGCTTTACAGATTAATTATAAAATGTGATAATTTTGGTTTCAATGCGATTACTATATGCTTAACTGTAGAGGTTAATGCAATAAAGTAAACGTTACGTTACGTTATATGTCCTCGAAAACCCCAACCAGTCAAGCAGAGAGCTAAGGCTATGGACGAGAGTAAGCAATGGACGCTGCTCCCAGCAAGTTCTAATACGGAAACTAAGCCACTGTGACTGATGTCACAGTCTGTGACATCTACTTTAAGGTTTGTAACTCAATGCATAGCTATCAAAAACTTCTATTTACCATATCTGTGCCAGTTATCGAACCGCCAAACATGTGCTCCGGATGGAAGGGGGATTTTTGGAAGTTTCATTCTATGTGGCATTGTGCACTGATAGAGAAGTAAGGCAAGTAAGTAAGGCAAGAGTGGCGCTTATAATCATGAGTCACTCAGTTGTATAAAGACTTCTATCACAGATATTGCATTTAATATTTAGGTTTTCATTGGTAATTTAAGTAAACAGTCATTCTTTTGGTGTGCGATAAAATAGGACCCTTTTTAGGTCTCCTTTTACACTGTTTATAAGTGTCATTGTGAGCTGGCATTGGATGAAAACCAACGTATCTGCATATAAGTAGTTTATCTCTGAATCCGTGGCAGATTAATTGATTCGTTCACCAAAATTTATTTACGTCTTGAGGTGCAGAATAGATACACGAGTGACTACCTTGAACGGTGTGAAACCAGAACGTGACGGGCTATTTAAAATGCTTTTTACTTAGCACATCAAAACGCTGGTAATTTATTTTACATGTTTATGACATGGTTCCGTTCTGTAAAATGGAAAACAAACACAACTGGTTCTTACAAAAGACAAGGACAAGATGTACTGGTACTGTGGGTAGGACTCTTTTGGAGTCCGGCTGAGAAAGTACCACATCGCCAGGTATTCAACTGCTAAGCAGTAATAAGTGGTGTGCAAACAGAACTGGATTGAAGCGACATTATATTCCAGCCACAGATCACACCCTAGATTCTGCATTGTAGACGCTCGAAGCGCACCGCGCGTCAAATTTAAAATTTAAATACACTTATAAAAAATTATCTGATTGGTTGATTGTTAGGCGCGAGTAGGCCGATGAGATAGCCGATGAGAACGCTTGGTCGCACTCCCCGCGACCCGCGCCTTCCTCAAACTTTGGTGACTTTTCGTAGGAACAACGAATCACGTAATGCGGTATCTAGTGTGATCTGTGATTCCAGCTAAATTACTGAACAGAAAGATAATAAATATCTAATATTTCCGAGTGCAGTGCATTCCGAGCACGCTTTGAATTGTTGATGTTCAAAATTCAGAACGAGACTCGAGGACAATTCATCTCAATTCAAGGTGAATCTTTACGAAGAGACAAGGGACCTGAGATGATAGGTTGGCCTTGTTTTGGTATCGTACTTTCTGGATTATCTTTACCCTGATGGCGTTTTTAAGCGTCGCCTCCCTACGCAGGCTGTCCAGCGAAATCATTTCAATCCATCGTGAATCTTTAATTTAGGAAGAGACAGATACCTAGGATGATAGGGTGGCGCGCAGACAGCTTTACTTTAGGAAGAGACAAGAAACAATGACCTGGGACGATAGGGTGGCTTGTTTGGGATAGAGTATTCTGAATTATTCTTACCCTGATGGCATTCTTAAGCGTCTCCGCCTCCTGGCGCAGGCTGTCCAACTCGTTCATGGCGCTAGTGGTGTTGCACTTCTATGTCGAAACGATCGAATCAAGCGCGCCGCGTCCGCTACCCTCGCGCAACGCACCGACCTGCAGACAACACGAGAAACATGTATTAATATTAAAACAAGGCCAAAATACCCACAGATCATACTAGATACCGCATTACGAGATTCGTTGTTGCTGCAAAAAGTCACCAAAGTTTGAGGAAGGCGCGGGTCGCAGCCTAACAATCAACCAATCAGAGTAATTTCTTATAAGTGTATTTAGACTGATGCGTGGTGCGCTTCGAGCGTCCTGAATGCAGAATCTAGGGTGTTATCTGTGAAAATACCCGACTGCAAAATGTAGCCTACCAACAACTTTTCTTAGTCGTATTTTCGTCGCACAGTAGATATTGCAAAATAAAAAAAAAACTAACATACAAGCATAGTTTTCAATGGTGTAGATAGCATACAAAAAAAAACTTTAAAATCGGATAAAATTTAGGCGTGCGTACGCTTGTACCGCGCGTGTTTTCTATACAAACCGAGACATTTCAGTACAAAGTTAACATCTCGCTCCCGCGCACCGTCGCGGGGCGAGGAGCAGTGTGTGAACCGCCTTAATAAGAGGACGCTGCTGCCCGTCCTACGGCAGTTCTAGTCAGTCTTATTACATACCCGGGTCTAGGTTTCTAGAGTCTCACAAAAGGCTATATCGGTTTTCCCCGTCAAAAATACACCTTTATATACAATTTGTCAAGAAAAACTGTTTATATTGAAGGACGCGTCTATTAAAACAAATCGTGTTTGCCTAAAGGTAAATAAAATGAACAACAAAAATAAGAACATAATGACCTTTCAGAAATATCTCCATAACGAGTATAAGAAATTATTTGAGTGAGCTTCAAGGAAACTTGGCAATATATCTGGCAACAAGTTAAACGAGGATTAACCTTTTAACCGCTTGTTTATATCAGTCTGCGGTTAACGAAAGTTAGAACTAGGTGCGTATTTACGACGGCTAATAAAAATCATTAGATGGACGGCGTCAACGACTTGATCCATATAACCCTTATATTATAGGGTTATTTTAAATAAACCTACAACTTATCGCACGCAGCTTCCCTAGATCATACCTAATCACTTTTGCGCCAGGCAAATTAGACAAAGACAGCAACAGTTTTGTTATGTCATCCCTGCATCAGCCTTTTATCATAATCCCACTGCTGGGATTACGGCATTACCGAAGGGGTGGTTAGGCCATATCTACTACACCAGTTGGCGGGTTGGCGACCTTTGAATTTCGTCTCCAGAAACAATCAGGTTTCCTTACGATGTTTTCCTTCACCGAAAAGCCAGTGGACGTACGTAAGCTCCAAAGAACTCTTTGGTACGACCGCCCGGGTTCGAACCCGCGACCCCATGAATATGAGGCAAGCGTGCGTGCCTGAGATACCACAGTATCAAATGTATGTCATCTCAAATTATCAAAATCGACTATAATAATCCGCTGAACTAAAATTAACTATAATATTATATTATAGCATTGACTCGAAGATTACGAGTACGCGTGTGTTGTGAATAACGAGACAATTTCTACATTGCTTTATGGAAAAGTGAACACAATTATGGATTCATGGGGTACGGATGTACGTGCTTTGATCGATGATCGATATTATTCCCTTTGACCCTTTCTGAAATTACTTGGACGTGAATTACCGACCTACCTTTGCTTGTGTTATTATATACTGTATCTACCGTACATACGTAGTACCTTTTGAAAGACTTCTCCTCTGCCAAGATAAAAATGAATAACACGAAAGCTGATATTAAAAGGGACGTCATACCTCGAGGTTTTGCCGCTAACATTTATTGCTGTCCTTCTGCTTCCCGTGAGTTGCAGGTCGTCAGTGAATTTATCTAAGTTTTTTAATGAAATAAGCGTTTTGGAGGAAACTGTTCCCCCTAAATCTTTTCAAAATCTTATTGTTTTTTCTTCAATGGCTTGGATAATTATAATCTGTGTTAATAATAGGTTTCGTTTTTTTAACAGACTTCCAAAAAAAATAAGACTTCCTCATGTGACAGATTTTTTAGATTTTTTGTGTTTGTTACCTCAGAACTCCGTCATTTGTAACACCGAATTGGATTTTTTTATTATTACAAGGGGTATATATACTTCCAAATTGGACCCATTTCTATCAAAATCCAGTTCTGATAAGGGGTTCCTTGAGGAATTGAGGGAACTCCTCAAATATTATGGGCATACATATAGCGATTTCGGTATTTTCATCAACAAATCAAGCATTTGCATTCAGATAGTATCATTTGGTGAAGTGGAACTGATGATGAAGACCACAGACAGCCATCGGAAATCCACAATGTTGAGTATTTCACGGGTGGCGCCATGAACATTCAATAGTGCATTTTTTTAGAGTATTTTGTTGAAGTCGCTTTTTTTATTATTATTCAAAACAATAACCCACAGATCTACGAATATTTCTACTGACATTCGAATATCTATGTATTTCAAACCGGCACGTTACAATAAAACGAATACGTCCGTAATCAAAACACTGATTCATATTGCACCCAAACAAAACACATTCGGGCGTATTCGAGGAAGACGTCGAGATGGGTTGTTGGAAACGCTTCCTGTTACCGTTTCCACGGTTCACACATTTTCCTCATCAACTTTTTTTTTGACCTTGATCTCAAGATCAGACTGGTTCCAGTGTAAGACACGTTTTCTCTGGCTTAGCGGCATGGCTCAAAACTGTCTAATAGCACTTAGTCCAACTCGCAGAAAACCTTGTAGATCTATGTGATATGGTAGCTCAATGGTTGGCGCGTTCGACGCCGGGAGTGGGTTCAAGTCCCAACAATGAGTTTGAGCTGTATACCGGTGAAGGATAACAACGGAGGAAACCGTAGCAAAGCGGTGTTACTTGTAGTACTCGGCCGGCGAAGCTACCACACGAGAGTTGAAAATCTATCGCCGAGGAACTAACGGTGTGTCAGCAGCCTCAATAGAGAGCCAGTTTCCATTCCAAGCTAGGATTTACCAATCTTCACACCACACGATCATTTAACATCAAGCAAGTTGTGGTCAAACGCCTACCCATAAAACAACTCATGTTAAATCTATCGCTCAGTGCCATTTGATCTGGTTTTTTGTTCAGTCCAAAACAATTTCACCTATTTGTCTTAAAATAACCACTCTCTAGTGTCTTTCCGCTGCAACGTCGCTTCCAGTACAATTGAAAATGAAAATGGAAATTGGGAAAATTACGCCTGAATCAGTAAACTAATTTCTCCTCTGTTTTAACAGTAGAAATTGTTAATTCATTTCAAAACTTTGTCGTCTGCCCAAAAATAGACAAAAACGATTTGCCTCGCGAAATCTTCAAATAAAATGTGTGGGTAGTAAGCGAACATATCCACATATCGAGAAATCTCGTTTCAAGATTATTTTTGTCTTGACCAAGACTGTTTCTCCAGCCGTAAGCGTTCACATAATAAGCGCTCTCTCGCTCGCACAATCGATATTTACAATTATAATACGTAAATAAAACGACTCATTTCTCTCATTTCACATTGTCATTAAAAATAATGATATTAAAAACATTTTTGCAACATTTTCCGTGCGCATTAATTTGATAGCATACTATAATAACTGAGCAATAAAAAACTGTCGTTCGCTTTAAACGAAAATTTGGATGAGCCAACACAAGAATTAATGAAAATGTTGTAAGAACATTGTTCAATATCTCAGCAATTATATATAACAAGCATACCCTCCAAATTTCAAGTCTCTATGTCCAGCAGTTTAGGCTGTACTTACGTTGTCTATAGGTCAGTCAGTCAGTCAGTCAGTCAGTCAGTCAGGACAAAGCCTTTTATAGATATAGATTTTAAAAAAAAATGCATGTGCCAGAGCGAGAGGGAACTAAAATCGGTTTCCTGCTCTTATACGACCAATGCTTTCTCCTAGCACGAATATACGGAAACTTTTTACCGTGATAACGAGCACTCTGTTTATTTTTATTACCAAATACATACAGTAGAAAATAGCCCAAATTTAGAGCAATAAAATACATTGTTTACGTTAAATGCAGAAGTAAACACAGCGGGGGAGATGTACGTGCCTATACCCTTACTAGCAAAGTTTCTGTAGTTATGACGTCACGCGTCATTAGAACCATAACATTAATCTGTGTTGAGTAAACAAAGGAGAATTTTCCTTGTAAACTGAGACACAATCGTAAACGAAAGACAACGAAAGAAGCAAAGATTGTCCAAGAGTTGAATACGCACAATCCGCATTACGTGATTCGTTGTTCGTACAAAAAGATCACCAAAGTTAGAGGAAGGCGCGGGTCGCGGGAAGTGCGACCGAGCGTTCTCATTGGCTATCTCAAGGTTACGGCTACTCGCGCCTATCAATCAACCAATCAGAGTAACTTCTTATTAGTGTATTAAGACTGATACGTGGTGCGCTTCGAGCGTCCTGAATGCAGAATCTAGGGTGTGATCTGTGTGCACAATGAATGGTTATTTCTTATTGTTAGGTAAAACAGCTGTCCATAAATAGGAACGAAAAAACTTATTTTTTTCAAAATAATATTTAGTAAATAATAATAAAGTAATGTAATAAATTTAATGTATTATACATATATATGTACCCATAAAATGCATTTACACGTATTTTATAGAATATATTGTTTCTCCTCTGTTGATATTTCAAATTTGATCTTATTAGTTACCTAGTTGCTGTATTTTACTGTTAACTAGATGTCTAATTGTCTATAGAACAAAACAATACAAATACATATAATTTATATGCTACATTTACATTGTGGAAATAAATATGAATATATTTTAATATTTTGTTGTTAGATGAACCTCAAGCTTATGTTAATAAACGCATTTTTCATTTACTGCTTGGCGGTTGTATAACTGTCGTAGGTTTGGTACTTCCCCTCCCCACTGCAGAAGAGCCCTACAAAAAATACTACCTACCTACTAAAACAATAACCATAACTATAAGCCATAAGTGCCATGCAACATGAATAAACTTGACAAAATTCGTATACCTTCGTAAACATGTTTAAGTACTTGAGAAGTCAAATCATTTTAGAATTTCTACGAGAAACTTTGTTGAAAGTCCTTTAAATCTTTCCCGTCATAGAATAAACTCGATAACTCTGGCATAGAAGTAAAATTATGAATCCTGATCCAACTATTTGTGACCAATAACTTATGCACGTATGGGGTTGCCCATACTCGGCCCGTCGCGGCATTTTATTCGGCCCGCGGAACATTTAGCAGTCGTTCAAAAATATCTACAAGATAAGAGTTCTTCTGTCTAAATGCACTGTCCGTGTTGAGATATTTTTTAAGTAATAAGATGTCGATTATGGAAACCGTACAAACTATTCAGCGAAGATATTCAACGTCATCTATTATAAACATACAGTCGCAGCGTCATTTTGCCAAAACACTAAACGCGGTTACGTAGGCGACGGTTTCTTGACGCGAACGCGAAGCAACAAACAGTCAATACCTATTAAAGTATCCTACATGACCAAACACGCAAGCGGGCCTCGGGAAGGTGTGACGCGAAAATGACAAAATTAATGTGACGTCCTGCCAAATGAAGTACCAACTGATAGGCGGTGGCGCGGCAGTGGCGGCGTGATGCACGTAGGACAGAACCGCAGCACCGCATCGCATTGAATTCGAGTGTCACTGCATCGGATCGCGTTCGCTTTGATTCACCCTCGTAGTACGCCACGTAACACATCTCCCTACGGCCCGCAACTTCACGAACGTTCGAAAGTTTAGCCCGCGACTTTCCAAAGGTTTCTCACACGTGATCTACGCTTCTTTCAGATTTTATATGTATGAATCTTGCAAGTTATTTGAAAACTTTTTAACATAGAAATTTTATTATCAAAGATAAAATCGAGAAATATTTTCATTGATTGATTATAGCAGGTAGACAATCTAATCTGAAACCCGACGACATAAATAGCGTGATAAATAGCTTACATTCCTTCACAATTAGTCATTGTTTTGGAAATAAGATTATTTCTCAAATTTTTACAAGACCTATATCAAACTTTACACTGACTCTATCTTTAGAATGCCATTGTTTTAAGTAATTTTTATGGTAACATTTGATTCAAATCTTTCAAGTAAATACTTTTCCTTTTCCATGGCTAAAATAAAAAATAACTGTTATTTCTTATATGCATTGTATTCTAAAGATAAGTTTTTTTTTCAAAAAATAATAATGCTGAAAAAGTTCAGACAAGATATCCTACCCAAATAAAATGCCTACCTAAGCTCAAGCTAATAAGGAAAATAAATTATCTAAACCTGAATTGTCTGGTCTCGTTCTCGCTCGTGACATGTACCATCAGCGAAACGTTGACAGAGCATTCTAGAGCAAGATTATGGTTATCGAATGTTTATGAATAAGGAGGTTAGTTCTAAGCACTAACACTAGTTGCTGAACAAAGTAGCAAGCGGTGTTATCGTATTAGCCAGTCATAGACCGTAATATTTGCAACAGGAGCGCCGTGACGCTGTCGTGCGCACACGCATCGATTCCGCTCCACGTTTCCCTTGCACAAGTTGCATTGTTGGATCGATGGCTTCGATGTTGTTTTTGTGCGTGTGGACGAAGAAAAAAACTATAGGGTGCCGGATAGTAAATAAAAAAAGTAGCAAAAGAAACTTTAGAATTTTTTCATACGCGGACGCGACGCGTACGCTTATGATAAGTAAACAGCCGCTCTGTCGGGTGACCACCAAATATCTAGGATCTAGGAGGATCTGGGGATGCCGCGGGAGGATTGGAGGCAGCGCGGGCGCTGCGCGCTTGCGTCGCGTGTGCGAAGCGGTTGCTATGCGAGCGCTGTGAGCGCGCGCGTACTTTAATATCGATAGAATATGTACTTTACGTTAAAAACAAACTATAAATTCCTAAGTTTCCGACGAGTAAGCGGCGCGTACGCGAAACGCGCGTGGAGTCGCGTCGAAAAAGTTCGCGCTAGTGAGAACGCAGCCTCACGGTTTGTTTTTCTGTACTTTGTGTGGTATCTTTGTATCTACTTAAGTACTTTTCATTAAAAAAAATCAGTGGTTTTCCATCGGCTACAGGCTGCCCCGGTGTCAGTTTCTAGGCCAATGCCACTTACCTTTGCCTCTGACCCTTGTTATGTTATGATAATACGCCTGACACTAGGTTATTCTTATTTGTGATTGTAGGTGATAAGCATCGTTCGGCTGTATTGTAATGAGAGTGCACTGGTAAGCGCGCTTTGTCCCGTTTCATCTCCGCGCCCCCGGCCTGTACTATCTCTTGCACACGTTTTAAACATTTTTGAGGGGAAAATATCACAAAGTGGATATAAGAAGAAAGAAAAAAACCGATTATCAACATTGCCAATATGTTATATCAATTTTTTTTATTTTGGTTTAGGAAAAATAAATTAAAAAGTAGTTTTTTTCTTTGTCATAATAGGTTTAAAAGAACTTTATTATCAACAAAGACAACATTGTCAACTCATGCGTTAACATAATTTAGCTTAGATAGGTGTTTGTCGTCGTAATAATTAATTTAAATAAAATTTACAAATAAATAAATGCTAAATAATAGAAAATATTAACATAAAAATTGTTTCAAACCATTGGCATTGTTATTCTAAAGATCTGGTTCTTTTATCCCCATTTAGAAAATTGATGAACGAGATAGCCTATGAGGCCTAACATCAGGCTGGACGTCCGCTGGTTAGCGAGTTTTGACAAACGACATGAAAAATAGTCACCAATATTATGAACAAAGAAATACAAGTAGCTTTGATACAAGCCAATGTTTCTCATGGGGAAGGACGCGATGACTAAGAATTATTTAATCGGAAGAGCGGTTTATACCGAAGCATATGTGTAAGCGGAAAACTTTTTAAATAGAATTCAAAGAGCAGTTTAAGTTTTCAGAAAGCTAATCAATTACATTTGGATTTTACCGTCTCTAATAAAATCTGTTAAATTTCTTTGTTTCGTTAAATAGTGACAGAAAAAGATTCACGTTACAAGAAATACATGTTTCTTCGAATTTCTTTTTCTCGTCTAAATTTGGAATCCAGAATAAGGAAACGTGGACCGCTTGTGCAGTGTGCACCAATCGCAAAAGTTGATACGTGGAGCCACAGCGGAGGCGCCATGCCTTCGCAATTTGACAGTTCTACGATTAATATAATTAAAAAAAAAAACACACAACTATGTTCAGACGAAAATATGTGTTTCGTTCGGAAGTCAGTCATTTCGAATGATACAACGTGAGTGACCAGAATCGACGCTACTAAAATATCTTGATCGATTTCAATAGTACAATACAATACAATACAATATAATTTTATTATACACCAAAAAGAATGATGCAAAAAAAACGGTAGTATAATGGGCGTCCTTATCGCCATAGTATTGTATTGCTTACATCTTGTGAAGAAACTACACCGCCCGCCTGGGAGGTACTTCTCCACTGTATACGCAACGATGCGCTCGGGTAGCCGTAAAGTCTTTTTCAGATTTGTAAATAGTAGCGGGTTAACGAACACTGCAAGATTGCAAAAGAGTTGCGCGACCCGCTGCCGGGCTGTTTACATGCTTGAACGTTGCAACTGAAATAGTTACGAAAAAGAGAGTACCTTACGAGACAGACTTACGTTATTTTTCTCTCTTATGTTTTGGCTCCACACGTTGTGTCAAGTGTTTATAATATTTCAAGTGAAGTCAAATATTTCACAATTAAAATAAGTCTCAGTCAAGCAAAGTAAGTCACGGTCAAGTCCACATCATGCCCCAGTAAAGAGGTGGAGACTTTACTAGCGGTTTCTATGGAGTTTTGGAAACAACACGGATAGTCACGTTTCCCAACATTATACTATTCACCAATACTCGTGCACGTTCACTAACACTAAACTTAATGATGTACTATGAGCCCTTTTCGGGCATTTACTCTCACTGGGTCATTGATAGGCGCAAGTAGGCTTAACCTTGAGATACCCAATGGAAACGATTGGTCTTGGTCTCGCTTTGACAGATTTTGGCGAGTGAGGTGTCGTTGGATTCCTCTGGATTGTCAAAGCCTACATTTTGCAGTCGGGGTTTTTTGTTTCCTTTTATTGAACAAGACGTAACATTTCATCTTGGATTATTCGATGCCATGGATCCAAGACACAAAACATTTAAATAATTATGATACAAATGAGTAAATAATAATAAATACAAATAAAAATCATAAGAAATATAATACAATTAAAGCCGCCATATTGGGAGGTGGTTGCCATAATCTCCACGCTTGGCAGGCGGCTTGGATGATCACCATTTCCTAAGAGGAAGCTGCTGCCCGTCCTCGGCGGTACTAGTCGCATTTTCTGGACAAACCCGGCTCCGGGTATTTTTTGTCCGGATGATGACAATGAAATGTCAGAAATACGTTTTGACAGACCGAAACAATACGATTTTGCTTCTTGTAGCGACACTATACTCCTCGCGTTATGCGAATATTCGCGAGGCGACCACACACTTTTCTACTCGCGCCTCTCCTCGCGCTATTTATCCCTTTTACGTGCATTGCTCTATCTCTTATCAATCGGCAAACAGTCAGCCAGAATATTCAATCTCTTGAATCGCGCTCAAGCAACCGACAACATCGCAAGCGGCGTGCGAGGCGAGGACCATGACGAGCGGCACATCTGAGCGAGCGGCAGGACGAGTAACGTGGCCAATCGACGTCTTGCCTACTTTCCTCGCCCCTCGTGGAGTATGTGGCCACATAATCCGTGCCACAGCATTATAATTGTTATAACCACGCTATAGATATCGACAACACTAGTTCACGCGGTGTTTCATAAGAATAACACATTATTTTTAGAGACTGACCAAATTGTTTCAGTTCTGGGACTTTGTTCAAACTGGGTTTATTTTACTCTGTATAGAAAATTATCACAAATGATTTTGCTTGTATAAGAGGGCGTAATCATCGTAACTATTTGGTTTGGACAAGTATTGTTATTTAAAATATGTTCTTGTGGAAAAATATATTTTTCCAGAGAAGCTTTTATAGAATCCGTTGTTGGTACGCTGATCAAAATGAGTCCAAACTCTATCAATCTACTGTTAGTTATGGAAGAGTTCAGTTTTCTACCTTCCGTCTCCATCATCAGATCAGCTCACTCTCATGCAATGGTTTCTGAAACGTTTGTTAACTTTATATATTAATAATAATAATAAATAAAATTATAATATACATTAACAAAGACAGCAACAGATTAAATATGTTGCTTTCTTTGTTATCTGTTTAGTTCCAAACAACGGCAGCATTAGATTTAATCTATTGCAAAAGTTAACAAACGTTTCAGACACCTGAGGATAACATTGTATTGTCTACGGAACTTGACAGGCATGGAAAATTTCAACTCAATTGAACAAGGGGAACTGATCTAAAATTCAGTTGCAAGATTTGACCCGAAAATACATACAAACATTGCAAGTTAAATAAAAACTTGTTAAAAAAGTAAACGACTGCAAAATCTAGCCTATAGATGTCACTCCGGACTCTGGAGGAAGCAAAGAGGTATTCAACGACATGTCTACTCGTCAAAATGTGTCAAGCCGTTTAGGCTACAGGAGATAATACAGACAAAAACAGACACATTCGTACATACACCCGAAAACATTACCCTACTTCTGGACAGTCGAGTAAAAATTGAGTTAAGGCTATAACTCTACAACCCTACTCTACCCTAATAAGGTTATCATTTAGGGTCGTCTCGTCAGAAAAAAACTACGATCAAAGGACGAGCGGTTCACATTTTCTGTAAGCCGCAACCGCGGCGTCGCAGTATACTGAATAAATAATAGCGGACCGGCCGACCCTCCCTGTGCCAGCCCATCGATCCTGAAAACATGCATTTTGATTTAAAATGTAGACAACTTTAAAACTTGATGTGACTATAACAAGGTTCGTTTTAGATTTTAATTGAGATCACCGTTTGAACTGTATTTCTCGTGTTTATGAGCGATGAAGCGGTCAACAATGGAGCGTGCTAGCGTAAAAATTATTTACCGAAAAATTTGGGACTGAGTATACCTAGTTTAGTTATATTAAGAACTAGATTTATGTCATCATCATCAGCCGGAAGACGTCCACTACTGAACAAAGGCCTCCGCCTTAGACCGCCGCACCGACCGACAACTTGCCACTTGCATCCACCGGTTGACCGCGACTTTCACAATGTCGTCGGTCCACCTAGTGGGAGGCCTACCTGCGCTGCATCTTTCAGTTGGTGGTCGCCACTCAAGAACCTTTCTTCCCTGTCGGTTATCGGTTCTTCGAGTGATGTCCATTGCCACTTCAGCTTGCAAAATCTGGGAGCTATGTCGGTTACTTTGGTTCTTCGGCGAATATACTCGTTCCCGATTTTATCGCGCAAAGAAACTCCGAGCATAGCTCTCTCCATTGCCCACTGTGCGACTATGAGATTCTCCAAAAGGCTTGTGCTTTGCAGTTGGCTGAATATTGAATAAGCTACCGATATCAATGCGACGTGCTAAAATCGGCATGACAATTAAAATGTAGTTAATTTCGTTGGTTCGGATGATGCAGGTATTTTTTTTTATAAGCTTTAATTAGGGAGTAAGGGCTAAACCAGATTATCCTTGTTTTCCTTAGAAGGGTAAAGCTTATTTACGCAGCACGGATAAAACGACAATTTAAAGGGAAATTTAAGGGAGAGCTGGGGGTAACGATAAGCCGCAACCTCAGACCATAACAAGGGTAGGTGGACCACTTTTATAACTGTTATATTACATACAGCTTACGATTTTTGAAAAGGTTTTATGTTTGTTGTGTTACTAGATGTACACAAAGGTTTCACCCGCATGGACAATTCTATAGTAAGAATGTAACAGAAGTATCAATTGAGTGTTTTAGAACATGTAAGTATGTACACAAAAGAAAAATAAACGCAAAAATATTCCACCGCACTCCATGACTGAGGGCCACAGTGATTTAAAGTATGTACACACTTTTTCATAAATTTTTTAAGATTAATATCACTGAGTGGGAATTTTAGAAAACTTAGTAAAACATTAAATGACTGTTTATTAATTTTAAATTTGTATCCGAATGGCCAAGGAGGGTAATGTTTTTGGGGTGTATGTAAGTATGTTTGTGTGTTCTTATATTACCTCCTGTAGCCTAAACGCCTAGACCAATTTTCATGAGTGAGGTGTCGTTGGATTCCTGTTTACGCCTGGAGTGACATATGCTACAGCTACATTTTGCAGTCAGATATTTTGTTTTTATAAATATATTTTATGAAATAAATTACGTTTTGAGTTTTAACACATTTTTAACGTGTTTTTTTTTTACTGTAGTCGGAATTACATAACGTAAGTATTCCGGACTAATTATACAAAAATGACTCTGACTCGGGTTTACGTTTAGGCTCAAGCAAATACTTTCTTCAAAGCCAAAAAAGCTAGAACTAGGAGTACAAGGCTAGTGCGCAACCTCCACTAAAAAAAACCGCCAACGCTTGAATTCCCTGTCACAATTACTCCTGCATACATTTTGTCCCACAAATTAAAGGATCACGTGTCCAAGATATTGTGAAATAGTTCTAACTTAAGAGGTGGAAGCCACCTGCCTTTAAGCACCTGCCTGCAATGCACCCATTGTACCAAACATGGTGAGGAATTCCTGATCAACGGCGTCGGTTTTCCTGTAAGTGTTTTCTGCGGTCCGTGATATTCAGGTGTATTAGCTATATGATAGGGCTAAACAAATGATCGTTTATTTTAGACATGGTCAGATACAAAACTATCTCAACTGATTGCAGGTTTAATTTTCTTGGAGGAACAATTCTTGTTTGCATGAAAAACGGATTGCATTTACTTCGGAAAGTGGGCAACAGACATGTATAACCCGACCAATTAACTAACACACTTCCATACAAACAAACTTTCGCATTTATAATACTAGTGTGGTTTGTATTTGATTTACATTGAATTTGGATTGATATTGTAAATTATAATATTTATTTTGAGATTTAATTTTATTAGAAGAGATAAATGATTGTATTGTAATTAGTTTGGGTAGATAGTGACATCTATTAATTTAAAGATTATGCCCATGTCGTGTTAAGAAACAATATGACATTGCAAAATAACTGGGTGAAAGCATTTTCTTTTAAGATTTCATTAATTTAGCATATAGCTAGCATATTTAAGGAAAAAAAACGGCGATTAGATCTTTACGGCTTTAATTCGGCTTCTAATGATATAATCATATAACTTTATATAATACAATGTCAAAATATATGTCAGAATGCGTAGGGCGGTTCGGGCTGCCGTTCAACTCAGTAATGGCTGAACGGATTGGTATGAAATTTGTTATGGAGGTAGCTTATACCCTGGAATGCCCTGGATTAACACATACGCTTCTTTATATCACGGAAAATGATTCGGTTTCTGTAGGATAGCGAGTGAAACCGCGGGTTTATAATTTTAAAAACAATATCACAAATGAAGTATTCTGTACTTAATTTGTGATTATTTTTTCTAAAAATGCCTTTAATTATAATTCTAACTGGGTGTGATAAGACCTGTACTGAGAGCCCATTGGGTGTTTTGTGCATTTACCCCGCTGTCAGCCTACTCAAACCAGCCCAGCTCCTTAAAGTAACGGAGCACGGTTTTGGGTCGCTGGGATACCTGTTCCAGTCCTGTTTCGTCAGATGTAATGCATGTTACTGGAAAAACATGAAGCATAGATTGTAAACACGTACCTAGTAAAATTGTTCAATACCATACACTTAATCATATTTGTTGTACATACATAATGATGAAAAGCAAGTAGTAGTTAATAAGTTTAGTAATGATAGGGCTCCTCTGCAGAGTTCGTCTGGGTAAATACAGCACCTTTTCCAGTTATTCAACCGCCAATTACTGTGTTCCAGATTGAAGGGTAATATTTCCAGTGAAATTACTGGGCACATAGAAATTTAACATTCAATATCTCAAGGTGACAAGCGCAGTGCATTGCCACGCAGCGTTACGAACTGATGAAGATCAAAATTTTGGGCAGCACTGAACGCTTAACATTAGGTTAGCGACTTGCTCGTCGTACTACTTTGGTGTACAATTTATAATAGTTTAAAGTAAAATAAACTATTATTGATTGACACCAGCTTCTTAGATATCAGGTTGTCCATCATGTTCATAGGCATTGTCTGTCTCTGGCTATTGCGCGCCATTCTTATGGAAGATCGTCCTCCGAACTCATGTACTGCTAATTTCGCAAAAAAAAATTCATCATAGGACATTTTAAAAGAAAAATACTGCTTATTTCCTTGATGATACAAGGATATTGCTCGCCTACATGTAGTGTCTCCGTTGCCCATAACAGGTCAATACCACACATATTGTAGCTTTTTATAGGATCAACAATGGTTTTAAAATTACATGATGATGAAAATGACATAAGTACCTACCTAGCTAAACAAAAACTACACAATGGGAGAGAATCAACTACATCAGAATTCCTTACATTCATATGGTGATCCTAAATCTAGTACTAAAGAATTTGTCACACTGGAGGCGTTCTGCATCCTGCGGTCAGGTCAAAGTGAATGCAGCCCGCATCATGTGTGAACACATCAATTACAGTCCATATATATTTTGTGTAAACACAACCTGACCATGCAAGCACAAGCAAAAGAATGTATGGAATGCACCGGGCAAGTGATGGGGAGATGATGCGGAAGGGCTGCGGGAGGCTTGCCCCGACTGGATTGCTGACATGTTGTCCCGACCGCTAAATGATATTCACACAGGATGCTGGCTGCATCAGAACACATAACGCATCCAGTGTTAAAAATCCTTTATAGTTGATTGCACCTTCGATTTCATGTTTTTTTAAATCAATTCTTTCTCCATCTGCAATTGGCTGAGCCATGAGCAGGAGTATGTGTGTGCATGTATGGGTTGAGGTCTTGTTCGCAGTGACCTCACATCACCAAAGCATTATACCTGCATTTTTGCAATTCATTTATTTATTTATTTATTGGAGAGCAGCTTCAGCTGATGTGCCTATATCACACAGTGTTGAAAATTATTAACTATTATTTATTATTATAATTTAATTAGCCTATTTTTCTGGTTCGGTGTTTTGTGTTTTGTGGGGTTAGCTTGATGATGTGTGATTTGTGTTATTTTACTTTTCAGAACATTTTTGATGATTTAATCTATCAAAACAAGTAGTTTTGATCAAAATTCAATTAAACTTTCCACTACAATATAATGATGGTATAAAGAAAATAGAAATGTGTTAGTAGCTAATTTAAAAAATAAAACGACGTCAACATCAAACATCAAACGGAATTTTCCATCTCTTTTCATCAAGTGTATAGCGCTATCTTTTAGGAAGTAGCCTTTTAACAAAAACATAGGCTTTAAAGTGAGTGCATCAAACAAACTAACAAGTACACTTGAGTATATGTACACAAAATATGTATAAGATTAATATGCTCCACATTAGTCTAGGCCTGGATTGCAGGGATCTGACTATGAACTTAAACTGTACACCTTGACCAGAGACATCAAGAAAACATCAAATCGACAGTCATTCGTCTATAATTGAGGTAAAATTTGCCCAAGATATCTATTCAAATTCTCTGTCTCTGTCACTCATCACACTAAAATTATAAACGCTAAAGTAACCAACTGTGTCTCCATATGTGTTACTTTGTCATCACAAAATTCTAAAACCAATCTTGGTGACATTAGCAATGGAGTAGTGTGCATCATGAAGGCAGACACCACTTTTCTACTGGAAAATATGTGGGAAACGAAATAAGTAGCACACTCTACCACAGGGCACAGCTGGTATTGTAAGTCTATTTATTATAATCGACATTATCCGCGTGATATCCACAATATGATTCAATTAGACGTAAAAATTACCGTGGAAGCGCAAAACTAGGCGTGTTACTATGTACCTTGAGTTGTCGTTTATTGTCCGATATTTACAAGTAAAGCGTGTTTTTCAGCGCAAAACAAGATAATAATCAAGATTCCAGACAGGAAAGTTACATGATAAACCCGTAAACCGCCTTTTGAACGATCGATGTAACGTCTAGCAACAGGGCCGTGCCGAACTCTCTATCTACATACCTACTTATCTATAGTTCCAGCTTTCTAGCAGATTTGCAATATCCTCGCATCCGGCGGAGGGTGAAGGGCTCCGTACAGTACAAGGGCGGAGTACGTGACTCTACAAGCTTACAACTCGCCCTAGTACGCGAGAAGATTGTACTCATGCCGGCCTCGCGTATACACCCATCACACACGACGTTTTAGACACATCATTTGCTTTTCTATCACCAGATACTTATATTAGGACTATCGTAGGCCCAAAGTACAAGGCGTAAACTTATAAATGACGATGGATTAGCGATAATAAAGCTAAATCTTACCCTTCAGTCAGCAGTGTCCCTTCGATCGCCGTTCCAGCAGTTTTTGGGCGCTACCAAAACCACCACTAAGATTGGATTTTCACTCTTTGGCACATTTTGTATATCCTTAACGGCACCACACTGTTTTAAGTATTATTTCACTAGATTTATCACGGAACAATCCACCATTAGCTATACACCCTCGAGATCAGTCCTTTTCACGGCCATTTGCAAATTGCGTCAAAGTTCCTGGAACGCGATTGGTGTTTTCTGCGCTAGTGGAGTTGAATGTTATACTGCCATCTAGTAATGAGATGAGGAACTAAAATCAGTGTTATACAAAAACTGCCTCTACTGGCTTGATATAACGGTTACTGAATTTTTAATTTCAGCGAGTTATGACATTTCGAGGCGAGGAAAGTAGGGTGCGGTACAAATTTCATGAGAACCCTGTGACGTCAAACTGGGCGTGATATGTGAAATGCGGGTAATTTGAAATATTGCACGGCAGATACTACACTTCTAACACTATAAACAAAAAAGTGATCTAATTTAATCACAGTTGAGTCAACACAAATTGAATTTAAAATTGAAATTCAGAAAAATATGGCAATTGCTTTATTATTTTTGTAAACCAAAAGAAAAGTTGTGAAAATGAACTAATAAAACACGATTCGTGAGATGAGTCAAACTTTTCCAATCGGTATCCATTTCGTTTCACGTAAAGTATTAAAACTAGTATTACTAAAAGACGGAGACATTTTTGACAATCATAAGCAAGTAAGCTTTTTTTCTGTTGTGAAAATTCGATATCTCAGATGCCTTTCGGCTTTTTTTGCGAAAAGCATAGTCTTTGGAGTACATGTAACGAGGCCTGACCTGACATCGTGCGAAAGGGACAGCTAGACTTGAATTTCACGGGAGTAAAAGAAACAAACTATTAAGGTTATAGCTTCTCCCTTTTGTTCTCCCAGAAACCTATATGTAGCCATCCTTTCACACGATGTCAGGTCAGGCCATGTAGCGAGGCCCTTAAATGACATTACGAGTGCTGCCACTTTTTCACAAAATAAAAATAGCGATGTGGAACAATGAGGCGTTTTCCAAAAAAAAGTGAGACTGTGTAGATACTTAGTAACTTTCATAGTTACTGTATATACTATATATATATGTATTCGTACTATTTAGATGGCAATGAGGCGTTTTCCAAAAAAAAAAAGAAATCCTTGTTATAAAAGTACCCAATAGATGGCGTATATGTACCTTGAGTTTTTTCTGTCACTGTCAAGACATGAAAGACAAAAAAAATTACGTGTGCCTTTTTTTTTCTCGTGTTTTTTGGCTCGACATGTGTATTTAGACAAATTCAAGTAACGTAACTATGTATTTGACTTCATTTGAAATATTACAATAGTTACACTGGCTAAATACACAACGTGTGGAGGCAAAATGTACGATTTAAAAAATAAACATAAAATATGTCGACAGAAATGACAATGACAGGTAAAACGATAGGTCTGTTACGCCATCTAGTAAGTATTTTAGAACTACTTTTTTTTTTTGGAAAACGCCTCATTTTAGTTTACCCCCTTTTTTTTTAATAAAAAAAAAAACGCATTTATTTGACAGTAACTTAAATAACATTAAATAGTAAATAAATTAAAATAAACTCTAAGTAAAAATAAATCATAAATATATATACAACTTAAAACTAACCCTAATCTAATAAACCGCTACCAGCAGGCCAGGCAATTCGGCCAGCATTTTTTTTTTTGGAAAACGCCTCATTGATAGTGGAAACACTATTTGTCAGTGTCACTTTAGTAGTAACAGTCAGTCACTAGTTCGATCGACATTTCCTCAGATTCAAGAATCGAGCTGACTTGATTTGTTTTGATTTTTCAATTTTCTATTGTTATGCGTGAGCTCGTGCTCCTGTTGTTTGTTTTCATTGCATAAATAACTGAAAGACGCGCCTTCTACTTTCAATAAGTGCCGTGTGAACAATAAACAAAATCGCACTGCTGTTTTAAAAACTTTTATTTTTTTACGCAAAGTGTAAAAAAGTACTGAGTTTCTGAAGATTTGTCACAGCTTTGGTAAGTAATAAGAAAATACCAGTTCAATCTTCGTAGGTAATAATTAGATTTATTGTTACATGTCCCCATAAACCTAGTAAACCTAGACATATATAAATGAATCCACGAATCTTCCGAGTACGTTTTATTACATTGTTTTTCTGGTGGTTCTTTGTCTGTGTTTCTGTTTCTACCAAACTTGATTGTTACTTGTGCCTAAATAAATCATTATCAACGCTCTGACTGAGCGTTGATAATTATTTATTTTTACCTGTTAATTGTATTGTGCTTTGCTTACTAACTAGCAAGATTTTGTCCATTATTTTTTTACTTTTCTATAGTTAAAATGCAATGTTATAAAATAACTACTGTCCTGGTAATATAGAGTTGATAAGTATAACATTAAATAATTATGTTTATTTATATCAATGTTATTTGACTAGAGATACGACTTTGGCATGTCACACTTAAAATGACCTCTGCAAATCAGATTTCGCAGATTTCATTTAATGTCGACTATCCTTGTTGCTTAGTGGAAGGATTTCCACCTGTAGGTTGTGGGTTCGATTCCCACCCAAGACAAACATTTATGTGATGCATGTGGATGTTGATTCAGATTCAGATTTCATTGGTAAGAACATTTTACAAGTCAGGTTAATAAAAAGAAGAAAATAAAAATATACTCAATTAGGTATACACTGTTTGTTACCTACATGAATTTGTCATCAGTAAATTCTTTTTCTGTATAATAAGCTTTGCTTTGCAGCAGTAATTTCAATTTTCTTTTAAAAATATTGTCGGTAAAATATGTATTTATGTATTCTATCAGATAACTGGTTCTCATAGTACAAGCTTACTTAGTTTGGGGCAATATTTGGGCAAGTTTGCAATACAAATTAATGATTCTGTGCCCAACTAGGTATGTAAATAAATATGACCTGAATATTTAATGTTACCGATGTTTCTGTTAATTTCGTCCCTATTAATAATGCATTGATAAATGCATCCAGCTCCAGGAGCAGATTTCCCAATAGGCGGAGTAGGCCTGGGCATAGGGCGGCAAAATTTTAGGTTCGGCAAAAGTTTTTTTTTGTAGTCTCTCCCTCTGTGATTTCACATGTCAACGTATAAAAACTCAAAATTCGGAAGAGGACCAACTTGGGGCATCCCCTAAACCTAGGATAAAAAGGTATTCCCCAAAATTTATACTTTTGTGTAAGTTGTTGTCGTCTATGTTTGAAAGAAAAGAAAGAATGAAAGAAAATAATTTTAAAGTGCACCAACTTTTGCTTACACCCTGGATTAACACACAGGCTATTTTTTATCCCGGACAAATATTCTGTTTCTGTAGAATAGCGGGTGAAGCCGCGAGGCGCAGCTAGTAGTAGTATATACTGAAGTATATAGAAAAGTAGTATTTACTTCCTGTTCGGTTTTGTATTTAAATTGCAATTTTATACAGTGTAACCTTTACATTTAAATACAATCAATGTTTTGCCCTATTTTCGCTACCAGATGTTCCAGATTCGACCTCTGAAAACATGGTATGCTGAGACACATCATTCTGAATGTTTTTTTTTATTTATTTATTTATTTAATTTTTTATGCTAGTAAGTGAGCATTATTGGTAGTATGTTGAATCTGTGGCTTTAAAAATCTTTGGCTCAACCTGATAAAATGATGACTTCCATGTCCTTTGTTTCTTTGTCTGACATTCACAGAAAATTTTACCACTTCATTCTCTTTAAACAGTACTCAACACTAATTTAACAGTTCGCATCCTTATTGGAAGTTGTTATGAATCATTATTAACTGGCAACAATGATGACTCACAAGTTTTGTTTTTAATTTATGCAGGAAATAAGTAGGTACGGTTCAGATTCCGTATTTATCTTTTGAATCTCTTTCTATTAATAACTAAATATAAGTAAACAATTTAATCAAGATAAGGCAAAAAAAAAAAAAAAAACGCCGAAATGCAAGTTAACGTCGCTCGTCAAAGGTTCCATATAATTAATTAAAGAAGTTCTTCTTTTTGTAAGCTTTTATTTGACTTGCAATATATTGTATGTATGTATATTTATATGTGTATGTAAGTATGTATGTTCGGGTCAAATCTTGCAACTGAATTTTAGACCGACTCTATAGACTGCTTCAAACGAAGGGCGAATAGAATCCTCAGTGGTAGGCAACACACTGACAATGCCCCTGGTATTGGAGGTGTCCACAGGCGGCGGTGACCACTTACCATCAGGAGGCCCGTCGCTTGTTTGTCACCTAATATATTTAAAAAAAACCCGTTGTTCAATGGGGTTAAAAACTGAAAGCTAATTGTTGGTGGCGCCACTGTTGAGTGATCGTAATCGCCACCATATTGAGTTTTTGTTTACCTTTGCTTTCGAGCGAATTTGCATAGAATACTACGAAGATGTATTCGACATGGAGTGTATTAAGTTAAAAGAAATGATCCGCACATAACCTCGAATATTTTGTCGGTTACCAAATTTATCTTCGTAAAACTTTTATCCACTGTTTGCTTCTTTTGATATCTTTAGGAAATAAATGGATTCCTGTATTTTTGCAATCCAAACCGGAAGACAACGCCATATTAATGACATAAATTCAGTTCTTTTTATTTATCTACAAACTTGCTATAGAGAATGACAGATATCTGTCAGATTTATGGAACACCCAACAGTGCTGCCATCTGAAGTGAGCAAAAGTCATTTTTTTACCCTATTGAGTTGAAATTTTGCATGCCTGTCAAGTTTCGATGACAATACAATATTATGAGAGCTAGCTTATGTGACGATGGAGGCGGAAAGTGGAAAACGGAACTCCTCAGTAACTCACAGTAGGTTAATGGAGTTTGGACTCATTTTGATCAGCTTACAGTAACTACCAATCAATAAGGGTTTTTATAAAAGCTTGTCTGGAAAAAAATTTTTTTTTTTCCACAAAAAAACTTATTCTTCTAAGTAAATTAAAAATCTTTTGATTTTTTATTTTTACTTTAAACTTAGCTTGAAGCTCTAACTTTCTACTTGGTTAAATTAATTCAGGTTTTACGCCCACGAACTTCGGAGAAAATGAGACAATTTTCCACTAATTTGATATTAACAAAAACTGTTTTAAACAAAAAAAAACTGGCCGTTTTATATGAAAAGTATACGTTAAAACGTATACTTTTCATATGAAACGTTACTTGGCCACATTACGTAGCTTTTTTTGTCTAAATCTTTGCCGAATTTAAAGTCGATGGCATGCATACAACCATACAACCTGACCACACCGTTGATTCATAAGGTTTTTTTTTGTATAATTTTGATTATGGAAGTAAAAAAAACGACTTTCCAAGATATTTTGTTTTGTCCTTGATTTTGATGTATACGTTTATAACCCTAATTGCAAAAAATATATTTCGTTTTGAATAAAACTTAAGAAAATCTCTCATAATTATTATTCTCTCATATTAACTTAATTAACTTACCTAACTAACGATACTTTGCACACAATTGATGGTTTTTATTACTTCAAAAAGTATTTAAAAGGAATAAAATATTATAATAACAATATATAAAACTTAAATACCTTTAAAAAACTATCAAATACTTATATTTACAAATCTGCCCCGCGGCGGAAGGAAAGATGGCAAATTACTGGCAGCATTCCCTGGTCTGGCCAATAGGCGCCAGCATTCCCGTCACCTGTGGCCTCCACCAAACATTTGGCCAAATCCTTGGCCCCCGCGGACCCAACGGCACAAATATTTTACATCCTGCCTTAATAAACATATTTGCGCCGTTTGACGTTTTCAGCTTTGGTCGCGGCACCGACAGTATGTTCAATGATCCCAGGAAGATGAGACAGCTCTAGTGTATCAACACATGTAGCGTCCCAAAAGGGGCCGCCCCACTTTCAGGGGATGAGGGTCAACCGGTCGGGTCTCGTGTCGTCCTCCCACATCACTGAGCCGGCACTGACAAAGGTCCGGCGCACAAGCTAGCGCGCCGCGGTACGCGCCCCGCGCTTTTGGCAAATGACAACGCGTGGTGACGAACCGATCTACACCTTGCCAGTTATTCAACCGCCAAGCAGTAGTATGCAAGCATTACTGTGTTCCGGATTGAAGGGCAATGTTTCCAGCGTAATTACTGGGCATACAGAGATTTAACATCTAACATCTCAGGGTGACGAGCGCAATGCATTGCCGCGCATAATTTTGAACTGTTTAAGTACAAAATTCTGGGTTGCACTGAACTATTATGGGCAAGCGTGACGCTTAACATCAGGTGAGCGACTTGCTCGTATCGTCACCGAGAAAAAAAACTTCACCACATGGAAACCTATGTGGGAGGGACCTGGCAAGGAGCACCTACGCGGAGGGATAATCGTTTCCATATTATAGCAAAAACTTAAAGCGCTCAGCTACTCGTAACTCTGTCACGTTTTTTTAACGTTTTTTAAGTCAAAAAATGATTTTGTTTCTTTTTTTTGTATTTAGAGACAAAATATTTTTTCGACTTCTGTAAAATGCTGAAGATTTTTTCCCGTCTTGTGTCCGTCCGTCTCCACGATACGCTCTATTCTTCAGTCTTCACAAAGAAGAATGCCAAAAGATACAGCGTTGATAAAAAAATAAAATAAAAAAAAGTTGAGATTGGCTATTTGGCAGGTATCAATTCGAAAAAGTTGTCAGTTTGAAAGATATCAAATTTGATAAATTTGACAATTTGTCAAGAATCAAATTTGGCAAACTACGACTCCAGCGGTGTTGTTGACGGAATAGATTTGATAATCTGGCATACGTGCAAACCTGAACGGCTCGATGATTAATTATAACATGTAGCAACTTTTCAGCAATTTTTACGACCTTTCTCTCTGTCTTGATGCAACATATCTTTCAAAAATACGAGCTCTGCGGCCGTGGACCTCCCTTCACTTCGTCTAAATTCTAACAAACCTTATAGCGCGTTGAGAAACAAACTGGACGTTGCGACAGAACTTAAGAAGGATAGGTACTGGTCGGCCCTTTACGAAAGCGTATAATAGGAATAGGTAGGCACTAGGCAGTTACGAATACTAACACCTAGATAAGGCTAATTCTCAATAAATGTCATCGTTATTGAGTGCTGATTCCCCAACGATTAACACAACTCCAAAGAAAATCTACACCAGAAGAATAACAATCTGATACAAGAAAGTGTACCTCCGAAAAATCCGCTTAAAACTAGATAGCGCTTTCGTATTTAGTCAGCCAAATGTCCTAACCGCTATAAAAGCCGATGAAAATATGGTTATTAAAGAAACATGTTCAAATTAGATTGCAATATAAGTAAAAAAATATATTTCCAAAAATTATGTTACCAACTCCATCTCTTGAGATCTTACCGGGTTTGCAAATAAAATTAATGATATTATTAATGCAAAAATATTCATAACAAGTCGCGTTTTTTCTCCGTACCACTACGAATGAGTTAGCTCGGGTTTATATATCAAGTCGAGCAGAAATTGTGACGATCATGTCGCAGATTATAGCATTAGCGACATCTAACGGCCTTATCAGAACAATCGAGTTCGCATCTTTCTGTGGATACTATACTAGATAGCACTAGCACTGTTCATATAATTTCTCTGCGCAACACTAAAACAGTCAAATTGGCGGGAACGTGAAGAATCAATGTAGCGTCGCTAGTGTGACACTTAAAACTTGTTTTAAATCGGCACCGGCTACGGTCTTGTCTAAGTCTGTATGGAGAACTAAGATCTGACTAATTTGACAGCACTATAATTCATGATTCAAGATTCAAGATTCAAGATATTTATTGCAGAATGTAGGTGGAAACAGTTCTTAAAAAATACAATTATGCAACAATATAAGTACCAAACGTCTATCAGCTCAGTTCGGTCTAGAGCAGCGATCATTTTGGTACTGAAATATAAATAAAATAAGTAGATGTCAATTTCACATTTTAAAATAATTTTGTTAGTTCATTAATTAATACAATTTCAATGTCAATATGATTAAATAATTATATGGTCAATTACAAATTTTTTTTTTTTTCATGTTTTCATGTTATCTCTATCTTGTGTTTCTATTTAGTAAAAGATTGCGATATAGCTTAATTACGTTTAGTGAGTGCACGGTGGAATTGCGGCCAATATCATTAGCCATCTTCTTATTGAAGCTTGGAGCCACAGATCACTCAGTAAGGGCGATCGAAGCGCATCACCCATCGGTCAAAAATAAAAATCAATCTGTAAAATTTTACTCTCATTGGCTCATTTCTAGGCGCGAGAACTCTATTCCCGCAACCCGCAAACCAACTTTGGTGAGTTTTTGTCGGAATAAAGATGTCGCAATGCGGTATTATCCTAACATATAATATAAATTCGAAAGTCACTCCGTCTCTCTTTCTCTCTGTCTATCTGCTTCTCTGTCTGGGTGTTTCTCGAGTTATCATGCCTAAACGGCTGAACGGATCGAGCTCAATTTTTGCATAGATTAAGGTCCGAACTTGAAGACCGACATTTTTTTTGTAGGCTCAAGCCACAGATCACGCCCTAGATTCTGCATTCAGGACGCTCGAAGCGCACCACATATCAGTCTAAATACACTTATAAGAATATATAGATAGAATATAAGAAATTACTCTGATTGGTTGATTATTAGGCGCGAGTAGGCGCTACCTTGAGATAGCCAATGAAAACGCTTGATCGCACTCCCCGCGAACCGCGCCTTCCTCAAACTTTGGTGACTTTTTGTAGAACGACGAATCTCGTAATGCGGTGTCTAGTGTGTCCTGTGGTCTGTTGTCTGTGATCTGTGGTCCACGCGAACAAAGTCGCGGGTAACAGCTAGTATTATACAAAGTTTATGTATATAATCTTTGCTTGGCGGTCAGTAGGCAAAACTTGCTGCGTTCTTCAGGTGCTGGTAGCCAGTCCATAATTTCCTTGATGTCATCCAGCCATTTCCGTCTTGGACATGCCTTATCAAGAATTCTGCCTTCAAGGAACAACTGTGGGAATTCATAAAAAGGAAACCTCTTTGCATGTGTCCGAAAAAGGCAAGTTTGCTTCTCATGACCATGGACATCAGCTATCTTTTGCGGTTGGCCTTCTTTAGTACGTTGGCATTTGAGATGAAGCTTGCGCAAGGAATCTTGAACTTCTTGCATAGAGTTCACGTCTTTTATTCGGTCACAGATTTCTTGTAATAAGATCTAGTCCATACAAGAGCGTGGATTACATTTTTACGAATGTAAGATTGGAATTGTTCAGGAATAACTGCATTTACATGGCGCCTCTGATTTTTAATTCCCTGTCAAATGATTTGGTAGACTTGTCTTTTAATAAATTTTGTACGGAGCTACACATGTGGTTAGTGAGCAAAAACTTTTATACTATTAAAGATTTTTTGGACAAGACATCATGTCGCTTGTATGTTTATCACGCAAAATATTAAATTGTTGAGTTTATTTATTTTGACATAATATGTACCTATTTAAATAATTTTACGAATAGTTAATTTGCATGCCTGATCTGAGATAAGATCTATGTTACCCATTAACGAGCAAATAAAGAATTGAATTGTGGACCAAACGTTCTCATGATGCGGTGTCTCTTACTAAAAACTAATTTTGGGGTCGCAATTTTCCTTGGTCATTTTGTGAAAAACCGCTTTTGCTTGTCCGATTCTACATTTAAACGTCCACTTCTCACTCAAGACGTCCACTTCTCCAAATGTCATTTTTTTTTAAAACGTCCACTCCATGCGCTTTTTCCCGCTTTTCTCATCATGACCACTTAAACAGCGGCCCACTTTTCTTAATGTAAATTTGGCAAAACGTCCACTTCACAAAACGCGCACTTTGATTCGATTAAGTGATTTTAAGATCTTTGCCTTAGTATGTAGCGCATTTCTTCTTGTGATTGTTTTGTTATGTAAAGTATTACCTTCTTACAGTCAAATAATTGCTCCCGATGTAGCCGCACAGTAGACCAATTTTAGAAGCGCGGGATACTTCGATCTACCAATGGCAAAGAAGACTACTACGCGCGCTAAAATCTTGCGCTGTTATTGGTCGATCGGGTTACGCGACAAAATCGCGGTCGCCCGTGCGCCATCTTGAACGAATCTTGTAAGCGGGACAGAGCTAGGAATGCAAAGCAAGCAATACCCTGTTATTTGAGCTTGCAAATAAGGTCTATATGAATTATTTACTGTGTAAAACTGTACCTCATTATTTATTACGAATTGTAGCATGTAATTTATTACAAATTGTGGTATCGTTTCGAGGCCTGCACTCAAGTAAGGGTGACCATACTTACATACTTTGGCGACGCAACAACCCAAAATGATTAGTCCCGCCTCCGATACGGTGTTTCCGAACGGGAAGTATCCAGCGAGTACTTTCTGTTCGGTAGCACCCCTTCGTCCACACTAGACGATCGGGAAAAAAAGTTCCGTTCGTCAACATTCGAAAGCTACTTAAATGTCGCATCCCAGTGTTGACGAATGCAAATTTTTATTATTTATTTTTATTTGCATAACTGCTAATCTGTATAATAATATCACAAAGACGGATAAGATACTTTTTTACTGTCCACGCGAACAAAGCCGTGGGTAACAACTAGTAATTAATAAAAAAATATTTCTTGCAAAGGTAACAATAAATTTTGATCTTTTTTTTTGCGCAAGTAAAAACAAGAAAAGTTTCCATCAGTTACCATACATTGTTGTCACCCAGCTCGCGTGCGATCACCATACAATTTTCTATTGGCGTCCCGTCGAACGGATGTTCTGTACATCAATTTCTAGTTAACTGCCTGGAAACGGAGAAACCTTGATGGTTTACATGATAGGTATGATTATACTGGGTTATAAGGAAAGGGTATGCTAAGCCGAAAATGGGTCATAGCACTCATCATTACCACAACTTTTACTATGGGACAAACCCTGAAAAAACCCAGCTTATCCATAGAAAAATGTCAACGACACTCGACAAAATATATAGAACAGCTGTTTTTTCCCCCTCGATTTCAGGGTTGATCCCATATTAAAAGTTGTTTACAATCATATGAGTACTATGAGCCCCTTTCGGCTTAGCATACTCTTCCCTTATAGCCCTGTATAATTATGATGGTAGAAGTCCTATACTCGCTCCGGCTTCGTCCATAACAATTTTGTGCCGCGCAGAAATTTAAACTGCAACAGTGCGGCAATGCACTGCGCTCGTCACCCATATTATACACATAATTGTTAGATGTTAAATCTCCTTATGCTTAGGCCCTTCACGAGAAACATTACCTTGCAATCCGGAACACTACCGCTTGGCGGTTGAATAACTGGCATAGTTCTGGTACTTCCTCAGGCGAACTACGAGCTTCGTGCCACTTTAAAGAATAATGAATAGTATACAAATTCATATTCTCAATGATAGTTTTATTAAACGTATCGCAAAGTTCAGCAAACTTGGCTAACTTATCATAATCCTCCTTTTTCCGTAGTCGAGTAAAAAGCAACCGAGGCCTTATTATGTAACTGTGGTGGCGATGGTCATCGCGTGCCGATTCACTCGCGCCTACTTACTCGTAACGTGTGAGCGAGCTGGATGATGATGATGACCACTATACAATAGATGTGACTTAAGTTAAAATAACCCAAGAACTAAAGTCAGCTCATGGACAAGACTCAGGGTTTGCAAGCTGTAGTGGCAATGGGCAGGTAGCATCCCTCGAAGAACCGATAACCGATGGGGAAGAATGGTTGAGTAGCGACCACGAACCGGAAGACGTAGCGCAGCCAGGTCTCCAACAAGGTGGTCCGACGACATTGTGAAAGTCGCGGGCAAACGGTGGTTGCAATTAGCAATTTGTCTGTCGTTGTGGCCCGTGTGGCGGTCTAAGGGGGCCATTGTTCAGCCGTGGACGTCTTCCAGCTGATGATGATGACGATGGACTTAAAATAAGCCATCTGGCTTAGTCTTACTGGAAAAGGAGACGAATGAGAAAGCCAGGGCGGTACAGTAAGCATGTTCCTTATTTCCTCACGACATTTTCCTTGAGCGTGTGCCTAATTTGGCATCAGATAAAAATAACCATTAAACATTAGTCTCACTATTAAAGATATAAATGTGAATTATTAGTCTTAACGACTATTTAATGGATCTCTAATGATGCGAAATTCGGTCATAAGCACGATTACTTGAATGGGGTTATTGGAGCATTAACTTTTTTTTATTATCTGCGCCCCCTATTTCCTGCTACAGGAACCGTACATTATTCCAGAATAACAAGTCTATGTGTCGACCTACTTGGCTTAGATGGTAGTGCGTTTGCCTCAAGAGCAGGAGGTCCTGGGTTCGATTCCCGGCGTGGTAGATGTTTGAATGATGCATTTTCAACGAACCCTTATAAGTTTTTCGTTTTACTAGAGACCTCTAAAACCGAATTATTTTCTAGTAGTTTTACATGACAATGTTTGTTAGCCTGCGGCCACACTATGCTCCTCGCGCTGCTTCTTCGCGAATATTCGCGGCAAGGTTTGGATCGCGGCCACACACTGTTCTCATCATTGGCAACTTATTCAGCCCGCTGGAAAGCATAAGCCTTCTCGCTCTTTTGCCAATCTACCCTATTTTGTGCCAACACGTCCAGAGACCCTATTCCTGAGCGCTCGAGATTATCTCGGTGACTGTCTCTCTAATTTAAAATTTAATGGGAGTAAGTGAGAGAGAGAGATAAAAATGTCATTTCTCCGAATAGGGGCCCTGGTCACACACACTGCTCTACTCGTGCTATTCATCCCTCTTACGTATCTGGCCTTGTCGTCGATCTGTCTCCGTCGATCTCGCCGGTCGTTTGGCTCGCGCTCTAAAGACCGACAAAATCGAGAGAGGCGGCGATATAGAAATAATATTATACCGGTTACGGATATGAAATTATACTATGAAAACTGACGTGGTTTTGTTTAATGAAACGGGAATACTCACGTTAAATCAAGTCTGTTAAGATTTTGAGTCGGCCAGTGTAAGGCAAGACGAGGTCGCGCGATTACTTAGCATTCCTTGATAAAGGTCAACGAATGTGATCGAAACTATTATCGGAATAACCGACTCACTTTAACGTGATTATTCCTGTTTTATTAAAACAAAAAGATATGAATTTATTTCGGATTATACGTTAGTTTCGGATAGTTTCGGCAACGGATATTAGATTTTTAAGAAACTGTGAAAGTAAAACGCAAATAGGTAATAATTGGAACAATAATTTGAAAAACCTGTCATGACGTGTGTGACGTGACGTGTGTCATGTGTCATTTAGGCTCCGCCCCTATCCTAAATTATCCGAAACTTGTACACTGGGCCCTTATTTTCTATTGCCATAACTAGCTTGTTACGCGCCAAGTTAAGTTCACTCCGTGTTAGTCGCATGAAACGGTATTCTCTAAGTTTCTTAAACGCGCGATTCTTCACGTCGTGCCACGATTAGGAGCCGCGTTTAAGTTTAGAGCATGTTATGACGTCACGCGTTATTGGCAAGTTATCTCATGTGCGGTAGTGTGGGTAGAGAATAAGGGCCCTGGATTCGGTTACGGGACGAGTAACCAGGCCACACGATGTCCCAGTCTACATCCCTCGTCGAGTATGTGGCCGCAGCATAAGTGCTTGTGTTTTCATTTCTTTATCTAATGAAGTATAGAATATTTTGATAATATAATGAACTTTGAAACATTACGTTATCTTTGTATTGGACTCAATGCCCCTGCCTGCTCTGTGGGATGTTTAACTATTTATTCATGTTATTACCGTTCCAGCGTAATTACTGGGCGTACAGAGATTTTACATCTAACATCTCAGGGTGACGAGCGCAGTGCATTGCCGCGCATAGTTTTGAACTGTTGAAGTTCAAAATTCTGGGTGGCACAGAACTGAAAAAATAATAATAATAATACCTACTTTTATGAGAGCGTTATATTATTACTAATATATGTAGAGTTATTTTTTCTTTAGGTTATATAGTGAAATACTATGTATAATTACTAGCTGCCCCACGCGGTTTCACCCGCTATTCTACAGACGCCAAATATTTTTCCGGGACAAAAAGTAAACTATGTGTTAAGCCGGGGTGTAAGCTACTTCCATACCAAATTTCATTCAAATCCGTTCAGCCGTTACAGAGTTGAACGGGAACAAACACACATACATACTAACAACACGCAAACTTTCGCATTTATAATATTAGTGTGATGTTATAAAGTCGTGCTATCTCAATCGCACATTTGCAAGTTTTTTAAGTAGTCTGCGCATTTCCGAAGACTGTTGTATATGTCTACTACAACATCAGAAACATTTAAAAATGTATTTTAATGTGAAGGATAAAGGAAAAAAGATAAAAATTCTTTAAAATATTTCTGATGTTAATAATTATGATAGAGACCTTTGATTAGATAGAGACAGATACAACATACAAAATTTTGGAAATTCACACTATATCTCTAAAACTTGGAGTGTGCGAGTGGGATATATGGGGCAATGCTATCTCAGTCGGACACCACTTTAGATATTGTCTTTTGGGTCCAAATTTCAACGATTTTCAGTTATTCTTTTGAGTCTATCTATTTAGATACTCGCCACTTGTCTAAAATAATCGTGTAATCCGAACATGGGCCTTATCATGTAACTCTGGTGGCAATGGTCAACGCGTGCCGTCACACTCGCGCCAATTTACTCGCACTATGCGAGCGAGCAGGATAGCAAACGAAGACCATTTCCTCCAGAGCTACACGATAAGGCCCCATGTCAGAATTGAACATGATTTTTATGATGATATAATAAAGTAATCATCAGTCATCATCAGCCCGAAGACGTCCGCTGCTGAACAAAAGCCTCCCCCTTAGACCGCCTCACTGAACGACAATTTGCAACCTGTATCCACCGTTCACTGTACCCGCGACCTTCAAATTGTCGTCAGTCCACCTAGAGGGAGGCCTACCTACGCTGCGTCTTCCAGTTCGTAGTTGCCACTCAACAATCTTACCCATCGGTTATCGGTTGTTCGAGCGAAAATAAAGTAGTATATAAATATAATTATTTCTCAATTACATCAAGTTACATGATATTGATAACCCTCGGAATAATAAAATTTAATAACGCCGTAAAATATAGATGGTCGGATGTATAAAACGCGCTAGTCATCTGCGTGTTAATTGGCCCACATAAAAAATATAGCTTGCTTCGTAATATTATCGAACAGTAAAACTTTGTCATTACTCGACTCGTTGACATGGTTGGCTGCCTCGTGAGCATGACGTCCCGGGTTCGAGCCTCTGCCGGGCAGTTTTTTTTTTAGGTACTCGGTTGCCCATAACCATTCAGTGCCACCCAGAATTTTGAAGTTCAACAGTTCATAACCCTGCTCGGCAATGCACTGCGCTCGTCACTCTGAGATATTAGATGTTAAATTTCTTTATGCCCAGCAATTACTCTGGAAACATTGCCCTTCAATCCGGAACACAGTAATGTTTGCACACTACTGTTTGGCGGTTGAGTAACTTACAAAGCTGTGGTACTTTCCCAGGAAGGCTCTGCAAGAGAGCCCTACCACTACCAACTACTACGCCTTAATGAACTGTTATTTTTTTTCGGGATAAAAAGTAGCCTATGTGTTAATCCAGGGTATAAGCAACCTCCATACCAAATTTCATTCATATCCGTTCAGCCGGATTTCGCATCTATAATATTAGTGAGAAGATGATGATTTAATTACTTCACATAATAAAGTTCGAAAAATGATTGTTTATCTCAGTGATGGACCTTGTTTAAATGTAAGAGTACATTTTGGACCTAACCCTTTTTCATCATAATATCTACTTCTAAAATCATTAAATTCGGAACATTTAAATGGCAGTATCAGTAGTTCATACTTTCTACTGGCAACACAGGTTCTAGCTAAACATGTTTAAGTTAGCAGTTTCACTTTCTTAGTTTTCTCAGTGAACAAATATGAATAGTGTAGGTCCAAGAACACTGCCTTAGGGACTGTTGTTTTGTCGTCAGTAAACAATGGTAAATAATGCTTCCCAAAAATTTATTAAATTGATGCGAATTGTGGTAGGCTATAATAATACCTAAGCTGCATTAAAATTACTTGCCAAAAAATAAACACAATATTCAACGAAAATATTAACCATATTAAACAAACACCGAGGTTACGAGAGGTCGGGTGACCTTTCATGTAAATTAAAAACTTTACTTCCAAATAATAAACTACTTTCGAGTAAAATACTGACTTTCAGCAACACTTACTTAGTCAGTAATGTATGCTTTTTTAAATTACCATCTTGAATACGCTAATGGTTATACATAGAATTACTTTTTTGACTCACTACTTTAATTAACATGACTTACAAAGCGGCCGGCGAAGCGCTAAAAAATAACTGTAACACAATATAATGGACCCGAACAGTAGCTTAGGCTATGTTTGAACTGCGACAAACGACGCGTGAGCCGAGCGCCGAGCGGGCCGTAGTAACGGCCGGCGAGGCGCTAAAAAGTAACTGTAACACAATACAGATCCGACAGCTCCCGAAAACAGGAAGTATTCAGTATTTGGTATAGGCGCCGGTTACCAAAGGCACACAATCATACACCGACCTCGCCGGCGTGGTCGAAGAATCCCAGGATCTGTCCGAAGATCGATTAATTTCTCTCCAAATAATCAAACAGATACAAACCAAACCGCTAGGGCCCCAGGGCACACCTCTTCCAGGGCGCCATGGGCCAAAAAAAAAAAAATATACTGGGTCATAAGGAAAGGGCATACTAAGCCGAAAAGAGCTCATAGTAGGTACTCATCATTATGAACAACTTTTACTATGGCACCAACCCTGAAATCGCGAAAAAAATATCAGCTGTCCCATACGTTTTGTCGAGTGTCATTGACATTTTTTGTATAAAACAGCTGATTATTTTTTCTCGATTTCAGGGTTGGTGCCATAGTAAAAGTTGTTCATAATGATGAGTACTAACATCCCTTTTCGGCTAAGCATACCCTTTCTTTAAAACCCTGTATAATGGACCCGAACACTAGTTTAGGCTTTGTTTGAACTGCGACAAACAACGCGTGAGCCGAGCGCCGAGCGTGTCGTGGTAGCGGCCGACGAGGCGCTAAAAGTAACTGTAACACAATATAGCAATTAAATTATAAGCAATTTTTATATTTCTAATGAGTGCTTATTATATCAATCGGTATATTGTGAGTATTTGTGTATGCTGCAATCGATAGTTCGTGAAATGTAGGACGGCCATTTGCGATAAAATCGGCAAACAGTAATTTTTGCGGAATAGTTATTTTAGTTAGAAAAATAATATAATTATTACAACAGCAGCTTGATGTGGTTTTATTTCTTAAATTTCAGTATTTCATTCGGTTGTTGTAGCACAAAAGATTTCTTTAACTTAGTAAATAGCACAGTAATAATATTTTTTTGAATAATCTCATTTTTATTTTCGTAGTTTTTATTACTATCCGTAAACAATGCCCAATGTCGGACAAATTGCAAAATTAAATGAAACAAAAAACTACATATATAAGTTTACAAAACTAGTTTGAGTGTGATTTTAAATATTTAAAGTTTTTTTTATATATTTTGTTTATAATATTATTTTTTATTTAGTTTTTCATTATGGAATTTCATTTCCCTAAAAATGATACCCAGCTTTTGGAACGCTAGACAGATATTTAAAAATCATAATAATAATGAAAATCTGAATTTTCAATTTCTCCATTTCAATTAAATTATTAGCCGAGTGAGCGAAACGAACGAAAGGTCTGTTTTAACTGGCAAAATTTTCTTTTATCTGTCCGTATGTTGGTACTCGCGTATAGGCCGTATTTTTCAAACAAACTTAACGAAACTTGGTATAACAGGTTCTACGATTTACATACATACATACAAACACACTTACATACTTAAACACAAACATTTGCATTATTTTATAATATTAGTGTGATGATATTTCGCAATGGTTACTTGTACCACAGAATAAATAATAGTTAATTTCTTGTACTAGTCTGTATAATATAAGTTTGGTTTAGTATTATGTTTGCCACAAATTGCTAATTTTGCAATTTGCGAAAAAGAGCAGCTTCGTTTTTATTACCACAGAAGAGAAAATAAATTTAGTATCATTCTCTTTTCTGTGATTATTACAATAAAATGTAACGTGACACTCTGTACGTAAAGAGGAATCGAACGACAACTCGCTTGTCAAATCGGTCCAGCCGTGTAGGCTACAGGGCGTCATATAGGAACACGCAAACATACTATGCTTTCAGCGATAAGGCCGCCAGTTGTTACACTACTTTTTAAAGTCTGTTTATAAATTATGTAAAATTTGTGTGAACAATAAAGAGTTAATCTATCTATCTATCATATTTATACTTCATCATCAGCCATAAGACGTCCACTGCTGAACATAGGCCTCCCCCTTAGAGCGCCACACCGACCGACAACGGCCCACTTGCATCCACCGGTTGCCCGCGACTTTCACAATGTCGTCGGTCCACCTAGTGGGAGGCCTACCTACGCTGCGTCTTCCGGTTCGTGGTCGCCACTCAAGAACCTTTCTTCCCCACCGGTTATCGGTTCCTCGAGTGATATGGCCCGCCCATTGCCACTTCAGCTTGCAAACTCTGAAAGCTATGTCGGCAACTTTGGTTCTTCGACGAATATCCTCGTTCCGGATTTTATCGCGCAAAGAAACTCCGAGCATAGCTCTCTCCATTGCCCGCTGTGCGACTCTGAGTTTTTCCAAAAGGCCAGTAGTCAAGGACCACGTTTCAGTTCCATATGTCATCACTGGCAACACACATTGATTGAAGACCTTCGTCTTCAGGCACTGCGGGATTTTGGACGAGAAGATATCACGTAATTTTCCGAACGCTGCCCATCCGAGTTGGATTCTTCGGGCGACCTCTTTGTCGAAGTTGGACTTACCTAACTGGACAGTCTGTCCAAGGTAATTATAATGGTCAACTACTTCGAGCGCATCGTTCCCAACAACTACCGCCGGTACGGGTGCAACATGGGCATTCGACATGATTTTCGTCTTGTCCATGTTCATTTTAAGACCCACCTGTTGGGAAACGCTACTGAGGTCGTTGAGCATAATATTGAGGTCCTCTAGCGACTCTGCCATGATTACTATATCATCGGCAAAACGAAGGTGAGTGATGTATTCGCCATTAATGTTGATGCCGAATCCGTTCCAGTCCAAGAGCTTGAAAACGTCCTCCAATGCGGTCGTGAACAGTTTTGGAGATATAACATCTCCCTGTCTCACGCCTTTCTGCAATTGGATTGGCTTCGTGCTCTCGTCCTGCAATCGGATTGACATGGTGGCGTTTCTATACAAACACTTCATCACCTCGATATACCTATAGTCAATATGACATCGCTGAAGGGACTGCAATACCGCCCAGGTCTCGATGGAATCGAAGGCTTTTTCATAGTCCACAAACGCCAGGCATAATGGCCGATTATACTCTTCGGTCTTCTGTATAATCTGGCGGAGCGTGTGTATGTGGTCCATGGTGCTAAAACCTTTACGGAACCCGGCTTGTTCGGGAGGCTGGAAGTCATCAAACCTGCGTTCGAGACGGTTCGTAATAACTCTCGAAAACAGCTTGTAAACATGGCTCAGGAGCGAGATGGGCCTATAATTCTTCAGTAAGGTGTTATCACCTTTTTTGAAGAACAGCACCACCACACTCCTGTGCCATGCTTCTGGCGTAGTTCCCTCGAGTATGACGGAATTAAATAACTTCTGGAGGACTAAAAGTACCGGTTTTCCACCCGCTCTCAGAAGCTCAGTGGTTATTCCGTCATCACCCGGCGCCTTGTTGTTTTTAAGCTGCTCGAGAGCTATTCTAATCTCGTGCAGGCTGATGTCTGGGATGTCCTCGGTGTAGTGTCGGGTCAGTTCGGCTCTGGAGTCCTGAGCACTTCTGACAATGGGTTTTCGTGTCGAGGTGTACAACTGTCCGTAAAACCTCTCGAGCTCTCTCAGAATCTCCGTTTTCGACGTAATGATACTGCCGTTCTCGGTCTTCAGCTTCGTCATTTGGCTTTGGCCGATAGACGAATTCTTTGCGAACACTTTGGAGCCCTGGTTCCGCTCAATTGCTTCCTTAATACAGCTTGTATTATAGGATCGCAAGTCGTGTCGCATTGATTTCGAGATTCGCCTATTTAGCTTGCCATATTCCGACATGTCAGCTGAAGATTGCAGTCTCATCTCAGTCCGGTCTTCCATTAGCTTAATGGTTCTATCTGAGAGCTATATTTATACTTACTACTAACATACTCCTTCTTGGGCAGTTGAGTAAAAAAACGGATCAACGCCATCTACCGAACTATAGTTTGGTAAAGTAATTCTGTCTCTCTACCTATCGCTTGTTACCTTCCCACGGCTGCACCGATTTATTGAAAATATAAATGGCGATAGTCTGAATCGTGAGGACGGACATAGGCAATTTCTTTTTTCGAAAAAAGTTCTAGTCTTTTATAAATCAGTAAACTGACATTGTTTAGACAAACGACTACCGACTTAGACTACTGACGCCTAGTAGCTACTTCGGCATGGCCTGTCGATCGATGAAACGGAATGAGGATATTCGCCGAAGAACCCAAAGCCACCGATTTAGCTTTCAGAGTTTGCAACCTGAAGTGGCAATGGGCAGGCCACATCACTCGAAGAACCGATAACCGATGGGGAAGAAAGGTTCTTGAGTGGCGATCACGAACTATCAGACGCAGTGTAGGCAGGCCTACCAATAGGTGGAACGACGAAATTGTGAATGTTGGCAACCGGTGGATGCAAGTGGCTCGTTGTCGGTCGGGGGAGGCCTATGTTCAGCAGTGGACGTCTTCTGGCTGATGATGATGGCGATCGTGTAATTGATTTTAAAATCAATAATTTTTCTTTGTTTTTCTTCCAGTAATTCTTGGTAATACAGATTTATATGTTGTATGTATGTATATAATTATAAATGTTTGAAATCCTTCACTCTTTCGTAAAGCCTTAATACTAGGTTTGTCAAACACCTATTGTAAATACTTGCTAGGCTGAATCAACATTTACTCAGTATAACCTCATTACTTAAATGACTGTTCTTCTCGAAACTAAGTAAGTAGGTAAGGTTGTTTTTTTTTTACCTCCAGATAAAACCTCGAACCTTATATATTTTTCTTTCCTCCAAAGAGGGTTTTGGCGTCGCACTTCTTGTGCTTAGGCCAATGTCAAGGATTAGAATATTTTCAAATTTTATTGTAAATACTTACCGTCAAACAAATCATAGTCACAGTCGCAGTCAAGCAAAGTAAGACACTGTTATTCCAAGTCCTACCCCGGGAAAGTGGTGGAAGGAAGGATTTTATGGAAACACGAAAAGACACGTTTCACGCAGCATTAAACTGTTAACCTACACTCGTGCACGTCACACGTCATTAAAACTAGAATTAAAAAAAAATGCCTAATAACATTAGGGTCACTAAACGTATACCTAAAGATAACTGACTCATTATTTTCTTTCCAACTCAGTGATTTTCTTATCTTTAAATAATTTATAAAAAATAATTTAAATTAATAAAATAACCTTGCTCGCAACGCAGCAAATTTAAATTTCTGGAAGCTTTTTTCATCAAACTCTACTGTTCTGTTTTGAGGTATTAAACTAAAGAAGCAGTGTACTTTTTACGTACCTAGCGTTTTTTTTAACAAGTTTCCATCTAGTTTTACCAAAAAAAAAAAACTTCATCTTTCTTATATTATAATAACGAGACATGTCCAAAACAAGTATAAAATTTTTCCGAATTTCACGAATTTTATTATCGTTGAGTTCCCGATATTTCGGCATAGTTGCATGCGCCATGTTCACGGGTAGATAGAAGATGTGGGATGTAAAAATTATAATAAAAAATAATAAAAAAACCTGGTAAATATCCCGTGATTGCTAATTTAAATGTAGCTGCAGAGGTCCGTCCCCGTGACCGTGACTTGTCCATATTTTTAATATTACGCTGCCGGAGATAAATGGTAAAAAAGCTGTGCAAAGATTGCTTTGCAAAAATGCAAAATGCTATGCAAAAAAAACACTAAAAAATACAAGACGCTTTTGTATTTCAGTTTTAGTTTAACGTCATCAATTATCATCACTTTGTGTATGTGTTTTTTATTTATTTAGGTTTTTCGTATACAAAATGATTGAGACCAAATTTTTTGTTTTTTCATAAATGTTTACTGAGATTTTTGCCATAGGTATTTACTTTAGCCAGAATAATGGCCTCTATCTTGCCCAAAATTAAACATGTACTTCGACGCGGCTGTTCAGCCACGAGTAGATTCAGATTCTTTATTGTAGATTTTTGTTTAATTTAAATCTGTTTTCCATTTTCTTAACTTAATTTGTTACATAATAGAAACTAATGAAAACTACATTGAAGTAGAAGTAAATATTTGTTAGTTAGGTTAGGTTGTTTGTAATTTGTTATTTATACCTACAATAGTTAGGTACTATAATTAATTGTATGAGGTAATTTTATTAGTTTGATATTTATCACACACTAAATTACTTTAGCCATTCTTAGAAATCAATATGCCATCAATATGCGCTACAAACCTACTCGTATCAATGGTGTACACTACATACTAAGCAAGGATTCCGAATATCCTTCTGTTCAGTACCTACGTGTCTAGACAGGTAGGTTTTTATTAGGTTATATTGTTTATATAGGTTGGTATTTATTTATTTTAAAGTGCTTTAATTAACATAACTGCCCCGGTGGCTCAGTTGGTAGTGAACCTACCTTCTGTGCTTGGGGGCGTGGGTTCGATTCCCATCTAGGACAAACATTCATGTGATGAATATTTGTGTTTGTTCTATGTCTGGGTGTTTATATCTATATAAGTATGTATTTAAAAATATCTATGTACGTATATCAGTCTCTGGCAGCCATATTACAAGCTTTGCTTAGTTTGGGGTCAGATGACCGTGTGTGCAAAAATGTCCCAGATATTTATTTATTATTATTTATTATAATAATAAAATACGTACAACTAGACACATTCTGAAATATTTTATACGCCAATATTGTGTAAATAACTTTTTCAGGCTAGCAACGCCTCTGTAAGTCTTTTGAAAAACTAAGTTTGATTTTAATTATATTTATTTCCATGAACTATTTAGTATTAGTGAAAACAAACTATTAATAGCCTTAAATTTACGGCAGAGAGCCTATTGCACCAGCCTCATTTTTTAATCAAAGGTAGGTAGATATAATAGAAACAAAGCTCAAGTTTCGGACGAACAAAATAACAAACGTTAAAATATGTGTCAAATCGCGAAAGTATAAAACTTACAGAATATAATAATATAGTAATATTTGGGATTAAATATAATGACCATCAAAAATATGTTGAGACTCATTTATATCTCAATATAAATTGTTTTTAGCCCATATAGGTAAAACCGCCTCAAAAGCTTCCTATAATGTATTGATTGACACTTTATTTTGTAAAGGTCATCTACAAGCAAATATTTTGTGCCAGTTGTCATTCGATTTACGAGCCAGATAATTTAGTTTAAACAGCGTTTAAACATTACACACACATAGTTTTTACTTATGCTTGTCTCGTTAAATCTTGACGGCTTTTGAATAATAATTTTGCTAATGTCAAGAGTTCATGATTTATACATAACTAGATGTTACACGCAACATCGTTTTCGTGGACCTAGAAAAAAAAAATGTAGCATATGTCTGTCTCCGATCCTTAAGTTATATATGTGCAAAGAATCAGGTCGATCCGTTCAGCCGTCCCGTGACAATGCGACAAAACCCCAGACAGAGAGACAGAGTTACTTTGTCATTTATACCTGTGTGCATAAGTATCACTGTTGTCGCCGTTTCTAAATCTTACCAACGGTGATCTGCTTCCCTTCATTTTTTTTAAATCTTTATTTTTAAAGGAGAGTTTAGTCAGACATGACCATGCCACCCTCATAGGTCAATCCTTAGTAACTATCTCCTTAAATACTTCCTGTTAATACGACGTTGAAACACTCTTAAACAGAGCAGTGAAACATAGGGTGCCATCAAACATGGTTACGATAACAACCAATGTCGTGATTATAAGCACTTTATTTTACAACGAAGCCTATAAGTAAATCTGAGTAGACATGAAAATACAAAACGTTGGGGCTAAGATCAGGTTTAAAAGGTTGAACTCCGGGCCCCAAACTAGGCAACGAAGCCTGTTTCTTAAGTTGTTCTGATGAGGTTAAACAGGATAGGTAGTGTTTTTTACACATGCAAACTTGCAAAGTTGTTACATGTTATATTAGTTTTTTGGGCACTACTTTTCGACCAAGACATTCCATCAGTTTGATTCTATTAATTCATTTATTTGCGTGTGGATAGTCCAACAAGATTATTTTGCTAATGCTAGGCTGACTCCTTAAGAAGATGTGTAAGGTAAAGAGGGTAAAGGTCTTGTAATTTGTAGAATTCGAAGTTGTAAATTAAGCAGGTTCATTACGGCTAGCATAATAAATGATAGATACGATCTGCGTCTGCGTAAGAACACAATGATCGTAACTAAACTCGATCTTTATTAACGAAGTTAATTCGTCAAATCCTCTATTGAAACTATTACGTTCATTTCACAATAACGCCTTGTTTATGCGCTCCGGATATTGGGTCTTCCGTTCATAGTTCTTGCGTTAGTGGTTTAACAATCTATTCGCTCTGTTAATAATGCACAATTGAGTATCTTGTCGGCATTGCGTATCCTGCTATTTTTACTTTCCATTTGATGTTTGTTTTTTTTTGATAATAGCAATCTTATAATTTAGTTTGTTCCATATATCTCTTCCTTTCTCCTTCTCTCTCCTTTTTTTGCTCCTTTTCTCCCATTATCTTCCTCTCATCTTCATTTTTTTTCTCTTTTTTATCATTTCTTATCATCTTCCCTCTTTTACTGAACTCATCGTTGTACTGAACTCATTGTTCATTTTTACTATTTGATTTTGATTTCTGAGATGATTTTTATTTTATTATTTTCTGACTGATTTGTAAGTATGTTTGACGTAGATATGAAATTTGACTGACACAGGGATAAGTAATTTTATTTTATTGTTTTAGTTTTACATTTTTATGGGTCTGTGGTTGCCTGAATAAATTAATTTTAATTTAGTTGTAGCAGTAAGTCAGGGCAGAATCATCGAGCTTGTGTAGCGTATTATTATATCCTACTGTTGTGGTACTATATGTATATATCTCTATACTGACTTACTTCGTTTTTTTGACATCGTTCACAAAATACAAAATAGTTAAGATTTTTTTATTTTTTTTATTTTACAATATTGCTCCACGGACTCCGGGGTCCGTGCCATTTATCAAGTTTTACAAATATTTTATCAACTAAAACGGAATATAAAAACTAAAGACTTTACAAAAGGAATATACCAACGAATATGCTAATAAAGAGCTAAGTGCTATTATAGATTTGCGTATATACTCCGAGCAGTCCTGCTTCCGCAAGCAGCACCCGTTCACGAGTTGACGCATGTGTCAGCCATCGCTCTCCTCAACCATATTGAAGGGAAGAGGGCGACCCGCCACACGACGCCGCCGCAAGAAGAAGCTTTTTAGTGAGCGTGATTGCTCTGGGGTATACACACAAAACTTACAACAAAGGATACAAAAATAAATAAATAATACAAATGTTACTTTTACAATATACACGCTATCTTTTAAAAATTCAATCGCCTACTCCTGGCCCAGGGCCTCCATCACCGCCGTTAATAGTTAAGATTTCTAAGTTCCACGTTTGTCAATAAAGGAAAAATAATAAAAATTGATTAAAATTATGAAAGTGGTTTCATGGTCCTATAAATTTAATTTTACAGTTGTCTGCTACTGTTCATAATTTTGATGACTCGTACTTTAGTTTCTGCTATATGTTAGATACTTTATTAAGATTTCTCTATGTGAGGAAATAAATTTTATATACGGTTTTATCTTGCAATGTAAATGTAATAAATTGTAATTAAGCAAGTTTGTATTAGTAACTTTTTAATTGCTTGCTCACCCGATGCGTTTCGATAGATCAGACGTGTCACTGAATATTGACACATGGCACATTGCAGTTATTTGGCAATCCCTTTGCAGCGCTGCAATGCCAGTGTTTCAAAATTTAAAATAATTGCAATTGTCTGAGCGATTATCTTCCTCTTGCGATTCTAAAATCAGCATAATTATATATATCCTTTTCACATTTATGTGGGGTTAATGCAGTGTATACGTTTTTTCCATTCGATACTGTCATTTATTTGCGCTCGCAGTTCTTTATTGTGGTTTAAAAATTATATTTTGAATACTAGAAAAACGACTAGAAGTGGTTGTTTGGCCTCTAACAATAACCTTATAGAGGTAACTTTGAGTTCGTCTATTCCATATAGTCGTATTCCCCTGTTTCCTTCCTGACACATTTTTTTTTTTTTGCTATAATTTTTTTATCTAGCACTGCCATGCTTCTGTGTATTTTTTTTATATATTAGCTGATGCCCGCGACTTAATACGCGATGCAAGCCTGGCGTTCGGCCTCGCTAAACCCTTCATACAAACATGATTTCTTTCTGTAATTATATAAAATATATGTATATTTTGTAATTATATATAGGTAGTATAAAACAGGAGCAAAGCAGTGATAGTTATAAACTGTATGGCAAAAATATTTTCTGTAGTGTCATTATTCAGGGAGGACACAGGAGAATACGTTTGTATATGAAATGTAGTGTCGTTATTCAGGGAGGAAACAGGAGAATACGTTTGTATATGAAATAGACAGTCGCATAGTTACCTCTTAAGCCATAATAGAGGCCTACAGGCGGCCTAATAACTCGTGACATCAGTGCTGGCCTACTCAGTCATCACAAACTTATTTTTAGTACTTTTTAATATATTTAGTAATAAAAAAAAATATTTTTTGTTACAGGCCCGATCCAAAGGATTTTATGTGAGTATCCGTCAATGGTTCATATAGACGCTTAGTAGAGAATAGATAATATAGAGAAATTTTCGATAATCTGTGAGAAATTATATTGAGAAATTATATCCCACATTAAAACCGAAATACATATTTGCCTAAAATACTGCATGTAATCATAAAATTGCACTCATTTAAATAATTACCTCGACTTAACTGCTGTGTTATCTCACAAGCCGATCTCGAGCCTGACGTCAGGGCTTAATGTTTCAGTTTTGAGTCAATCTAGATTAGATGGTTGTGTAACAGATAAATGATACTGCACCCGGTCTGAGAGCCTTGAGAACGCGTTTGGTAAGTGTGATCAAAGTCGGAACAAAAATTACGAAATATGAAAAATAATTAATTAAATGTAATTAAATATTTAAAAAAAACAAATTAAATTACATTTTAATTTAATTAAATTACATGAAATTAAATAAATAAATTAATTTAATAATTATATTAATTAATAAGTTAATTTAATTATTTATTTATTAATTAAATCAATTAATTAATTACGAATTTAAAACGCAAAGATATAACTAATCATTAATTTTAAAAATAGACGACCCAACCCCCTGCGTCTAATTACTATAGCTATTAATGTTATAAAAATGATGATATTGTTAATAAAATAAATTATCTAACTGGCATTATAAATAGGATTGAACAAGTAAAATTGATATTGACTACCGTGATATTCGAAGTAATTTAACAATATTGGAACAGTACTAGAGTGATTAGAGTAAGTTTTATTGGCCAAAAGGATTCTATCTCTTCTTGTTTTGCACCAGTGTGCGAGGATTATGCGTTATAAAGTCACTATTCTACGAGCACGCACGGTTTGCTTCCCGTTGGACCTGTTGAAGTGTGATACGCTGTAGAAGTCTATGTTTTCTGACCCGATGAATAGCGTTAATTAAGACGGGTTTAAGTTCTTTTTGGAAAGGCATTGTCCATAATGGACCGCACTGTATGTCCGTGCTGCGGCAGTCTTCTCTATCAATATCCATCTATCGTAGACCAAACACCAATCGTAATTCGTTTTTAATAAAATCATAACAACAATGTTCAACGTAATTGGCTGTAATTGGCAGTCATATAACTTTATAACCACCACAAACTAGGTCAATAACAAAAAACTGCACAACCCTAATTATTATGTAAAATCTCGCGAAAATCGACATGGTAGATCTCGTGCCCCACATTCGGTTGCGTAAGGACAAGACATTCATGTCATTCGAGATGCTCTGCAGTTGTATGGGTAGGCGCATATAACTCGACCGGTTTTGTTTTGCGGGTCAGTGAGATATTGAACTGCTGTGATATTTTGGTGTTATAAGAACGGGAATAGATAAACGTATCTTTTTAAAGTTTGCTGGGATCACTGAGGGTTGACAAATTTTGATGTAAATTTGGGTCTATCTTATTCTTCTAGAAATTCCGTCCGATTACTGAAAATTGTCAAATTTTTATGTGGCTTTTAAAATGTATTCTTGCTTCTGAAATTCAATGACTGAAGGTTTGCATTAGCAAGCAGATTTAAAATTCTCCTTGTCCAGAGCTAGCCAACTACTACCGTCCGAACCTTTCCAAGTGATGCTACATAGCCTAGCATCTTCCATTCTGCCAAACATTCCTAACTAATAACTCGTTTAACTTTTTAAATATTATCTCTCAAAGAACTTTCTGGTCTAAAATGTATTTCTAGCATGGAATCTTCCGATTAATTATTAATTTTCCGTACTCATTCTACAATTATGTATTTAAATCTCAGACCAGTATACTTCTCAGAACAGTGATACTCTCATGGCATCGGTTACGCAACACTGAGCCGCTCATGTCATTGAAGACGCCTATTGTAGCTGTAGGTCTATGGGCCGCCGCCGTACAATGATCGGCGGCTTTCGTTCCGCGCTGACCTCACTAGTGTTGCGATTTCGTTAGCTAAAAATATCGATATTTTTTTTTTGGGTCTACTAGTAACTATTGGTGGTGGATGTTTTTCACACACAGCGCCGTCTAGACCCAAACTAAGCAAGTTTGTACTATGGGAAATCGATCGGATCGAAAGGTACCGATCATTGTGCGCTGCGCCCCATAGACCTGCGGAAGCAATAGGCAACTTTGAACTTTGGAGTTTCTATGTATTTTATGGATATAAAAAAAATAAAAAAAGGCTGGATAAAAAGACCAGATAACTGATATAATACATTATATCAGTTATCTGGTCTTTTTATCCAATGATCGGTACCTTTCGATCCGCGCTGACCTCATTAGACTGACGAGATTTCGTGAACTGGCTTTATCGATACAATTTTGAAATCGATAAAACATTGAAAATGGTTTGACAAATGCTGGTAGTTTAGAATCTTATAGAAATTTGGTTCATTTTACTTGATAAAGATACTGAATTTTAATTCTATAAATCATGATAATAATATATGCGGAGGGTCGATACAAGATTAGAAATGTGATTTGATTGCCAATGTCGTAAAAATAATTTGATTATGATTAGATTTGTTTACTTATTTACGCAGCAAATTCTGTTTAACTTACTCAGATGCTTTGAAGATTTGTACAGAATTTTATCAGATAAAAGACAAATATGTGTAATTTTTATCGTTCTAAGTTTAGACTCTGAACCTCGTTATAACAATACTATTAGTACTCACGGTTACCACGATTTTTAATTGTGTTGAGTTCCTGATATTTCGTCACAGTTGCATGCGCCATGTTCTCCTTATAACATGTAAAAAAAAAACACTATTTATTTAATTTAAAACTTTTTTGATAGATGTATTGCTACTATTTTTTATATTATTTGGTAGGAATGCTCAGCATTACAAAAGAAAATATACATATAGGTACATGAAAAAATCAAGCAAGATTCCAAGTTTGATTTGTCGATATCAACAGATCATGTCCCAGCTCTTCTGTTATGAAACGTGTCGTTCGACTCTTGCTTTCCGACCTGCAGTATTACGAGTGCTATACATATTGTAATAGCCATTCGCGTGTATTGAAAGTGTCTACATAACGTATACACTGAAATACACTACTCGTAATATTTTTACCAAGCCACATAACCAGACTTCCTGGTTTTTTTTTTTAACCTTCTCTACGTTGCTGTAATGTTTAACGACAGCTCAAGCTTAGCACAGCTTGGTCTGTACGCCTTTTTTTTTGACGAGGGGGAAATCTTTATAGAATACCCGATTGCTTTGGTGTGCTTAGTTTTATGTGGGATTATACCCTCTAAAACCAACCCGGTGGCCAGCCTTGGTGCTTTTTTTTGCCGTAAACTAAGCAAGCTTGTACTATGGGAACCAGATAAGTGATATAATACATAAATACTTTATATATTTTTTTTGTTAATACATACATAGAATACATAGAAACACCCAGACAAAGAATAAAAGCCATGTTCATCACACAAATGTTTGTCCTGGATGGGAATGGAACCCACAACCTACAGCTCAGAAGGCGGAATACCTCCCACTGAGCCACAAGGCTAGACCGAGGGCTCCGGAAACTCCAATGGGAACGCACCGGAGCCTCTGTAGACTCGGGCGCGGTGCTGTCACCTCGCTTCAGCTCCTCCCGGGACAGACAAGCTGTTCTTAGCCACTCGACACTGTCATCCTCCCCGGGCTCGTTAAGGTAGATGGTTAGAACCCCACCTCTAACCAGCCCCGAGCCCAGCAGTCCCCTTTTTGTGGGCTCTTACTACAGGCGGGGGGTACCGAAGCCGTAATCTAGTGCCCTGGCACCAGGGCAAAGCCTGAACAAGCCTAGTCTGGAATGGGATCTGGCTATCAAGTCTGCCTGTCGGAACACAACGTTAGGTTTGTGGTGACAGATGTTGAACTTGAGTTTTGCTTCAATTTAAATTTTAAAGTCTCGTCGAAGCTACGGTAGCGCTCTTATTTATGTGAATGACACCTTTCGTCACCATGTTTTCGGATCAGTCCAGCTCGCCACGAAACCTTAATTACATTATAAGATTTGATAATGTAATTACAGGATTAGAATTTTCCTCATAACAGTAAGTTTGATGAATTTCCCTTATACCAGGAAGTTCGCTGGTCTCGTGTCTCATCCCTAATCGTAATCAAAGCTAATCGCAACTGATAGGATAGATCATAGAACAGCTAATACTAAAGTTTAATGTAAATACGGTTATTTTCCGCTCGTTTTGCGCACTTATTTACCGCCCTATAGATAATTCAATAAACAAAGGCGTTACTCGGAGACTGGATGACTCGTAGAATTAGTTGGGATCATTACACTTTGTATGAGATAATGTTATTTGAAATTTTGCCAGTTTCATAAAATTTGGGCTCGATAAGGTTTGGCTAGTTGGAATAAATATAGCATTTGAGAGGATTGGTAAATAGTTGGATAAGCGGATGATAACCTTTGAAGAAGCATAGTGTAAACTGAAATCATGTGTTTGATAAATGCATTATAAACTCTTTTTATATACCTTTGTCTTACAATGCAATTTCTCTTATTGATGATTTTCTTGTCTGTGAAACTAAGTGCTAAATATTACATAGGTGGCAAGTAGGCAGGTAATGCTTATCTAAAGTGCTCTAGTTTCTACCTTGAATAGCATACAGACATCGTGTAATTCTATATATACTATATAAACTTATGATTATACATATCGTTATAACTGACAACCGATAAGGAAAATAATAGCCTCATGTAAAAGAGAAATGTAAGTAATTATATGTAAAAATGTTCAAGTTATTTATAGTTATATTTATTTCAAAAAATAAAAAAAATATTATTTAATGTTAGTTATACCTACTTTTATCAATTATAAACATGTCAACAGTGTAATAGTATTATTATAATCCTGTTAATTTATATCTCTTATTTAAATCTTACAATGCACTTATTATTATAAACCTATTATTATTCATCTCTTATTTCAAAACCTTACAATGCATTGAGATGAAAAGCGTGCAGGACAGCAAAAGCAATTTTCTCAGCTAAATCTAAAAAAATGTGGTTGCCTGTTTTATCACACCTTACTCTAGTTTTTAATTATACATAACAATAAATAACAATACAAGTAGTGTTAGGCTGTCAAGAGTTTGACTCAGCAGATCAGCAGTAAACCTTAAACAACAAAGCAATCCTGCCTGAGCGATGTGACCGCAAACCATCGCGGTAGGCAATCTGTCGCAAGTAACTGCACGAATAATCTTTGTAACCGAACAATTTGACTTACTATTTGTGGTTCCGATGTACATATGATGTGCAAATGTAAATCTGTGGAACGTAATCAAAAAAACATTAATAGACTATTAGCCTCGTAGTTCAATCTTGGAAGCGTTATCTGGGCAAAGCTCTCTGTTCAATCCTTGACTTAGATTCATTCCCAAAATAATAATCCTAGTAAGAAGTTGAAAATGTTATTTTATTAATAAGTGAATAGGAATACTCGCGTTGATGAAGTCAATTATTCCGAATGTAGTGTATCTATCGTATAAATCGTTATCACGTGACTTCGATGAGATGCTGTCAAACGCAACTCTATCCCTTTTCCTTTTTTTGCGTCGTGGAAATCTTCTCAAGTTATCCGACTGCTTTGGGGTACAGCAGGTTATGTGGGGTTAAACCCACTAAATCCCCGCCCGGTGGCCTGGCTCCGGGATCTCCAAGGGAACGCACCGGAGCCCTCAGCACCACGCTTCAGCTCCTCCCGGGACAGCTAGCAGCTGTCGTGGGACTAAGCCTACAACAGCGTCCGCCACTCGACGCTGTTGTCCTCCCCGGGCTGGCTTCGGTAGATGGTGGTTAGAGCCCCACCTCTAACCTGCCCAGAGCCCAGAGGTCCCCTTTTAGTAGGCTCTTATTACAGGCAGGGGATACCGATGCCGTATTCTAGTGCCCCGGCATCAGGGCAAACGCAACCCTATCCCTACTAATATTATAAATGCGAAAGTTCGTTTCTTGGTTTGTTTGTTCCTCTTTCACGCAGCAACAGAACGACCTGAACTTTTGCATGGGTTTACTTTAAGGGCCGGAGAGTGACATAGGCTTCTTTTTGAAAAACGGTTGCTGTGGGATTTTTAACGCGGATAAAACCGCAGAGCGCAGCTAGTTGTGAATAAAATGCGGCATGTGAACAGGTTTCCTACTATATATTTAATTTTACATCAATCACCTTAATGTTCTCACTTCTGAACCCAATTATAAACTTGCTAAAACGCCCAAGGTGAATCCATCTCAGTATCTTCACTTCATTACATAGTTCATCTGGCTACACATTTGTATGCGATGGACGCTCTGTCGAAATGTTATCGTTTGAATCCGACATGAACAGTAAATCATTGCATTGACGTCACTGAGAGAATGATTCGGAGGACGCGTGTCGAATTTATCAGTTAATCGATGTACTAGTAAATTTACCATTATCTACAGTGCGACACTGTTTGTAATGGATAAGGGTGCTAAGTCCCATTTTTTTATATTAATTCACAGCGAGCGCTAAATAGAAAATGAGACGACTGCTCTAGTTCCACTTTTGATCAATTTTATTGCTTCCAGGTGAACTGTATGCATCAAACTAAATTATTTATAAAGGCACGAGTATAAGTGTTTTATATTGACGTCATGAAGCAAAAAATTGTTGGTTTGATCTCAAGAAAATCTAAACGTTCTATAAAATTCCTTTTATGTTTGGACTCTACGACAAAATTAGGCGTTGGTTTTTTTACTTATTTCTACTTTTATACTCTCTATTAATATATTATTTTTAAGATTCTCTATAGTCTTCATTGCTTTAGATATTTCTATTTCAACCTCTTTCTTACTGTTTTTTTATTATTATTGATTATTATCTATTTAGAGCAATCTCTAATAAGTATTGGTTGAAAACGTAACATAGCACTGCTTTAAATACTGCTTCCTAAGATCTATAGAATTTTGTTTCAATAAAACGGGAATACTCACGTTAAATTGAGTCGATTATTCCGACTATAGTTTCGATCACATTCTGCGACATTTATCAAGGAATGCTCGGCGAGACACGCGCACGTCCTCGCCTTGCCTTGCACATTTATTAAAACCCCGCCTTTATTAAAACAAAATGTATCAAAACCACGTCAGTTTTCATAGTAAAATCTATAGAATTGTTGGTAAAATTCAATCCATTTATTTATGTAAATAAATAAAAATCTTGCTATCATAAGCTCCATTGTATCATTTCCTTTATCTACTAATCGGCTTAATTCGATAGTTGTTGCTAGAGTTTTTTTCCGCAATGTGTATCAAATTTGCGCACATTTGTTTACGCACGTGCCTCCGCCATAAAATTTGGCCCTGGTTTATACTCGTATCATGATTTTGGCAAATGCTTCTCGTACTTCAATATCTTTAAAAGTAAATATCGTCTTTAAAGTCTTTAAAAAGTCCAGACATGCTACATTTAAGAAACTAACATCAGTGAGATGGAGTCCAGACTCCAAACAACCAACGCAAAAAGCTCCATCCAGAATTCCAGATCAACTGTTTTCTTCACAGCTGAAAACTCGAGACAAACAAAATCCACAAACGAAATCCACACGGGAAGTAAAAATCCGGACTATGGGAAACCGTGATCACGGTAGTTATGGTAGATATTATGTTTACGCATGCAATCCAAGAAAATAGTGAGGAAACTAAATTTTACAGTATCCGTTCTTCTGTCTTGTCTTAATTGTTTCCGAAAGCTTTACCGTACGGAATCGGAAGTTATCGATACGTGTTCTGTGAAATGCAATACACAATATTGTAATCTGAAAGTCGATTATCAGTCAGATTGGTCGGCAATCTATTCAGCTCTTAGAGTTTCCTTAGACTTAGACTGAACTACATTGCCTTATGGAGATTGTCGTTTTTAATACGAAAATTTTTCGGATGAAATAGAAACAAGTACCTCCTCCGTATTAGCTATAGTATTTTTTTAACATCTTGCAGCATTATACTACACCCAACTACCGGAACAAAGTACAGGAAAAAACAAAACACCACAGGAAAATTGAACCCCAAATACCCCTAAAACTCTGATCTTATCGCTTACGATTCGTCATTCACCATTGTACGTTCAGCCTTAATGTTTATGCATGTATCTCTGGTGGGTCGCTAAATGCAGTAGGACCTCAATAGCCTTTTTATTTTATTTATTTTTGCATAATTTACAATTAATATTTTACACGTCTTGTTGCACGGTATAGTGCCGTGATGGCATTGCTCTTATTTTCTTTTATTAGCTGATGCCTATTGTGTCAGTATTTAAGCGTTTACGGTAATGTCTCTCCTCCCTTTCTCTCTACTTCAGTACATTGTATCCGTCTTTCATCTTCTTTTACTTATGCATATTAGTGTCCTCGGACAATACAAGCTATTCTTTTCCATGACTTCTATCGCTGAAGCCATGTCTCCGTGGTGAAGATTAGACGCTTCGATATTTTATTGCGATCCCATTGAACGTGATACGGATTACAGTACAGTATGTAGCATATTTATTGGTATGTTGCAGCGTGTAACGTAACGTAATCCTGGGTCCTGATACGGATAACAGCATATTTTATACTATAGCGTATTGATGGATCCTGATACGGATTTCTACATGTATCCTAGAGTGTTGATGGATCTTAATACGGATTGCAGCACCGTTTCGTACCGCGCCGTGAAGATTAACCCTGATACGGATAACTGCATGCTGCCTAGAGTATTGAAGGATCTTATTACGGATTGCAGCATGTAGTCTAGCGTATTCATGGATTCCGATACGGATTACAGTGGTAATTGGTGAGCGTATAGCCTTCGCCTCGCGTACACGTCAGTTGCCTTACTGATGTTACGATTCACTGCGACTAACTCTAAAGGTTTTATTCATCACCGTGCGTATCGCGCGACCAGCTGCCACGCCGACGCTTGTAGTGTCAGTGCTGCCGAGGTCGCCGCCCACGATACACGTCCCGTACCAACTCTCACTATCGATCATTCCGCGATAATCGAGATTCGATAAACCTGTAATATATGTGAAGTGATTATTACATTTACAGTGCCTTTGTGTTTCTTTTGAATTATCTTCGCCTTGGTGTTTTAAAGGACCATTTCCTTAAATCGGGTAAGTTTTTAAGTTGGTGTTGGGAAACTTTGTTTCATAATTAACGCTTCGGTTGGTTTGCTTCAGAAAAGGAGCCTGGAGGCCTTGGGTCTCGCCGCTTTTGTATACATTTAATAGTAAAAGTTCTGAGTGCGTCTATTTGGCAATGGCCTTTCTCTCAACTTTAGCTTTAATGAACCGGTGGGGTTTGCTTTATTTGATAGTTTATCTGGAATTGAACGTGAAGCAGTATAAGTAAATAAAAAATAAATTAAAATAATGAGGAATTAATATTCAATTTATTAAAGACTAGCTGTTACCGGCGACTTCGTTCGCGTGGACCAAAAAAAAGTAGCCTATGTCAGTCTCCTACTTTTTAGTTATAGCATTGAAAAAAATCAGGTCGAGCCGTTCAAGCGTTTAGCCGTGATAATGCGACAAACACCCAGACAGAGAGACAGAGTTACATTCGAATTTATAATTTATTTATTTATTTATTGAGATACGCCAACAGTGAACATATTTTACATTCTTATAATATATTTCTACGTGAGTACATGAAACTGATATAATCACCCTTTATATGCATATACAACATTCGCCATAAATAGTGATTAGACAGGGAAATAAAAAAAAGTTATAATATTAGTTAGAATAATATAAAACTAATCGCTGGAGAAAAATAATCAGTATAACAAATATTATGTTTATTAAAAGTGTACTAAGTTGAAAGCATAGTTTTATTTAGTAGAGTAATTTTGTGAATTTGAAAAGAATGGCAAATTTAGTATTTCAGCTTCATTTATTGGGTACTAATAACTTATGGGAAAGTATAACGTATAAAATAACACATTATTTAATTATATTATATAAGTATAAGTTGTTAATTGTTATTGTCAATTCAATCGAATCACGGAACTTATTCCGTGGATTATTTTTCTGCTTATAAATAAATGTATGTTATAGCACAGAATATATACTAACCAGTTATAGTTTCCGAGTGTATGCATATAATATGTGCATGTGTCTAAATAGCCTTCGACTAATTTCTACGTAGAAATGTAGGTCTCGAGTAATAGCTAATTTTCCCACGACTACGGTCGCTTTCTCTATGCGATGGTTGATCTTTGATAATGTTCGCAGCTACTTGCCCTCTCCGCTACCGGGGTGTTACGCTCAGGGGCGCTAGTCTCGACTCTTCGCTACAGCACTTTGCGACCGAATGCGGTCGCTATGACGCAAAAATTCGACTTTGAACACGAATTGTTCACGAAAAAACGGAAACATAGCGTTGAATTTTCGCAAAATGCAAAATTCGACTTCTCGACGAGTTTTTCGTGAACAATTCGTGTTCAAAGTTGAATTTTTGCGTCATAGCGACCGAATTCGGTCGCAAAGTGCTGTAGCGAAAAGTCGAGACTAGCGCCCCTGGCTCGGTTTTCTTGCACAGAACCTTCCATGTTTTATTGAATACAATTTGTTCACAATTTGTAACCTGCAATTTCATCTACAGTTCATTTTGTTTAGAGTTTTGATTTCATTTTCCATGAGTTTCATGTTAAATTTTTGAGAGTCGAAAAGTTTCATAATCTTTTATCATGTTTTTAAACATTTCTTTCTTCATAACGTAAGTATACATATTGCATAATTCATTCTAGGCTTAAATAGTAAAAAAGTACCAATATTTAATTTTAGAAGATCATAATTTACATAACAGTTGATAATTTTAAATAGTTCACCAAATGATATATACTTTCTGAATGCATATGCTTGACGTGTTGATGAAAATACCAATGTATGCTCAAAATATTTGAGGAATTCCGTCAATTCCTCATGGATCCCATTATCAGAATTGGATTTTGATAAAAATTAGACCAATCTCGAAGTATCTCCTTTCAAAAACAAATAGGCTTATAAATGACGGAGTTCTGAGGTAAGAAACATAAAAAAAAACAATCGAATTAAGAACCTCTTTTTTAATATCGGTTAAAAAGGAATTACTATAGTGTAAATTTAAATTGTGAAGTCAGCGTAATGAACCTAAACCTCCCTTCCTAACCTGTGTTACACAGTAATTTCAACGTGATTGAAGAGCTAATATAATATCACGTATCCGACATTACCTATTACAATCGTTTTTAATTTATATGATAAAGGGGAAATATTATAATTAGTTATCTAAATCTTTGCCTTTTTGAATTATCAAATTGCGATAATGCTATACCTATCGCAAATCGTATCTCATTAATTCACCCGCAAATCAGAGGATTTGTCGCTATGGTCTAAGATTATGTTTATTATTTTATTGTATCTTTGACCTTGTTACTATCATGTTTCAAGCCACAGGACGAGATTTTTGAGTTTTCACGCATTTTACCATAGTTAAAAAGTATTTTATTCAAAAAAGGTCCGTTTTAGTTTTTTTTTTTGTGCAGAAGGCCTAATAATGAACACGTTACTCCAACAACGGATTGTTGTGTTCAACAATTTTTAATCTTCTGTATATAATCTGTATTTTGTTGTTGTGGTTGTTGTGTATCGGCGATAAAATCTTTGTCGTCAAAATTTGATGTAATAAATTTAAGTAAAAAAAAAAATTTTTTCAGATGAGTTTTTATAAAATCCGTTAATGGTACTATACGATGATCAAAATGAGTCCAATCTACTGTTAGTTACTGAGGAGTTCCGTTTTCCACCTTCCGCATCCGTCATCAGATCAGCTCACTATCATAATACTGAATTGTCATCGGAACTTGACAGGTATGCAAAATTTCAACTTAATTGAACAACCGAACTGGTCTAAAATTGAGTTCCAAGATTTTACCTTAACATCATACAAACACTGCAAGTAAAATAAAAGCTTGTAAAATAAGTTATATTAATATGTGTCCGAAAGCAAAATCATATTTACCATGTACACCGTCATCATCATCATCAGCCGTAAGACGACCCCTAGAACGTTTCTCTTAACGACAACTTGCCGTTTGTTGTTGTTGCCCGCGACTTTCACAATGTCGTCGGCCACCAATTTGGAGGCCTGCGTTAAGTAGATTACTGTGTATAGATCTCTTAAGTTTAGATCCTTGTAGTTTAGTTTCGATCCTGTAATATGATTTTTTTTTGTCTGATTATGACTTATAATAATGTTTTAATTTAATGTACGATTTGTAAGTTATGAATAGGATACACATATAAATTAATAAATAGGAATAGGAAATTAGTATTAATTGAATACTAATTTATGTATATCCTATTAGTGTGTGTAGTATTCATTGAATACTAATTTATGTGTATCCTATTCATAACTTACAAATCGTACATTAAATTAAAACATTATTATAAGTCATAATCAGACAAAAAAATCATCAGGTTACACATACAAATACAATACAATACAAAATTTCTTTATTTCCAACATTGACTCGTGGTCTCTGAACTAAGCTAAAGCTTGTATTTCAGAGATTCGTGCTCCCCCTGTTGTGATGACCAGAAATAAATGTGACAATGAATTAAAATTAGAATTAAAATACAATTTTTAAAAGTAATAAATTAGTATTCAATGAATATGTGTATCCTTATGAAAATAAAATTATTCTATTCTGTGACTGTATTATAAAGTGTATGTGTTGAGTGGTACACACAACACAACCCTCTACAACCAAATAGCACCGGAGTTCATTCCTACAATATTCAATATTACTTCAATAGCGTTGAACACTTTCTCTATGCAGTCTGTGTGAGATACCATCTTAAAGTGAAAGGAGATGTGAAGTTTTGGCAGCCTCATATCTAATAGGCAAAGTGGGACATTACAGTTTCACATAAATGTAATGGACATACTTCAATGTCGCGTGTTTTTGACTGATTCCAGTGGCTCTTCAGTGGTATGATGTATAAGGCTTGTTAGCCAATTAGTCGGTATCTATAGTTTATGCTCCCAGTGAACTAACTCCACCACCATTGTTTTCCTTTGTCCCCAGGTGTACTATGACAAATACTATACGGTTGATTAACAAAGACTGTCCAAACTTAATCATAGGTATGGGTGAATTTGGAAACTTAAGTGCTACTTAATATTAAATCACGTAGTTTTTAATGTCGCGGTTTTTTTAGAACGTTTACGTTCTATTGATCTATTTATTTCGTCGCAGGTTAACCCGCGGAGTCTAGAAGTTTTATTCATGAACTTACGATTATGCGATTTAATATTTTATTACCGGAAAACGAACAAAATGCATTAGTCATAATAATGTTGTCTAAAAAAGATTGACAAAAAATGGTGGGAGCAAATCTGTGTAAAGCACTTTTTTTTGGCTATTTTTATTTTATAAGTTAATTAAAGTTATACTAGATTTCGCCCGCGGCCCGTCCCGCGCCGTGGAACATAACTATTACTACGTAAGAGAACCCTCGCTGACAGCAAAGCAGTGTAAAATATATGTCACTCAGGGATCGTGGGGCTTTCTACCAGTAAAATAATGTTCAGTATCGGTTCAGTTATTTACAAAAAAATAAAAGTTTTTATTTTGTTTTGATAATTTTTTTAAATTCATTCAAAAATAATAGTATGGTACAGATAATAAAAACTAATCAATACTAATATTATAGAGAGGTAAACCTTGTACTGGTTTTCTTTGTTGGAGTCAATACCTAGACCGTCTCCACCGACTTAACTACAACACGTAATATACGGTTACTCATCCGAAGATTGTCTGGAAGATATCGCCCTTACCGATACGGCCGCCTTGTTGTACATATCTCTACTCATTTTTCTTGTTATGTGATTTTGTGGTGTCAATAAAGAGTAATTGCTTGTACTTATTGTACCAAGCCATAGTTCGCTAAAGAAAAACAATTTTACTTAAAGTGCCCATGAAGTTATTACTTACGAATTTTATAACAAAATTTATATAATATAATTTAAAAAAAATCCTAGACGTTCATTGTGCCAATCATTAAAAAAAAAAATACTTGTGGTGTGATTGGCGGTAACAAGTTTTCTCTTTTTGTATGGACAAGTGCGCTGGAGTTCTACGGTACATTATTTTACTGCTTAGGCCATTCTCTCATTTGTCTGTGTGGATGTAGTCATCATCATCACCCACAAGAAGTCTACTTGTTCAGCAGATTATTTGTTTATTTGCTAGGGAGGTCTTTGCCCTTTAAAGTTTTGCCATAATCCACTTGTCAGTCGGCTTGGGGAAAGGATATAGTACGGTATCTATAAGCAGTACTTTTCTTCCGGATTTCACCCCGATCGGCTCCTGCTTATATCGCGTAACTTGGGGAGTACTAATTAAAATATAAGAACTCGGCAAAGATTCTGTTCCGAGTCAACGCAATACAATACAGAGCGTACAGAGAAAAACGATACCGCACTGACAACTGAGGGAACGATACCGCACGGACAAGCGAGGGAACGATACCACACGGACAAGCGAGGGAACGATACCGCACGGACAAGCGAGGGAACGATACCGCACGGACAAGCGAGGGATCGGCCTTGACTTGAAGTACAGCAGCAAGATCATCAACAATTTCGTCAACACTACAACTTTTATCTTCCATACCATTACCATAAATAACCTTTAATTGGTTAGATATAAGGTATTTATTACGAAACTGAGAGAACTGTATTCGAATATCCATGGCCCTATTCCGAGGTATCGTACCAAGGAGAGGAGGAAAAAAAGTAGAGTGCGTCATGAGGGTGGATGGAGAGTATTTTTTATGTAGAATCTGCATCAGCCTTTAAACATCTCACTGCAGAGATACCACGCCGGCCCAGTGCGGGTTGGCGGATTCACATACGCCATCGAATTCCTTCTCCGGAAATATGCAGGTTTCCTCACGATGTTTTTCCTTCATCGAAGAGCTAGTGGTGTATCCGTAAGTTCCAAAGAACTCATTGGTACGGGCCCGCTCGGGTCCGTACCACAATCCACGAGTCCACGACCCCACGAATGTGAGTCGAGCGTGCTCCCACTGAGCTACCATGACTTATGTAGAATAAATGGAAGAAAAATTGAAAATTTTAGGCAGAATGGGAAATCTATTCAAGGTACACAAATATTACGAAAGTGACAGAAATATGCCCATTTACCCATGGCCCTATTCCAAGGTCCGGAGTTGAGAAATCCCTTGGTATTTTGACACTGTTGAAATAAATTCCTCATAGACATGGCGTATAATTAATCAACATTCATGCATTTTAATCAGTAAACCAGGTCCATGCAATGGAGCTGTTATGAACATGCCAAATATTATTAGGTACCTACAGTTTTATTTAAAGCAATTAACATTTTTTTTTGTTTATGAGTTCCCGATACTTCGGAGCAGTTGCATGTGCCATGTTCGCGATCACGCGTACAGTGAAGATGCTCGGTGGATTCGATACCTTGGCTGCCCCAGGCATCCTAACTAATATTATAATTCAGAGGAATATAGACGCAGTCGTATCAGGACCAATAAAGCTTCTAGGTATAAAAATGAATACGGTCGCCTCGAGGTAAAAGCTTCGCTTGCGCGATTCAGGACTCCCTACATGACAACTGTCAGTCCATCCAAAACGTCAAAAATGCACAAAAATGGATCAACGCCATCTACCGAATTAGTGGAAGTAACTTTATTTCTATGTCTGGATGTTTGTCGCGTTATTACGGATAAACGGCTGAATGGATCTTGATAAGTTTGATAAGGAGTTGACTGTATATCACAAAGACGGACATGGATACTTTATGTATGTCCACGCAAAACGAAATCGCGGGTAACAACTAGTATGGAATATTGACGCGCTTGAACATAACAATTTTGAAATGTAAAGACTTTCCCACGGTTTATGAGAATAGTTTGAAAGATAAACCTCTTCATTGGCGTCAATTCTATAAATAAACTCGCTAAACCAAAGTTAGTGCTATTGCTGTCTTTTACTAATAGAAACACATGAAATCAACATGCATTTTAGTGCTGTCAAACGAGAAAAACGTACACTAGCGACACTTAAAACTTGTTTTTAGTCGGCACCCGCTCCGGTCTCGTCTAAGATTGTACGGGGAACTAAGATCTGAGTAATTTGACAGCACTATAATTCAAGCTATCTCTGTCTTGTGCTTCTATTCAGTAAAAGACAGCGATACCTTAATTTCGTTTAGTGAGTGGAACTGCGGGCGCTCTTTTTTATATTAACTATTTTTTTTCTATCCTCTTTTTTTTTAATAAGAAAATTCTCCCTATTTTTTCCCGATGTTATATTTCTGAACGGGAACGAAAAAAAAGAGGACCTGTTACAGGTCACGTCATTTGCGGCACTTGGAATACACAATATGGCTTCGACTCCACCCCTAAGTGCTAGTGATTTCCTAACACTTCAAAAACATTTGACAGTCTTTGACAGCTAGCGTACTAGCTTGGCTAGGATACAAAACATGGCTGACGTGCCCAAGTGACGTGAGCAAATAATACTTTGTGGCCCATCCGCTATAGTTTGGCCCTGATAATATGTAGAGCATATTATCAGGGCCTTCATTATTGGACATGATGGCATTCCTTTCGTACTATGAAACCAGACATGAACTTGAAACATTTTATTTAAAAAATACAGAAATACTCACGTAACATCGAGTCGGTTACTCCGACTATAGTTCCGATCCTTTATATTCTTTTCTTTATTTATATTTGTTTATTTTTATTAAAACGCACGGCGGAAGGACTGATTGGTTTTCTTTCCTCGTTCCTTATTCGGTTTTGCAGTGTTAAAGTATAAAGTCATTTTATTGACTCCATTTGGTCAATTTACTGTTTTCGTCATTTCCTTATTTGGTTTTGTTGTGTCAATTTATTTTTTGTTGCTGTGTAATGCCTCTCCCAGGCGAGCGTCTATCGCTCCGGATCATCGAGTATACAGGAAGTTTTTTATTGGTGCACGCGAAAACACATACGTAAAAGAATGAAACAAGAAAGAATTATTTGAAATTCAAAATGGCATGGCCCATATAGTGTACATAATCGACCGAGTGACCGAAGCGAACAATACTCTCTGTTTTAACTGGCAAAATTTGCTTTCATCTGTCTGTATGTTGGTACTCGAATACAGGTCGTATTTTTTCAATCAATCTTGACGAAACTTGGTTTACAGGTTCTACAATTTTATAGAATTGCGATTGTGGAAAAATGTTTGTGGTCGCGAGATCTAATTATCGCAGAACTTTAACCGTAGTCTGATGTCAATATTATACAATGTGTTAGACTACGGACTTAGGGAGTTTAAAACTCACTGCAAAAATATTATGTATTATGGACCAAGCCACTTTGAATTTCGAATAATATTTTCATCAAGACACTTTGAATTTCGAATAATATTTTCATGTTTCATTTACGTAGGTGGGTTTTAGTTTTTGAACTTATATTTCAGTAGTTCGTTCGTTCGTTCTTAACGAACGAACTACTGAAATATAAGTTCAAAAACTACTTCATTCGCGTGCACAAATAAAAAAAGTTGCATAATTATGTCCGTCTCCTACCCTTTAAGCTATATCTATGCCACAGATCACACCCTAGATTCTGCATTCAGGACGCTCGAAGCGCACCACGCATCAGTCTAATTACACTTATAAGAAATTACTCTGATTGGTTGATTGTTAGGCGCGAGTAGGCGTAACCTTGGGATAGCCAATGAGAACGCTCGGTCGCACTCCCCGCGACCCGCACCGTCCTCAAACCATGGTGACTTTTTGTAGGAACAACGAATCTCGTAATGCGGTATCTAGTGTGATCTGTGATCTATGCAAAAATTCAGCTCGATCCCTTCAGCCGCTTAGTCGTGATAACGCGACGAACACCCAGACAGAGATACATATAGACAGAGAGACAGCTACATTCGCATTTATAATATTAGTTAGGATAAACATGCAATGTCTTAAGCGAACATCCTTGACTGAGGTCAGTTGGACCTGTGCTTTTTATGTACAATATATTTTCGATGATTAATTATGATTTTTATGAAGTTTGTTTTTAGGGCTCATTAGCAAAACGAGGAGCCCTTAAAGTTTTTTGCCGTGTCTGTTTTTCACAGTCCTATTATTTAAACGAGCACTAAGAAAATGTTTTTGAAAATGCGTTCCCTTAGGGTTAATTTTCATTGGTAATAATTTTATTGAAAAAAATTAAATAGAGGGGCAAGGCCGGTGTAGATAAAAATTTTATGGCTAAAAATATTTTCTGTAGCGTCATTATTCAGGGAGGAAACAGGGGAATAAGTCTTTATGGAAAAAACGTCGCCTAGTTACCTCAAAAGGATGAAACTTGGTATTTTGTACGATAACCACGTACGACATCTCGAGATTAGCTAGTTCTATAGCAAGGCATAACATATATAATTACGTCATGTTCATGAGCTTTTAGTGGCGTTTAATAATTTTAAACCTATAATATTATTGCATATTTATTTGATGTGTCAATGACGCATTTTTTTTTTTGTGTTTTAGGCAATCTGCGATTGACGCATGATTTAACCGTGTTATGATGATACGTGATTTGAACAACAAAAAACCTACTTTAACTAAATACTCTGAAAAAATTCACTAACGAATGTACTTGGCGCCACCCGTGAAGTACTTATCATTGTGGATTTCTGACGGCTCTCAGTGGTCTTCTTCATCAGTTGCACTTCACCAAATGATACTTTCTGAATGCAAATGCTTGAATTGTTGATGAAAATACCAAAATCGCTATATGTATGCCTATAATATTTGAGGAGTTCTTTCAATTCCTCATGGATCCCATTATCAGAACTGGTTTTTAATAAAAATGAATCCAATCTGGAAATATTCAAATTAAAAAATAAAAGTCCAAATCTGTTCATAAATTATCGAGATCCAGAGGTAACAAACATAAAAAATAAAAATTGTAGAACAGTTGTTCGAATAGTCGAATTGAGAACCTCCTTTTTTTGGAAGCCAAACAAAGACCGAGGTCAAGTTTGCCTAAACTCTAAACTCGGTATTTGACTAAGAGTCCAAACAAGGCAGTTAAATGAATTAGGCGTTACTTCACGAGTCATATTCAAACTGTATCTTCAACAAATCTTTAGACTTGTGTTTTTCCGATGCATTCGCCTCTTCGCGACGCATCATCGTCGCACAGCCTTGCGCACTCATTCTCTTCAGGAAGGATTCTGAAACTGAGACCAGAACCACCAGAGGACGGGCAGCAGTGTCCTCTTAGTAAATGGTGAACATTCTTCGATTTCCAAGCAGTGGTGATTATGGCAACCAAACCCCGAATATGAGGTACGCTTCGTACAGTGCACGTCTAAAAGCTGATAGGAAGGAAGACGCGCCACTGCAGCTCAAAAACAATAGAGATTAGTTGAAGATCCAGTTTTCCGAACAAGGCTTTTAGCCAGAGATTCTCAAAACTGAATTCGAAAAAATTTATGAATCAAGGGTAAAACCGCAGAACGCGCACTGGTTTTTAATCGTATTTTCGCAAAAAAGCTGATTTCTAAAGCAGTTATAGATTATTGTTAAAAAAAAATATATACAGTAGGTACGCAGCTACAATGTTCGTCTCTCGTCACTGTAATAACAGGGAAATTAATGTCGCAACTTTTTATGCAGTATGTTTTTCTATAGTACGCACTTTCACCGGCTTACTTTAAGGCTTACGGTAAAAACTTATCATTGTCGCTTTTGTGTTACGATTTGTTTATTTTTTTACTGTCGTGTCAAAAGTAGAATTTGTAGATGTAAACGTCCTACTTTTCTTGTTCTTTGTTGGGAGAATGTTAGATATTTATTTTTAATTCAAATGGCTAGGGAAATGAACTTATATTTTACGGCTGATGATATAATGTGAAGACAAAGTGAGTGAGTGAGCGAGGACTCCACCTGTGGAGTAAGGCTGTGACAAAGTGATGGCTGAAGGCGGGTAAGCGGAGCGTTGGTCGTCCGGTTGCGAGATGGGTCGACGATATTTAAAAGATCGTTTTTAACCTAATATTTCTTTAAGTTTTGAAAAGAGAAGTTTTAAAAAATTTAACATATAATCTCAATATTTTGAAAATAAAAATATTACAACTTTGAAATTATTATTCTAAATTAAAAAATAGAGCAGCACTGGCCTCCGGCCAGCGCTGCGGCCCAGCGTGCCGTGTTGCGCTATGTCTGAAACAGAAAAATAAAAAACAATTAGCATAAATCTGTTGCTTGTAATAGTATCTAACACAAAATATAATTAGAAGACATAGTACAATTTCAAATATAATAACACAAAAGTATAAAACAAAAACTATCACCACTATCCTATGTGTACTACTGTATCGACACGAGCTTCGCCTCTGCACGAAGCATCTTCAGGACATGTTGATCCTCCAAGCGCACGGCCGAGAATGAAACTGAATGAATGATTCTATCTCTCTGTCTATTTGTCTTTCTGGCTGGCTGTTTGTCGCGTCGGCTAAACAGCTGAACGGATCTACCTGAATTTTTGCATATATATCACTTTTGCATTTTTTGCACCTGATTTAGTAATCTCGTCACTTCGAACTAGGCCCGGAAAAAGGCTACTTTTTGCTATTTGCGATTGAACCTCGCCTTAAGGATCGGAGACGTACTATTTTACTTTTTTTTTGTATGTCCACTAGAATGAAGTCGTCGGTAACAGCTAGTATAATTATATAACAGGCCATGGTGATGATGAGCTATACCTAAAGGCATTAGTCTCTTATTGTGTTCCTTGAAAGGTAGACATATCTTAGTAATAAATCATCGACAAGGCCGTGGGTAGTTCTTTGTGTCAGGAACTGTTTAGGAAATTTCCCCTTTGTGTGCCGTTTAAGTGTTTTTCAGATTTCAAAGGTTGCCTAATAGCAATTTTCATTGTAAGTATTACATAAAACCATTATGTCTGTTAAATATACTATGTTTTAAATTTTTCCACTTCCAATGTAACCTAATTTTAATTTAAGCTATTTTGTACTCTGCAGGCAGCAAAAAATATTTTCATTTTAGTTTAGTCTAGTCGAACCACCAAGAGCACGACGTGGTCTCCTGTAATTGGGGATGCACCCAGCTTGTTGCCTATGTTTCATGATGTGAATGTTATGTGTAACTTCTGTTGGGGTTCCATATTCTATAAAATAAATAAATAAATAAATGTCTACCAGATCGTTCTCTCTCGCTCTTGTTACAGTCTCTATCTTTCTTTCGTTACTAATAGCTATGTACCTCAGTTCTACATGGTGATGTCCATGTCAACCTCTCTTTGGTTTTCATTTCCACATTGCATTTTTTCATCGTCGTCTTTGCACACCCTTGATTGATACTTCCGATCCAACACTTGTATACTGAGTTAGTGTTGACCGAAATTACAAACGTAAAAAAAGTAAGTGTTGGTCTCTTAGGAGTTTTGTGCGACATCGCCCACAAAGTGCAGCTGAGTAGGTCATGTGTTGTGGCCACGTGAAGAATAGGCCTTCTGACTAAGACTCTTTTTGAAACATGCAATTTTTCAACCCCAATCAAAAATCCAAAAGCAAAACCCAAGACAAGAGGAATATATGTAGTGTTAAAAGCCATAAAGCAATCACAGGTTTTAAAAAACCAAATAGGTTGGTGACCACATCTAGCCTGATGTTGAGCAATGATATGGTCTAGAAAGGAGCACGCTTACCTAGAATGTACCTGTTAACTCTAGATTTGAAGGCAACAAATCGTCAAACAACTGCCGATTTCTTCCCGAATACTCGTAGACATTCGCTTGGCTCGGTCAATGATTTCAAGCAGCCTCCATCGAAAGTTTGAGCATTCGGCTCAGTTTGACCGTGAAGAACGGACGAAGCTGGACATCGACATTCTAGAAACCTTCGGATCTTATTTCGAGCCTGTTTGTGTCGTCAACGGCCGTTCATTAAAAAGCTATGTACAATCAGTAACTCAAGCTACAAGTAAATTGATTTCAATGTAAAGTTTATTCCACTTCTCAGAAACAGGGTAGTGTTATTCGGGTGTATTATGTAAATATGTAGTATATTTGTCTGTACCTGTTATAGTCTTATCGGCTTGACCGATTTCCGAGTGCAAGGAGACGTGGATACACTTGCGGTCGGGTGTTTTGTAAAATGACGCTTGATACTTATTTATAGTTCGCTAATAGGTTTCCTTATGTCGATGGAACACACGGAATGTCGTGGACAACTAACACCCAGATCCAGATATCTAAATGCCCTGTTGGGAATCTAACATGGGACTCTGTGACCCAAGCTTGTAAGTCAGACGCGATTCTAACTAAGCGAGGAAGTTCGTCAAGCTGATGGCTCAGTGGCTATTCTATTCTACAAATAGTGTAACTACTATGTCTCTGATTATGCCAATAGTTTTTTCTAGAAGAATATAATTGTCTAACAGTTCCGGGTTATTATTAAAAACAATTGTCAATTCACTTGCATTATTCTTGTATATTGCATGTCTAAAGATAGCGCTCATTTGAGTATTAGTAGTCATTTTGTCGATTTATTTCTAACTTTAAAACTAGTTTTTTTGTAAAACAAGAATTCTGATATAGATACCGAATGACAGCCTGAATTTATGAATAACAAAACCTGCAAGATGTTTTTTTTTCAGTGATAGAAGCCGATAGTCGGAAAAGCTTGCCAACTTGCCATCGTCGATAATAATAAATATAAAGGAGATTCAGATCACTCCTAGTAGTCGCTAATATTAGTTTTTAAGTCTTTTGTTTCATTCTGATTAGTTTTTGTACGGCTATCGCTCTTTTTTACGTTTGTGTTTTTTTTTGGAATATTTGTTAGTTCCTATTTCGGGCAAATGCCTCCTTATCCTTTGTCTTGACATGATTTAAAAAAATTGAGGTCTAGTTATTACAAAAAGAGTCTAGTTCATCCGGCAATTTCAGCTTAGACCTGCCGGATGCCTAGCGACCTATATAACTCACTGTGTTGTGAGCTTGGCTTAAAGGTCGCCCGACATGCAGCAGATATGTCTAACCCACTTCGTCGTCGTTTTTAGGGAAAATACTTGTGAAATATAAATAATTAATCCCTTATTCCTTTGTACTAGTCGAGATATTACAGCGGGATTATACTAGAGATTTTATCATTTCTTTTGAAGATTTAGAACTATATATTTATGAACTTAAGGATAAGACTGTGTTCTGTGGCAATATGTATAACACGTGACTTTGTAATAATATATAATTATTCATTAAATAACTGCATGTAAAATTATTATAAATTCCAAGCCCTGCTTAAGAATCCTAATGAGATAGCAATTGTTATTCCGTCCCGCGCTAGACTGATAGCCACTAAACATTGTGATTGATGCACTGCAATAGACTTGCTGTGACCTTGATCAAGGCTCCAACCTTCAAGTCTCGTTAATATGTTTTCTACTGCCTGCGAACTGCCGTTTATTTTGCACTATTTCTGCCTTCCGGCATAAAAAAGAATTTTCTTATATCCGTCGCGTCGTCACGAGACTATTTCAACTCTATTTCGTTGCCGCGATCAGTATAGTCTTCATCGTCTTGAAAAACATTAAATTTAGATTAATCATTATTTTTTTTGTATTACCTGTTTGTAATTATTATTAGTGATATAATCACTATACTGTTGTATATTATACTTAAGTGTATATATACCTGTTAATGGCTGCTTATATAGTCAATTTCGTATTTAGCATAATATTTTTTAGTGTTTATGCAAATCAGCAAAAATATGCCTAATAAAAATATGTTTTTTTATGCATAATAGCTGCGCTCCGCGATTTCACACGCTGTTCTACAGATACCGAATATTGTTCCGGAATAAAAAGTAGCCTTTGTGTTAATCAAATCCGTTCAGCCGTTACAGAGTTGAACGGGAACAAACACACTTACATACACACACTTACTTACACACAAACTTTCGCATTTATAATATTAGTCTGATTATGCCATCAACTGAAATCATATTGAAACGTTCGATTTACTGGCTAAATTATATTAATATATTGAATTTATAGGTATAGATTATCTATAATTCTCATAGTCATTCCTTCATCACGTGAACCTCAACTGAGCAACGGTACATACCGCTAATATATGCATAGTTTTATAATTGAAACCTATAAAGTTAAATAACTTTTTTGATTCGTAATTTAGCTATAGATATTACAAACATCAATTGGTTCTTGGAAAAATCAAAACTACTCTATTTGTGTAAGTGGCAAATAAGTAATTTAATGTTAAAACTTAAGTAATAGCAAAACCGGAAACATTTTATAATATTTTTTAAACATTTATTTCAGTTTTTCACTTATACTCTAATTTCTTAACTATACATTGTGAAATGTTCCTAGTTTAGTCTAGCTGAATTTATATGTGCATGATGACATGGTCTCATGTAATTGGGGGTACACCCAGCTTAATAGGTATGCCTCTAAATGTCAATGTAATGTGAATCTGATGGGGATCCATATTGTATTGCTAAAATAAAATAAAGCTGACAGGCCGTCGGATGGTTGCCGATTACCGTCCCCAATGGGTTGGTCACCCGTAACACCAGAGGCATTACATTGTACGTTTTAATTTTTTAAGTCTTAAATGTACAACCATGGTGGCCCTAAAAAATGCTTTAATAGTCTGTATTGTTATGTAACATTTTGTTGTAAGTTTTGCGTGTATATCCCAGAGCAGTCACGCTCATTAAAAAGCTTCTTCTTGCGGCGGGTCGCCCTCTTCCCTCCAATGAGGTCGAGGAGAGCGATAGTTGGCACATGCGTCAACTCGTGAACGGGTGCTGCTTGCGGAGCTGGATTTCTCAGAGTATATACGCAAATCTTATAATAGCAATTAACTCTTTAAAAGTATAAGGATTTTAGGTATTTTCCTTTTGTAAAGTCTTTAGTTACTATATTCGGTTTTAATTGATAAAAATAATTGTAAAATTTGATAAAAGGTACGGACCCCGGAGTCCGTGGAACAAACATTGTATAATAAAAAATAAAAAAAACATGTATAACCCGTTACGAGAATCCAACATTATAGTTACTCAGAAATACGGCGGATGTGTGAGGAAAGAGCGTAAAACGTACTGTTTGCGATTTCCACAATTTCAAACATAAAAAATTTTTTTTTTATGTAGAATGTGAAATAAAAATTCCGAAAAATTAAAAGGAACCTTTGGTTAAATTCTGTAAGTATAACGTGGTTGATTTTGATTATTTTATGTGGATGAAAGATTTTAGATGGATTTTATGTAGTTCTTACTGAAAATTGAATATTCCATTATATTTTTTAAAATTTTGTTTATTAATGAATATATATTCTTTTAACACTAAAATTACTATCAAATATGTTTTACAGATTAAACAGTTAACGCAGTTTTAACTGATGTTAAATATACACACACATTAATTAATAACACATAATAAAACAAACTACTTAGCCTACTACAATAATAATATATGAATATATTTCGTATGGTAATAATTACATAAAAATCTAATTGACTTGACTTCTGACTTAGCTAATGCTTTTGGCAATGTACGTCACGTTTTTATAGCTATGTTTTTCTGTTAATTATCTGTCATTGCAAAGGTTAGTGCTAACTGCTAAGTAGTGTCACTCTGGCTCTGTAAGGTCAAGACACATTACATGTTAAAGCTCAGCTGGCGTTTGGGGTCCCACAGGGGCCATTCCTCAGCCCTTTACTCTATAACCTTTTAAATTTAATTAAAGCTGTAATAAAAGTTGTTGTGTCATTTAAAACTGACTATTACAAATCACAATAATTAAACAGTTTAATATAACTTAACAGCAAGTTAAGCAGTAATAAAAAAATATGTAATAAAGATTAGATTTGATTAATTAGATTTAATCTTATGGCTCTGATAAAAAAAATGATTCATTACAATAATAACTGATGTGAACTTTGCCATGTAGCAAAGCGATGATAATACTCATGTAAGTACAATGACGGTGCAATGACGCCATTTGACGCTCGCGAGGGTCACCGGAATTTTGTTAAATTGTTGTTAATTCAAATCAAAATCAAATCAAATAACTTTATTACCAAAAATGTACAATGTAGAAAGAGCAAGTGTTTAACAAATGTAGAATCAGGGCTACGTACTTAATTAGATAGGTTCAACGGAACTTAATTCTAACGTGGTTGATACTTAATTCTTATTGTCTCATCTTGAACGATGTAAAATATACCCATTGCTTTGAAACATCACGAATCATGTCGGTAGATAAGCAGTTTAGCGAGTGCGTTGGATCGACTCGGCATAAATAGGGCTCAAGGGGTATATAGTCGTGTCACAGCTAGTGACACGACTATCATTTATTTATTTAAGACTTTATTGCACACATATATAATGTATTTGGTACAACAGGAGGACTTAATGCTCTAATTAATAAAATTAATGCACTTTCTACCAGTCATCCCAGTGGTTGTAGGCGTGCATCATACAAACAATACAATATTGACAAACATACTTAAGCTATCTATATAACAATAAATAAATATAATACTAATTACTATGTACAGGGGATAATAATACAATGAATAATGATATATATTATTATCATATATAGGTATTACAGCATATATACATTAAATAAATAAATATATACACATGCCTAACATAAACGAGTGATTTATAATGCAGTCTGCCACCCCTAAGACTCCCTAGGACTATATATACCTCACAATCGCACATTTGCAAGTCTTTGTAGATAAACTGTTTTTTTCTGAAACTAAAAAAACAAACAGAAATATTTTAAAGAACTTCCCGTTTTGATATCTTTTAATTTGACGGAACATACATACATACATTTCACACAATTAGGCCTATACCCAGCAGTGGGATAAGGAAGGCTGTGGATGATGATGATGATGATGATGACAGGCATTTATTTTTGTAGGTATTTATTAATTTTTTACTATCTTTGCAAAATTAGAAGATGCACATATTTGGATATGTCCATCTTCTAATTTTACTACACACTACAAATACTTTTTGAAAATTCACACGCAACTGCAACTGTAGATTAACATTACGTAGCTTTGTAATTGATAAGGATTGTGACGCTTTAAGCTTATTAGCACTTAGTTTATCCTAACTTCCTAACTAGTAACTCTGTCTCTCTGTCTGGGTGTTTCTCGCGTTATCACGGCTAAACGGCTGAACGGATCTACCTGAATTTTTGCATAATTTTTTATAGGTCCACTCGAACGAAACCGCGGTAACAGCTAGTTGTCCATATTTGTTTATTTAAATTATATTATCTACATCTAGATTAATGATATCTGCGAGTTGATTTGAACAGCAAACGAGTTTGTCACAGTAATAATATGCAACAGAAAAAAAACTATATTTGCTTGTTTTTTTTTTATAAATAAATGTATGTTGTTGGACTTTAAATATTGGTATATTATAAATTATATTGGACGTTTTTCACACACAGCGTCATCGAGCCCCAAGCTTGTACTATTGGAACCAGATAAAAAATACATATATTTTTTTGTAATTACCTACGTAGAATACATAGAAACAACCAGACAAAGAACAAACATCCATGTTCATCACACAAATATTTATCCTGGGTGGGAATCGAACCCACAAACTACAGCTCAGAAGGCGGACATCCACCCACTGAGCCACAAGGCTGGCCAAATAACGTTTCAAATACCATGGAACACACAAAAGACACAGACAACTAACACCCACAAGGAGAGCAAGATATTTAAATTCAAGTTAACTCGGCCGGGAATAGAACCTGAGACCTGCTTATAATACAGACGCGCTACCTTCTAAGCCAGGATTGTCGTATTGCTGATCATTGGCATTCTACTCGTTTTTCTTCTTGATCTAACATAAAACTTCTCTTTTTTACAGAAAATGGACGAGAACCCGCACTGACCCCGTCCGAGCCATGTAACTACTATACCAGTCAAGTCTGTGATCACACGTACGATCTCCATAGTCTAAGGTTATATAAGCAAACATGCCGGCCATACTGACGAAGATTCGAGAACAGGTCATTATAAACACATTATTATAATTCTATTAAATTGTTGAAGGAGTGGGATGGTGGAGTTTTCGGACGAAAAAGAATACCAGTTATTAATAGGTCGAACAAAAATCATCATCAACAGCCTGAAGACGTTCACTGCTGAACAAAGGCCTCCCTCCCCCTTAGAGCGCCACACTGAACAACAATTCGCATCCACCGGTTGCCAGCGATTTTCAAAATGTAGTCAGTCTTCCTAATGGTTGTCCTACTTACGCTGCATCTTCCAGTTCGTGGTTGCCACTCAAGAACCTTTCTCCCTGTCGGTTATCGATTCTTCGAGCGGTGTGGCCTGCCCAACATCATGCCATTCCCTTCAGCAATGCCTCAGCATTCAGCCTTGTCGAATAACAATAACTTATTACATTTAAGTAATTGTTTCGTTCAGCAGCAGACGTCTCTTGGCTGATGATGATGATTATAATTTAAAAGTAACTGTTGGGCAACACACCGTATCTAACCAATAGAAAGATTTATTAATTTAAATGCCTATACGTAAGTACCTTGTCCGTGACAAATTAAGTTTGTATTTGCCAAATGGCTAGCCCTGGTGTCAATGTTTTTAGGAATTCGATACGCACTCAAAAATTACAACCGGTCACCAATCCGAATACTTTTTGTTTTAATAAAACGGGAATACTCACGATAAATTGATTCGGTTGCAAGGCAAGACGAGGTCGCGCGCGTTTCTCGCTTAGCATTTCTTGATAAAGGTCACCGAATGTGATCGAAACTATAGTCGGAACAACCGACTCATTTTAACGTATTCGAGTATTCCCGATTTATTAAAACAAAATGAATCAAAACCACGTCAGTTTTCATAGTAAAATCCGAATACTGACCGTGCCGTCCTTTGCGTAACATGGGCGATCGACTCTTAGCTCGACTAGGTTTTCCTTGTCCTAGGTGAGAGTGGGAAAGCGAAGCGTTGCGATACAAACTGTGTATCAATACTGAATCACAAACATAAACACTATCGAACAAATCTTCGTAATGTGTTTGATAGAAAATGAATGAAATGCATAGAACTAAAGATTAGCTCACCGCTGGTGGTAAACCTAACTGCACGCCCACAACTAGCCATGGAACCTCATAACAATAATTAGAACTGTGCTATTGAGTATATTTTATTCCGGTCCACAATCCAATATTACAATTTCAATTTTTTATTAATTTCAGGTATTCATAAGTAGAACATTTATTATATCTTTCGATGTTTACAATCTTTTTCACAATCCATTCGATATCGTCCAGGAAATCGGTTTTAGTCCGACGTTCTTGCAAGCTGTCACCAGAATTAAAAAAAAATTAAAAAAAAAGGTACATTCATGTTTTTACAGGCACTAAACGCCAAACTGGGTGTCAAAAACCCGTGTCTCGGTAGAGTTAGCTCCTTCCATTTGTCTTATATAATATGGTTGTTGTACATTTTTTCTATGTTTAGTTTATTTTATTTTCATTATCATCATTATAACAGAATTGGAATTAAAAATTAAAATTATTGGATATTTTTAGTCACTAGAAATAGACTAAAAGTTTATAAAATAATAGCATTATATAACCCATACGAAGCTAGAATGAGTCCATCCACAACCCCCATCCTCCATTTTTGTGATGCCCGTCAACCTAATTTTATTCTAACTGCTTAAAATTATATATTTATGTTGCCAGGTACTAAAGTGGTAGTTACATAAATATCTACAGGAACTTGCGGTTGGTTAGTTAGCTTCTTCCAGAATTAAATGTCTTCTGTGCGAGATTACACATCCCTACACTATATTATGACGTTTGCCATTATTTGGTCTATGTTTACTGTCCTTGGTCTCTCTGTTCAAATCTTTCCTTCCATAACTTGATCACGTTTGTAAACAAGGCCGGAAAGTCTCGTGACTGTGGTCGAACGCCTGCTTTTAATTTACATAACTGACTAATTATGTAATGTTTTTGTATGTCACGATATTTTTGTGGTTTCTGAACCGGTTTCAAGGATTACGATTTTACTTTCTATCACTTAAAAGAAGTAAAAGATTATACTCCGAACCTTGCGACTCCGTTCCAAAACCCAGAAAAAATATAGAAGGTGAAGAGGGAAAACCTCGCCGTCTTTCCTGCGACTATGCTATAACCTTTTTGAGATTGTCTGCCAATTTGCTCTGAAAGTGCTGCAAATCGTCTGGCTTTTGAGTGGGAGGTCTACGGTTCGATATCCGGCTGCGCAGGTATTTGATTGATGAAATAACTTGAAATATCTGCTCTCGGTGTTATTTTGTCCGTGTGTTCCATGGTATCCTAGTGGAGAGCTTACAGTGCAAAGCATTTTTTATTCATTGACTTTAAACTCACTTGGAAGGAATCCATATTATTTCAATTAGGTACAAGCTTGGTTTATTACCCGACTGCCCAAGAAGTATTTATTATTTATGGCACAATACGCCAATTACATTAGTCAACCATACACACAAATCATAATAATAATATAATATAATGTCGTACATAATTACTGTAAATTATTACAGTTAGTGAATATTTATATATTCACATATTCATATTCATATTTATATATTTTTTTTTTTTTATTATTATTTATTGCTATAAATAATAATTTATATCAATAAATTATTATTTGCAACAATTATATAAAAGTAACGTAAGGTAATGTAAGGTATCTTCTACAGCCTAAACGGCTTGACCAATTTTGACGTGTGAGGTGTCGTTGGATTCCTCTTTACGTCCGGAGTGACATAGGGTACATTTTGCAGTTTATTTATTTATTTAAATGTTTCTTGATTTTATTGTTGTTTACTCAGGCGTCGCGGGTGCAGCCTTCGATAGCCCTCGGCGTCGGTGTGGGGGTGGCTTTAGCCGCCTGCGCTGTTTACGGAAGGGAGAAGAAGCAAGCACCGCCCTGCAATAATAATAATAACTATAAGGTGAGTTCGCGCTGGCGTGCTTCGGCGGGCACGTTCCGGTTTCAAAAACGTGACTCTCCGGCCGCCCGAAAAATCTAGAATCATCTCAGCAAAAGTACACGTCGGTATTTTTTTATTTAAAATTATTTGAATCTTCATTTTAAATAAAAAAACACCGATTTTATCAGAACCATTAATTTAATTTTTTTTCGTCATGATAATCGAGATTATCTGGGCACTACCCATGGAATACAATACGTGTGTAATACAATGGGTAGTTTTAATTTTTAGTGTGTAGGCAACTATACTTTTTGCAACAGCCTATAACAGGGTATAATGTGCAATTTAGTACATTCTGAAAAATGTTACCATTACGCATTATGTGGCAATGTATACTTAAATAAATAAATAAATACGTATCATTGAGAAGTTCCGGTGTTCATCTGTGGTACTCTCCATCAGTTCCTCTCCACCAAGCGGTACTTTCTGAATGCGACTAGTTGATAAAAATACCGAAATCCCTATATGTATGCCTATAATATTTGAGGAAAACTCTGAATTCCTCATGGATGCCATTATCAGAACTGTATTTTAATAAAATGGGACCAATCTTGGAAGTATCTCCTTTCAAATACAAAAAGATTTTGCCTAATCGGTTTATAAATCACGGAGTTCTGAGCTAAAATAAATATTTTAAAAAAAACAAAAAATTGTACCTCTTTTTTTTTCTTTGTTGGTTTTCATGTTTAACAGAGCATCATTATAATTCAGGTTATAATGTCACAAAGTTTATATTATTGCAACACGTTGCGTCTTAAAAATACATCTATCCTAACTAATATTATAAAATCGAATGTAACTCTGTCTCTCTGTCTGTCTCTTTGTTTCTCTGCTTATCTGTCTCTCTGTCTATCTGTCTCTCTGTCTATCTGTCTCTCTGTCTAGGTATTTGTTGCGTTATCAGAGCTAAACGACTGAACAGACCTAATTTTATCATAGATATAGGTTGGATACGGCCATTGTCAACTTTTTTTTTTATTGGTCCTCGCGAACGAACTCGCGGTTAACGGCTAGTCTTATATATTGTAAGATAGGTATTTCTTATTATCCTTGGAACGGTAAAGGAGAAGAAAAAAATATGTTATTTTTACATAAAAATTGCGTCTTAGATTGTCGTAGCTTATGACTGAAATAGATCTAGAAAATTAGCTTTTGTGTTCTTTTTTTGCATACTTAAATTAATGGTTGTCTGTTTTTAGGGTTCCGTAGTACTACAAGGAACCCTTATAAGTTCGTCATGTCCGTCTGTCTGTCCGTCCGTCTGTCTGTCTGAATCCTTTACAGCCTTATAACTTTTAAAGTTATAAACTTACATTCATGAAATTTTGCACAACGATAGTCTAAATATAGATCTACAGTGTCAATAAGGGTAGCTCCCATACATGTAAAGGGAGGGGTTAAAAAAAATATTTCGCTGCACCCCATCATGTTGGATGTCGTTGAATAGGTCTTTGTAAGGTGACAATTTTGACAGAATTAAAAAAACATAATTTTATATTAATGGGGTGGCTGTGATACATGTAAAGAGGGGATAAAAAATAAATTTTTCGCCTGTACCCCACATGTGGGGTATCATTGAATAGATCTTATAAAATTATGTTAAGGATTCCTATACCATTTCTTCAAACGTACTGCTTGCGAAATATGGGCCGACAAAGTTGCTTGCAATGTCCCCCCCCCCTCCCGCCATTTCTAAAATATGCATCCCAGAAACTTGTAATCTTCCATGTTGATAGATCTTAGTAAAAACTTTCTTTTAAAATTATTTTGGGCAACATCTGATAACTACTTTTTGAGTTATGATGTAATAACGGATAAAAACTTCAAACATCCTACGCACCTACGGAACCCTACTAAGCATGGCCCGACATGCTCTTAACAACTTATTATAAATTGATTATTAAAAGCATTGTTTAGAATTAATGCTTAAAATGTGTACAGAAAAAACCGTTTAGTAATTGTTTCCGATTCTCGCATGGTTTAAAAATGAAATTACAACGAACCCATTGAAATTATAATGATATAGTAATGTTATTCCTTCAAAGCTGTTGTTAAGTTAGCAAGAAATCTGCATTTAAAATTATTGTTCGGATTTTTTTTTTAACTGCCGAATGTTTTATAGTTTTTTTTTTCAGCCTTTCGATAGTAATATTTAAATTTCACTGTATCTGGCTAAGATTATTATGTAATATATGAAATCCTTCAAGGACATACCATTGCATAATAAGCGTTTAATGTTGCCATTCGTACATTTCAGGTAGAGAAAAATGGCACACTTGAAGCCGTCGGTAATGGAGGCACGAAGGCGACGTGCGGGGGGCGGTGCGGGGCGGAGCAGTGCGCCCTCTGCCGGGGAGAAGTCGACACAGACAACAAACAGAATATTGTAAGTATCGGCCCCGATAAGAACAAAAACTGAGTTAGTCATTGGAATAAACTCACAAACAAACCAAACAATACTCTCGAGACGTCGCTATAAAGTTAATTTTAGCACGCACAGCGAAGCGTAGCTATCCACGATACATGCTTAGATGTAGAAGCGGCACCGCCGGCGGCTTTCAAGCCTAAACACTTGGTGGTCAAAGAGCACCACGCACGTTCGATATGAGGAAGGCCCTCCTTATTGAGATGAATGTAAAGATCAACCGCTGACTTCAACGTTGCGCAGCGTCGGCGAACTGAACCTAAAATACTGCGGACTTCACGTTACCCTGGTTATGGGAACATCGATAATCTTATCTTAACCTTAACCTTGATTACTTAGTCATCGTCACTTTTCCTCATCTCGTAGGAAGACGCAGACGACACACAATCCGAGCCCCCGGCGGAGCACGTCCCCGGGCTGAACCTGGAGTTCCTCCGGCAGCTGGTGAGCCTGGCCCGCATCATGGTGCCCGGGGTCCGCAGCCACGAGGTGGCGCTGCTGGCGGCGCATACTGGCTGCCTCTTCTCTAGAACCTTCCTATCGATATACGTTGCTGCGTTGGAAGGATCTATAGGTATATTCGGGGCAATGTGTCTTGAACATAAGCCCTCTGTTGGACATAGGGCCTCTAAAAAATAACATATTGCGCCACTTATGGCTCTCCGAGATCCGATAGGTCTGGTTGACCTATTCATCAGCTTATATGAGCAAGAGTGTAATACATAACTCGAACACGCTAGACAAAGATAGCGGACAAATACAACAAGATAGCGGCAACAAAATAGCGGACAGTGACGTCAGCTGAAATGACAGACCAAGGGCCTTATCATGTAACTCTGCTGGCGTTGGACTTCGTTTGTTATCTCGCTCGCTCGTATGATGCGAGTGGCCGACCGTCGCCACCGGAGCTACATGATAAGGACGAGACGAGCAAGTCGCTCACCTGACGTTAAGCGTCACGCTTGCTCATAACAGTTCAATGCCACCCAATATTTTGAACTTCAACAGTTCCAAACTATGCGCGGCACAGCACTGCGCTCGTCACTATATCGGCACTGCTATATCAGATGTTAAATCGCTGTATGCCCAGTGATTACGCTGGAAACATTGCCCTTCAATCCGGAACACAGTAATGCTTGCACAATACTGCTTGGCGGTTGAACGCCTGGCAAAGATGTGGTACTTCCCCAGGCAGTCCTCCCACTACAAAAAAAGTTTGCTGGATGTAAGTGTACTTCCGACTAAGAATATTTTTAATTTCCCCCCACAGTTAGACACATAGTGCAGAAGGACATGCGTCGTTTCGCAGCTCTGCTTCTGCAGTGGTTCTCCATCGCCATACCGGCCACGTTCATCAACTCCATGATCAGATACCTGGAAGGTGAGTTATACTAATCGCCAAATAATATAATATTGAGGGACGTTTTTCACACACAGCGCCATCTAGCCCCAAACTAAGCAAGCTTGTACTATGGGAACCAAATAACTGTAACTAACTTACTCTGTATTTCTGTATTTATTAATAGGCTGTTTACTTTTTTAGTATGTAGGCAACTGTACTGTGTGCAACACCCTATAACAGGGTATAAAGTACAATTTAGTACACTTTGAAAAATGTTACCATTACGCATTATGTGGCTATGTATACTTAAATAAATATATAAATAAATAACTGATACAATACATAAATTCTTTTTTTTTGTTTGTTCTAAATACATTCATAGAGTAGATAGAACACCCAGACGAAGAACAAACATCCACGTTCATCACACAAATGTTTGCCCTGGATGGGAATCGAACCCACAACCTAGTGCTCAGAAGGCGGAAATCCTCGCACTGAGCCACAAGGCTAGTCAAATATATATCTTGAAAATGACGTCTTCAGCCGCAGATCACGTCTTTAATTGAATAAGGCTTTCTTTTGCGGAAATCGATCTTAAAACTGTAAATAATATTAATTTGTTAATTGAAACATAAATAATTGATCCCTTATTTCCATTGTATTAGACGCGATATTGCATCGGAAAACTACTAGAAATTTGTTGACTACAGTATGATGTTTTTTCATATTAAAATCAAATTTTCAGTAATGGTTCATATGTTCTCGTTGATCAGGTCGGCTGGCGCTCGCGTTCCGTACCCGGATAGTGAACCACGCGTACGATCTCTACTTCCGGAATCAAACTTACTACAAAGTTGGGAATCTGGACGCCAGGATAGAGAACGCTGATCACAGGTGAGAAGAAGCGAGACAGAGACAACCCAAAAAAAAAAATGGGGTGTATAGAAGACTGGTTTCTACCGCTTGAAAAGAAACTCCATCATAAATTGCGGACAGATAATATCAGTCCTCTGCCGAGATGCCCGATAAGTCGAAGCACTATTTCCGTAACTCACATAACCTCCGTGCTATTTATAACATTTCCAAATTACATCAATTTTGTTATAAGCTAATTTCTGACATGAGACCCCTTGTTAAACCGATTAAACGTTCATCGAATTCACGTCAAAAAGAGATGATCAAAGACAGAAAGAGAGAGGAGATATTTTAAACGTATAATCGACATGATGTAAAAAATATTTTGTTCTTTGTCATGACAGTTTGTAACTTGTGTAACTTTTTAACAGTCGTCGAGCGGAACGGCTTTTTCGGTAGCGATTTTATACAGAACGAGATTTATTCTCGATCGAAGACTTTTTTGTGTTTGCGTCTGATGTGTTCTTTATTTTGTTTGTTTCCCAGATTGACTGAGGACGTGTCAGTATTCACGCAGTCTGTGGCCCACCTGTACAGCTCGCTCACTAAGCCCTGCTTCGACCTGCTCCTCATAGTGCTCACCCTGGCCAGTTATTCCAGCAAGATGAAAGGCAACATATTCCTTGGTGAGTAGAGCGCATAATATATACTTTACGCATTTTGAGCTGACTACCGTGCAGCTGAATATCTTTTACAAATATTGATAAGTTAAGATACATACCGAATTTCACTCTTCAATTAACTTTTCGATTGCTCGTATTTGAATGAATTGGTAAACCTTTTGTTGTTTTAAACGCTGCGCTCGCATCTTTTTTAAGGACGCATCGGTTTAAAATGCGCATTTATAGGCTCCTGTCAGCCACATGTCATGAGTGACGTCATTTTAGCGTGCTCACGGTGCTCACAAGAATGAGGTAGTGAACTGTGTGCGCTAATGTCAAATTCAAATTGTCATCTGTGAATTCCGTTATTCTCTGTTTTTTATAGAAAAAAGTGGATTTAATGCAGGCTTCTGTGAAGACAGAAATAGTTTGTAGCCATCAAATTATGAGACTCTGAGACGGATAACCTGAAAAATGAAACTATCTGACAAAAGCACGCTAATGAATGGTTTAATTTGCTAGCGCGCTATTGGCGTACTAAGCATGAAAACCGATCGTTAGCAGTGTTTGTGGTTTTTGCACTGTGAGCGCATTTTAAACCGCACTCTATGTCTGGCCGCTTACTTTAATTTCAAATAGTATGCGCTCGCTTCGTTCGCGCCACTCTTGATAAAAATATATGAAAATGTGGCCAGGTCCGTCGATAGCCACCGTGGTGATCTGCCTCACCGGGCAGCTGCTGCGCCTGCTGTCGCCGCGGTTCGGCGCGCTGGCGGGCGAGGAGGCGCGCATGAAGGCCAACCTGCGGCACGCGCACGCCCGGCTCATAGCGCATGCGGAAGAAGTCGCCTTCTACGGCGGACACAGGGTAGGTTGTTTGACATTAGCTAACTTTCACCATTTTGTGTCAAAAATACCAACCAAAAACAGATTAACTAAACGAAACACATTCATCGCACAGTTTACCAAAATAGCTGAAAAAGTTCACGCTCGCTTCGCTCGCACCTTTATGTTTCTATTTTCGAAATCCTAATTTTGTTGTAGGTCTATTGAATAGTCACAAATTGTGCTCGAGTCGGTTTAATGTTTCAAAATTCTCAGCGTTATGTTTATTTCGCTCAGTAATGTTTTTCGCTCACCAAAATGAAATCTTACCAAAATGTACTCTTTTACGCTTTATTAACGCATTTGATATTGATGTATTGTATTCAAACCAACCGTTAGTTATCTACTAATCTACTTTCATAACTTGTTCACAACACATGTAATGTAAAATACCAAAATCAGTATTATTTCAAAATCATTTATTTCCCACATTGCACACACCAGGCATTCTAAGCTTACCTCGTGTCTCCAGGTGGAACAAGGACAGCTCCAATCCGCGTACAAAGAGCTAGTGGGTCAAATGACATCAGTGTTCAAGCTGAAGCTGTGGTACGTGATGCTGGAGCAGTTCTGCATGAAGTACGTGTGGTCCGGCACCGGCATGGTGATGCTGGCGCTGCCCATCCTCACGGCCAGCAGGAGCGGTGAGTGTTCACTTAGAGCTGGGGGGTCCAGATGTCAAATGATCATTTAGATCAAATGGCACCAGGTGAAATGACCTTATGGATCAAATGACTCTAGGGTCAGATGACACCAGGTGTCAAATTAAAAGGCTTATTGCCTCTCCCAGACTAGCGTCTATCGCCCCGATTTATTGCGAAACTAGTCGATATCCGCCAATCAGAGACGCGTATACTCGTCTCTGATTGGCGGATATCGCTTTGTTGCGCGAACATTCGGTATTCGGCCTGCAAGTCTGGGACACGCATATGAGTTAAATTGGGTTCCTTCCAACACCATAATTATCTTAATTGACGTCATTGTTCTAACAGCGTAAGGTGGTACATGGTGTCAGGAGGTTAAATCAACCGTCAAAAGACCTTTTAGTGTTGACATTTGTGATTAATTTAATTGTAATAACTATTCCAGGAACCTGTTACTGAATTTTTTTTTTTTTTTTTTTATTATTTATGACGATAAATAAATGTATTTATTTAATGTAATCACGTGTCAATTGACGTCTTGTGTCAAATGACGTCTGGGGACAAATCAATGTGCGTTGTCCGTGTTACAACACGTCATTTGTGGCACTTTGAATATACAATATGACGTCAACTACACCCCTTTCACTAGTAATTTCTTATCACTTCAATATTTGTCAGTTTTTGACAGCTAACGTACTAGCTTGGCTGGGATACAAAGCATGACTGATATGCCCAAGTGACGTGAGCAAAACAATACTTTGTGGCCCATCCGCTATAGTACAATACAATACAAGAACACCTTATTGACACCACAAAAGGAACAAGAAAAAATAACATTAGAGATAGGTACAACAAGACGGTCTTATCGCTGAATCGATCTCTTCCAGACAACCTTCAAAACAAACTTTATGGAGCAAGGACAGTATAGTAGAGAATCCTTGGGACAAATGGAATCATTGTTAACTTTTTTATTGAAATGCCCACGTCTTGTTAATACTGTGTATCAGGGTTAGAAAAAATCCGATTTTTATAATAAATATCAAAAATCCGATTTTTTTCTATATATATATCCGATATATATATCCAATTATTAATAATTCTAATTGATTTCCCCAACTTTAATGAGGTGGCCATTTTGGGAACAAATCTAAATTATTCTGAATTATAGTTTTTCGCTTCGTGGTGCCAGGGTAAACATTAATCTCCAAAATTTTTAGTTCAGAAGACAGGAAAAAATCAATTGATATATATCTTGATATATATCGGCGAACTCTGCTGTGTATAATAATAGCCCTTATTCCGTGTCAGGTAAGAGCGACGACAGCATATCTGCCCGCACGGAGTACATGACGACGTCGCGGAACTTGCTCAACTCGGCGGCCGACGCCATCGAGAGGCTCATGTCTAGTTATAAGGTATGGGACAACCACAGATACCGACCACACTAGATACCGCATTACGAGATTCGTTGTTCCTACGAAAAGTGACTATAGTGTGAGGCGCGGCGCGGGGCGCGGGGAGTGCGGCCGAGCGTTCTCAGCAGCGTAGGCAAGCCTCCTACTAGTAGGACCGACAACATTGTGGAAGTCGCGGGCAGCCGGTGGATGCAAGTAGCACTTTGTCGGTCGGTGTGGCGCTCTAAGGGGGAGACCTATGGTCAGCAGTGGATGTCTTCCGGCTGACGATGAACGCATTACGTATTACGTACGAATATACCACTGGCTTTTCGCTGAAGATAAAATCGTGAGGAAACCTGCATACTTAAAAAATTCGATGGCGTATGTGGATCCGCCAACCCGCACTGGGCCAATCGACCTGCCATATAATTTGGTGTGGAGGTAGCTTATACCCTGGATTAACACGTAGGCTACTTCTTATCCCGTAAAAATATTCGGTTTCTGTAGAATAGCGGGTGGAACCGCAGGGCGTAGCTAGTGCAATATATCTATCTAGCTGCGCCCCGCGATTTCGCCCGCTATTCTAAAGAAACTAAATATATTTTCGGGATAAATAGTTGCCTACGTGTCAATTCAGTATAAGTATATAATGTATGTGTATAAGTTACCTTCATACCAAATTTCATTCAAATTCGTTCAGCCGTTACAGAGTTGAACGGGTACAAACATACTGACCCCCGAATACTGAAACGTTTGCTAACTTTGAGAACAGATTAATTCTAATACTGCCTTTGTCTAGCACTAAGCAAATGACAAAGACAGCAATAGACTTAATCTGTCGTCAAAGTTAACAAACGTTTCAGTATTCGGGGGTTACACACAAACTTTCGCATTTATAATATTAGCGTGGTAAGTGTCCGTGTACGTTAGTTCTGAAGTAGCAACCGTGGTGTCCGCAGGAGGTGGTGACGCTGGCGGGGTACGCCACCCGCGTGTCGGACATGTTGAAGGTGTTCGAGGAGGTCGCGCGCGGGCGCTGCGTGCGCGCCGTGCACGTCGCCTCCAACGGGGCCGCCTTCCAGGTCACCTTCAGGGACAACACGCCCGTGCCGCAAGGTGACCGCGGGAACCCGGCCCGAGGGCTCGCGGGCTCCTCACTGGGATCAATCACGCTAAGAATCTAGAGATATGGATTGATAGGCTGAGATTAGTCGAAGTAGGGAGAGATTAGACGAAATAAGGAGATAATAGATGAAATAGTGAGAGATTAGGCGAAACAGGGAGATATTCTATGAAAAGAGGAGAGATTACAAGAAAGGGGAAAGATTGGACGGAACAGGAAGAGAATAGGCGAAGTAGAGGAGATTAGGTGAAGTAGTAAAGATTAGTCGAAATAAGGAGAGATTAGACGAAAAGGGGAGATATTACACTAAGTAGGGAGAGAATAGACGAAATAGGGAGAAATTTTAGTATGTAAGACTAGACTGGACATGGACCGACTAGACTGGATGAAAAGAAACGACTAGAAACGTGACGTGACTAGACTAGACTAGAGGTAACTGAACGAGACTAGAACGATATCATTTTATGCTTGTTTTTTTTGTAAAAACTAAATTAAAATCCTAGTTTTTGACGTGAAGTGTGTGACGAAAAGAAACTCCAACATCGATCTCGACAATACTGCGTTGCGCCACCGCTTATTAGTCCACACCACTTTCCTATGACATGAAATGGACTTGGACTTGACTGTAACTTACTTTACAGAGACTATGACTGCGAGTTATTTCTTTTATTAATATTTTAATTTACTTGAAATATTACAAAACTTGACACTGGCTATATACACTATGTGTGGAGCCAAAATATAAGAGAAACATAAATGTGACAATACCTTTGACACAAATATCTGTTTCCAGGCAAAATAATCTACACGAGCGACCTCTCCATCCGGCTCCGCAACGTGCCCATCGTGACGCCATCTTGTGACGTGGTGGCGGGCGGCGTCACGCTCGACATACGCCCCGGGACCCACCTGCTCATTGTGGGACCCAACGGGTGCGGCAAGTCTAGGTAATTGCCCGTAAAGATACTTGTATGGTGTACACGAGCAGTGAGTGACGCCATCTTGTGACGTGGTGGCGGGCGGCGTCACGCTCGACATACGCACGCACGAGGAACAGAGCGATACCAATACCAACTTCATCAAAAAGTTAGGGAAATTCACTTATTCTCTCTATCGCACGCTACTTTTAAATATCGAATGCGCTAAAATCTCGCGGCATGACTATCGTCTTAACTAAGCCGTGTTCTTATACAGTCGTCCATTGGTTTATCTGTCTAGGGAACTGTCCCTGTCTCTCTCTCTCTCAGTGAGTGTCCTCGTAGTGTATATTGTTTACGTACGTGTGTCGTTCCAGCTTGTTCCGCATAATATCCGGTCTGTGGCCGGTGTTCGGCGGCGAGCTGTCGGTCCCGCGGCCGTGCGCGTGCGCACACTGCGCGGACGAGACCAACCTGGCGGCCGAGGGGGAGTGCTCCTCCAGGCCCATCATGTTCTACATACCGCAGAGGTGATTATGCTATACACATGCTTGCATTCATCAAACTGACTTAATCTCACGTAACTCTAATAATCTACGTCCTTTTCATTTCAATATGAGAGAAAAAGATGGCGACGGCTGCAGACCCGTTAAATTTAGTTTGGTTTAGAAAATGGCACATCAGAATCGAGACCATTTTATATTTCAGATTGATTGTATCATATCTAGCAGCGCCCCGGGGTTTCGCCCGCTATTATACAGAAACCGAATATTTCTCGGGGATAAAAAAATAGCCAAATCCGTTCAGTCTTTATAGAGTTGACACTTAAATATTTACATATTTCAGCACAAACTTTCGCATTTATAATATTAGTGTGATGTAATATATATTTTTTTTGTTATGTTTAGGTCATAGAGAACCTATAAGATTTTCTTTGGTCTAGGTTAAATTCAAATTCAAATTATTTATTGACATAAAAACGATTATACATTTATGTCACAAAATTATGATAATTATCTAAATTCCTACTTTAAGACACAAATATTAAGATTCAATTAATATCTAATAACCTACAATTTACAATTACAATTATTTATACCATTCGAATAATGAATATTATGCTAAATCACAAATCAGTGTAAAACATCGTCTAAGTCAATTATTAATCTACTCCAAATAATGATCCGTCATAGTTTAGTCGATAATGTGAGTGGACCGAGTGATAGGAACGCGCCCGTGGGCCCGCAGGCCGTACATGTCGCAGGGCTCGCTGCTGGACCAGGTGACGTACCCCGCGCGCTGCGGGCCGCGGCGCGCGGGCGCGGAGGCGCGCGCGGCGCACATCCTGCGCCTGGTGCGGCTGGAGGCGTGCGCCGCGCGGCACGGCGGCCTGCGCGCCGTGGCCGACTGGCGCGCCACGCTCTCCGGCGGGGAGAAGCAGCGGATGGCCATGGCCAGGATGTTCTACCACCGGTGCGTCCCTACACACACACACACACACACACATACACATATCAACACTGACGTGCCTTTGACAAATTTACCACCGAATACTGAAACGTTTGTTAACTTTGACGACGGATTAAGTCTATTGCTGCCTTTGTCATTTGCTAAGTGCCAGACAAAGGCAGTATTAGAATTAATCTGTTGTCAAAGTCAATGAACGTTTCAGTATTCGGGGGTTTGTTTTAATAAAACGGGAATACTCACGTTAGACTGAGTCGGTTATTCCGACTATAGTTTCGATCGCATTCGGTGATGCGAAACGAGGACGCGCGCGGGTCACGCTTAGCGTTCCTCGATGAAGGTCACCGAATGTGATCGATACTATAGTCGGAATAACCGACTCAATTTAACGTGAGTATTCCCGTTTTATTAAAACGAAATAAATATACACAGTTTTACATAACGAATCATTCCGAACGAAAGTTTTCGTTTGCGATTACAATTTAAACATTCTTAGCCTTTGTTTCGCTTACGACTCGTAAAAGATAGCGTTAGAAAAAGTATAAATATAAAACGTCGGTTAGCGTGAGCCGAACGTGAGACAAAACATCAAATACATCAATCAATCGCGACCGTTACCTACCGATTTATCGACCGACAAAAACTTACAAAAACTGAATATACGCTACGGAATAGAAATATTATAACCTTATCCTTTTCTTTCACGAGTAATACTTAATTTTCCATACCTTTTTTTTTCTTTGGAGAAGAGACATGTGGCCAGTTGTCTATTGCTTTCTCTGTCTACGAAGATAGCGCACGGGGGCGGCCCCGCGATTTTGCCTCGAAATCGATCGACCAATAGCAGCGCAAGATTTTAGCGCGCGTATTAATCTACCTTGCCATTGGTAGATCGAAGTTTCCGGCGATACTAAAATTGTTCACTGTGCGGGTACATCGGGAGAAATTATTTGTTTTGTAAAATTGTATCTATAATGTGCATGAAAATACTTTATGGGATCCGATTGAAATTTAGATGTTTTTTTAATATCTCCCTTGAGACGGGATCTTACATACCACTTTTTTTTTTGAAACTGCTCCTTGTTTCAACGTAGCGCGGGGTTGAACGTTAAGACTCTCTTTTATATATGTATTCTCTTTTTTATCTCTTTTTATCACATTCATGTGATGAATATTTGTGTTTGTTCTATGTCTGGGTGCTAATATCTGTATAAGTATGTATTTAAAAATATATATGTACGTATATCAGTCTCCGGCAGCCATATTACAAGCTTTGCTTAGTTTGGGGTCAGATGACCGTGTGTGCAAAATGTCCCAGATATTTATTTGATTATGGGCAAATGACGCTTACCATAAGGCAGGCGACTTGCTCGTCTCGTAACTCATTTTCACAGAATTATAAGAATGCTGTCTTTGGTACAATGACCGCTTTCCAATAGCTAACTGTCCGAATGTGACTGCAGGCCGGTGTACGCGCTGCTGGACGAGTGCACGAGCGCCGTGTCCATGGAGACGGAGGTGGTGATGTACGAGGAGGCCGTCAAGGAAGGCATCACGCTGCTCTCCATCACGCACCGGCCCAGCGTCTGGTGAGTTCCACGTCGCACTACACTCTGCTCCTCCATACTCCATACTTCTTAAACTCCATATAAACAGGCGATGAAGGTGGAGGCCATCAAGAAATGCACCGCACTACTCTCCCATAGTAATTTAAAAATAAGCTATTAAAACAAAATGACGTAAGTTATGTTCGATTTTTTTTTGTATTACAGTTTATTTCAACAAGGATTTGTTGAAAGCTTACGCGAATCCTAATTCCATTATAATTTTGCGTCGATTTCGGACATTCTCCATTTAATTTTAGTTAGATCTCAACTTTCTATTTAATATAATAAAATATAAATTGTGTTTGTAAATATTTAATTACAAGTACTTACTGCAAAAAAAAAAGTAAGGGCCTATGTGGATTAATAAAATACTTTACTTCGAGGAAAAATTAAATACATTATTAGCGTTATTTCAATTGAAATTCCACCCCTAAAGGGGTCAAATGGACCCCCAAAGTTTGTATGGAAATAAAATATATTTCCATGCTAAACCGATGAAACTTTGTTTACCGATGTTTGTTTACTAAACATATTATTAAAAGAAAAACAAAATACCCAACTACAAAATATAAGTAGCCTATGTCACTCCGGACGTAAAGACGAATCCAACGACAGCTCTCTTCAAAATCGGTCGAGCCGTTTAAGCTACAGGAATACATATATGAACCAAAAACAAACTTACATACACCCCAAAAACATTACCCTCCTTCTTGAACAGTGTGGTAAAAAAAAAAGAATTGCATGTCTTAGGAATTTTGAAAATAAAAAAACAAGCTATATACAGCAAGAAAAATTAAATTAAATCATGTATGTATTTTTATATATGAACCACAAACATACTTACATACACCCCAAAAACATTAACCTCCTTCTTGGACAGTCTAGAAAAAAAATTGCATGTCTCAGGATTTTATGAAAAAAAAAAAAAGCTATACACAACAATAAAAATAAAAATAAATCATGTATGTATTTTTTCAGGAAATACCACACACACGTATTAGAATTCGACGGTTGTGGTAACTGGTCATACAGGCCCCTAGAAAAGGACGCCCCCGCGATCTCCGCCGCTTTACCGCTAGCGGGAATAACTAACACTAACATGGACACAACTAGTTTGAACAAGGAAACAACTAGTTCGAACAAGGAAACAAATAGTTTAAGTACGGATAGTATAAGTGTGGAGGCAACCAGCGCTACCGAGGCAGCTTAGAACCAATAATAATTAATTTAATGAATTCGCTCTAATAGTATAAAATTTTTATAATTCTAAACTGATAAATTTAAAAGAAATTGAAATATCCACGTATTGAATAGGTTTTTATTTTTATTTTAAAATATATGAACACTCGTAATAATATCGTTTATATATATATCACGTATATGTAACATTCTGTTATATATATATATATATAGAAATAGAACAAATTTGGTTATTATTGGTTATATAAGAGTGATAGCAGTGTTCATATATTTTTCAATGTGAATCATAATCGGCACAATTTAATTTTATGATTATGTTTTTTGGAAATTTTGTAATTATTTAATAAATAATTATAATAAACGTGAATAAGGCTATGTGATAAACAGACAGTGAATTATTACCTTTATGAAACAGATTTTTCTAATAAAGTATATAAAACGTTCGAAATGTACTATCTCGTTCTCGCGCGTTATATTATTCATCGGCGTGAAGTTGACAAAGCATATTTTCGCTAGGTTTTTTTAGTCTTTAGGGAAAATATCAAAACGCAAACCATAAATGATAGGATTTCAACCCTTTAAAACGCGGCTCGCCCTTGGCTTGCTTTGTTGTGCCTCAGTTTGTGTTCTTGGAGCGGCTTCCATCCTTTTTCTTGTGTCGATGGTCAAATTAAGAATGATGTGACGCTTACCCCTAAATTATTTTAAAAAAAAAACCGTTTTATTTTTAACTTAACAACAGTTTTTTTTTTAACTGAGCAACACAACACAACTTTTTAAACTTAATTGTTACTGTTGTTTTTTTAAACAACAACTGTTGTTGTAATTTAAAAACAACTTTTAAAACAACTGCTGTTTTTTTAAGTTATCAACACAACACAACTGTTAAAACAGCTTGTTATTTTAACTCGACAACACACAAAACTATTGCTGATTTTTAAGTTAAAACGCTAAACTAAACAACAACTTAGTTGTTTTTTTTTTTGTTTGAAACTATTAAAGACGCTAGAATTTTTTGACAACAATGATAAAATTATTCTCGTCTCATTCTATTTCGATATGTGATAACAGAATAATGTCAAAAGATTTGAAGTTTTTAACTATGTGTTTTTACGGCTGGGTTCCGTATTCGTATATATTAAATGTTAAAAAAAAATGAGCGATTATTATTGTAATAATCAATGCAATTTTTTTGACCTTTGAATGTGTTTGTTGAAAACGACGTGACACCGACACAATATTATTTATTAATTGATAATAATAAATGATTTGATACAATTTGGTAGTTGATAAAAATTGAATTTATATTTTTTTTTCAAATTAAAAACTTAGTGATACCTTCATGAATAGACCAGTTCATCAAAAGTTACTATGAATATAGTGCAGAATATATATTTTTTTTGTTATGTAAAAAAAATATACTTATACAGGTTTATAAGGAAGGGGCATGCTGTGAACAACTTTTACTATGGGACCAAACCGGAAATCGAGAAAAAAATATCAGCTGTTCGATACATTTTGTCGAGTGTCATTGTCATTTTTCTATGGAACAGCTGTTTTTTTTTGTCGATTTCAGGGTTGGTCCCATAGTAAAAGTTGTTCATATTGATGAGTACTATGAGCCGTGTTCGGCTTAGCATACCATTTCTTTATAACCCTGTATAAACACTATATAAATTAAATTTGCACTATTTTCGGATGACTATAGTACTAATCTGAGATTACAGTGGCTGTAACGAATATATTTTGTACATAAGTTTTTTTTTTTTTTACTTTAGTGATAAAAATGGTACATATCGATGTTTAAGGAGAATTATTTTTATTTTGTATTTATTTCTTTTCTATATTTTATACGAGCAAGGTATAAGCCGTATGGACTTTACTAATATATATGTCACAAATAAATTTGTCAAGTGCGCGTCTGGACACGATCATTATGTAGTATGCATATTTAGGTAGGCAGTTTATATTTGTAAGCGTTGAAATAGATTCCGTGCATAGATCTCGTTAGACAAGGTATTACAAGTCCGTTGTTCCGACAAGCACACCAAAATTGGAGGAAAGTGCGGGTTCCGGGGACTGCAACCAAAGGTTTTTATTAGCCATCTCGAGGTTACAACGACTCGCGGCTAACAATGAACCAATGAGATTATTTTTTTATAAGTGTATTTTGACAGAGGCGGCGGTGCGCTTCGATCGTCCGGAAATCTCTTAGATAAAGTATAGGTATAGAAGTGCTAGGGCTAGCGTGGCCGAAGATGAGACGAAACATCATATATAACAACCAATTACGTTTACCATTACCAATTTTCGACCAATCAGAATGCATTAATACTAGTAGTTCGCGGCGAACTGAGACCTCGCGACCCCTATATCTTCACAGCCCCTGAACTGATTCAGCTCATATTCGAACTTAAAAATTGTATTGAAATGAACTACTTGCCTGCACAATTTCATGAAGATCGGATCAACGGTTCGCAAGTTATCATCGGACAAATATACACACAAACATACATACAAAGGCCGATTTGTCCCAGTAAACTCTGAGACCTTCGCTTCGCTCGGTCAAATAGCCGTCACCAATTTCGACCAATCAGGATGAAGTAATAATAGCCTGTCCTTGAAAAAAAACTGAACATACGCTACGGACAGAAAATTTATAACTTTGTCCTCTTTCTTTCTTCATACTTAATTTTCTATCTTTTTTTTTTCTGTTGGAAAGAGACATGTATCCAGCCGTCTATTTCGTTCTCTGTCTACGTACAATGTAGAATCTAGGGTATCTAGGTGTTATCTGTGGTTCGGTCCATACGGTTTATTATTCCGTGAATATTGTAAATAATAATATTATTTAAGTAGAGAGGTTCTATTGGAAACAAGAAATAAATGGGTTTATATTTTATTATAACTTTTTATTTTGCACCCAGTATTAAACCGACTTCCATAAAAAAGTAGGAGGTTCTCAATTCGTCATTTTTTCTTTGTTGCATCGAACTTCGTCATTTATGAACCGATTTGGTTTCTTTTTTAATTTGAAAGGAGACACTTCCAGATTGGTCCCTTTTTCATCGAAATCCAGTCCAGGGGCGCTAGTCTCGACTTTTTGCTACAGCACTTTGCGACCGAATTCGGTCGCTATGACGCAAAAATTCGAATTTGAACACGAATTGCTAACGAACAAACGCAAACATAGCGTTGAATTTTGCGTCATAGCGACCGACTTCGGTCGCAAAGTGCATAGCGAAAAGTCGAGACTAGGGGCCCTGATAATAGAATCCATGAGGAAATGAGGTAACTCCTCAAGTACTATAGGCATATTTATAGCGATTTTGGTATTTTCATAAACATGCATTGCATTCAGAAAGTATCATTTGGTGAAGTGGAACTGATATAGAAGCCCACAGATGGCCGCCGGAACTCCACAATGATACGTATTTCACGGGTGGCGCCGAGATAATCTCGATTATGATAGTTAAGTGAGTATGACAAAGCAAATTTAAATAAATGGTTCTGATGGTCAGTTTATTCTTTAAATTATAATCTATTAGGTACTACTTACATACTAGAAGCAAACAAAATACACATTGTCAAGATAAACATTACCCTCCGGCGGTGTGCGTACTATATTATATATTAAAGTATATATAAAGTAAAGTATTAAATAAATATTTATATTATATATATATTATATTATACATATATATATAAAAAGTATATATAAGTAGTATATATAAGTATATATATTACCTATATTTAAAGTAGCGGAAAAGTACGAATTTCCGGATTTGAGTGTATGGTTATTTCAAATTTGTGCGTCCAGTCGTTATTCAGATATTTGCGAAAACACTTTTCGCCTGGAGAACGTTCTTCTAGCGGAACTTTTTCTTCAAAATGGACGGACAAGTTTTTTTTTGCCAATACATATTTAGTACCTGACATCGAGTAAATGTGTATGGCAATTTCAAATTCGTGCGTCCAGCCGTTATTAAGATATTTGCGTTCCGTGTACCACATGAAGATTCCGGTAGACAAGCCGCACGATTCCGGGTAAGGTATATGGCGACACCTCACTCACTTTATTGGAAAAATATAATGTACTAACTGCGCTCTTCGGTATCACCCGCTATTCTACAGAAACCGAATAAGTATTTTTCCAGAATGAAAAGTAGCCTATGTGTTAATCCAGGGTGTAGGATACCTCCACATCAAATTTTAGTTTAATCCGCTCAGCCGTTACAGAGTTGAACGGGAACAAACACACTTACATACACACAAACTTTATAATATTAGTGTTACACCAGACGCATTTGTGTTTTTTTTTGCCTGTTAGTAGGTAGATACAGCTGCCCATACACATTTACACGGCCTCAAGCACTAAAAATCCACACCATTCAAATCCTGAAATTCGACACTTTTCGCTAGGAATACTCACAGGCGCAACTTGCGTGGTACAGCTCACGTCTCTGTTTTGTTCGCGCTAACAGAAAAGAGCAAGATATTAAAAAAAAATCTCTTCTGTGTTCACGCTAAACCAATAGACTCTCACTTCTCTCTCTCCGCCGTTTTCACCGAAGCTGAGCGGAGACGAGATGCGTAAATAACGCTGGTTGTCTCTTCTAGTCTCGTCTCCGCTTTGGTGGAGTCTGGCTCTATTTATTTAGTTTATTGGCACACAAAACAGAATACAGTCAAATAAATACAAAAACAGGATAGGATTTATAGTTTCGATCTGGACTATATCCCTTAAGTATGTGTACACAACACGATCTAAACTTAAAAGCCGAATTTTAGAATTGATTTTAAAATAAACATATTGAAGAGGCTAATTAAATTAATTATTTACTCTACTTTCAAACAAACGAAAACAATGCGTATTTATCTGCTCTCTCAGTGAGGTTATTAACCGAGCTAATTTATAAAATAACGATTTCAGTTACTAAGTTATAGCCATAAAAATATCGTGCCTACGTTAGAGGAGTACAACGAAATGTGTAGGTACTTGTCAAGTGATGCTAGTGTGTCACACTGAACCTGCGTGTCTCGACTCAACCTCGGTCTGATCACAAAATAAATAATGGTACAAGTAGAATCACACTAATATTATAAATGCGAAAGTTTGTGTAAGTGTGTTTGTTCCCGTTCAACTCTGTAACGGCTGAACAGATTTGAATGAAATTTTGTATGGAGGTAGCTCACACTCTGGATTAACTGGCAAATATTCGGTTTCTGTAGAATAGCGGGCGAAACCGACGGGCGCAGCTAGTAAGTTATATTATAAAAAAGAAAAAAGAAACCGACTGCAAAATATAGCTTAATCACTCACTAATTAGTACGTAAAAAGGAATCCAACGAAACCTCAATCATCAAAATCGGTCAAGCCGTTTAGGCTACAGGAGGTAATATAGGAACACACAAACATATTTATAGGTACATACTCGTACGTCCCAAAAACATTACTCTCCTTCTTGAGCAGTCGGGTAAAAAGCTCGCTACGGAACACGAATTATACAGGGTAACTTATTAAGTAGTGCGTAAGTTTTATTCACTTATAAAAAATACCATTATATTTTAGGATTTATTACTTTATTGACCACGAAATGTCGGAAAACCTACAATAATTACCTACTTACTTCATGCTGTAGCGAGTGACAAGAAACGATGTAGGTACCTACACGTAGGTAATCGTAGTACAATCACGAATAGAGTGACCATGACTACAGCTCTTGCTGCAGCTACTTTCATTTGAAGTTATTTCGATAATTTTGTACCAAGGAAAACCGGAAAATACGTTTACTTTATTTTTCAACAATCTTTAAGTGCACATTTGCGCACTACTTAAAAAGTTACCCTGTATATAAATAATACAACAATACGAGATCGTTCTTCCGACAAAAACTAACGACTAACAACATCTTTACAGTCTATACTTAGGACCAAATTGATGCTACATTTATAATAATTATATTGCTTATTCAATGAGGCGTTTTAAAAAAAAAAAAAAAACCCGTTAATAAAAGTACCCAATAGATGGGGTTAGATGTACTTTGAGGTTTTTCTGTCACTGTCAAGACATGAAAGACAAAAAAATGTACGTGTGCCTTTTTTTTCTCGTGTTTTTTGGCTCCACATGTGTATTTAAACAATTTCAAGTAACGTATCTATGTATTTGACTTCATTTGAAATATTACAATAGTTGACACTGGCTAAATACATAACGTGTGGAGCCAAAATTTACGATTTAAAAATAAACATAAAATATTTCGACAGAAATGACAATGACAGGTAAAACGATAGGTCTGTTACACCATCTAGTAATTATTATTATTTTAGAACATTTTTTTTTTGTAATACGCCTTTTTACCTATATTTTTAGACTATTTATTTATATATTAGACATATATTTATTTTATAGACAGCAACACGATGTACGTCATTGTAACAAAGATGGAAACAGGCTAAACGTCACCATAATTACAGGAGCAGACTACATGAAACTAAGAAGCAAGATTTAATAGTAACAGTCAACGACAAAATAAATCTTTATAAGTATACATAGTAAAGTGAGAATAAAGAAAGTCACAGAAAAATTACTGTTTGCTAATACTAGAAAAAAATCTTCGATAATTTAAACTTACTTACCTGCGTCGCCAGAACTACTACTAATATTAATTAATATTTTCAGTCTAAATTCTGCCAGTTTGCATTTAAAACTTACTTTTAACAGCCGCGAGTCGTGTGGGAAATGTACAAATGTAGTTTAGTAGTTCTACACATTACCTACATAGTATGTATGTCTACCTTTGTCTATACCTGTGACATGGTCTGTGACCAGCCACATTATATTGCTGCGCCCTTTTATACAGGGTATATGTCATTATGTAAGCTAAAACGTAGTTTTAGAAGAAGAATATGTACATATATGCAATAAAGAAAGAATAAAGAATAAAAGAAATTTCAGTAGGTTCAAAAAAACATATACTTACAGCGTGGCCATTCCTTTGCCTTGATTTACAGTTGTCCCAGCATCCGACTTACATCACGTATCATAGGGACGCCCAAAAAGGACGGTAAATTATCTAATTCCGGGAGTAAAGTTCACACAAACGAGTATTCGGTGACATTTCCATCACTAGTGGCATTTTAATTAGGTATTCTTATCTACTTTTCAGAGGTAACTGAAGTTCATCTTTAATTAGCTCCGCCATTAATTTTAATTACAATTAAGTAGTTATAATGTTCTTGCAGAGTGGAGACCGCGAATTGGAAAACGCACCGTAGGACGACCTGGGACCCTATTCCTGTGCGCTCGAGATTATCTCGGTCACTCTCACTCCCATTAAATTCTAAATTAGAGAGACAGTGACCGAGATAATCTCGAGCGCACAGGAATAGGGTCCCTGTAACTAGATGGAGTGACGATGTGCGTAGGACAACTGGCGGTGGGTGGAAAAAAAAAGCCGAAGATGGGGTTGAGTGGAGTGCCTTGAGAGAGGCTTATGATGATGATGAAAATCTACAATGAATTACATGTACAGATCGGGGTCACACTACTCACACTAGCGCAGCTATTTGCTATATAACTGCGCCACCAGCAAAACATATTACACAATGACCTGTGTTGTATTTTGTTTGCTAAATACATACCTAAGTAGGGAATTTAAGTGAGACTGAACTCAAAATAGGGCTTTTGTTTTTGTTATTACTAGGAATTGGTAAAAAACAAAATTATCAGCAGTTCAACGAATTCTAGAAGGTGACAGAGTGAATCAACTTCGCAGAAAGAAGTGAGAGTAAACTTTTACAACGTATGTAAGTACCTACCCTACTAGATCCTGGTGTCGTATGCGTTTTAAAATTCTATACATGATCTGTTATAAATAGCGCTGCAACCTTACAAAAAAAAGCAGACACTAATATTCTAGAAATATACAGGGTTATAGGGAATAGCCCTGTATATTTCTATTTTTTTTAACTAAAAAGATTAAAAATTAAAGTACTTAAGTATGAATTAATATTTTGTAAAAGTTAATGGTAGGTAATGTATTTTTTAAATTTAAATAACCTAGCTAGTGGTAGGCTGACCTGGACCAGCTTGACACTTAAAACTATATTGTTTTAATCTGGAGGGATTGTTTAGTATCTTTTATTGCTCAGATTTGATTTTTTTTAAACTTCCAAATTTATTTGCAAATTTCCATATTACAAATATGTACTTAGGTATATTGTTTACAATTATCTCTGCCTTTGCCATGTGCACTGACAAGCAGTTACGCTCGTCAGTCCACAAATTTCCCATCAGAGACAAAAACGAGTTCTACGAAAGCATTGAGGAAATTCGTCAGTGATGGCTATCGCTTCGCTGTCGCCACCCGGTTTCACCCGGTCATATCACTGTTTAACCCGTAGCCCATATATGCACAATTCAAACCCGTAAACTCCGCCAAAGCGTAGCGATCGGTTTTCGAACGACATGTTTTTAAAGTCTGTGGTAATCTGAGAGAGTTTTAAGAAGACGATTCCGGCGCTCGTGACCAAGCTTTTTTTTTTTTCTTTTTCCTCCTAAGAAGATTTTGGCGTCGCACGTCTTATGCATTTGCCAGTGTCAAGTATACATATATATTCTCAAGTTTTGTTAGATATTATCAAATAAGTCATAGTCACGGTCAAAGTCGAGCAAAGCAAGTCACGGTCAAGTCCAACTCATGCCCCAGTAAAGTGGTGAAAACTTTACTAGAGCCTTCTATGGAGTTTTGGAAACAACACGAAAATTCACGTTTCACGACATTATACCATTCACCAACATTCGTGCATGTACACGAACACTTAACGGGTAAAAATTCACCGTTTTTACACATTAACACTCGAAATAACACAAGTTTTGGAAAATAATAAAATGACGCGACATGAATTCTTCACGTTCCCGCCAAAACTCCCAAGAAGCTTTTTACCTACAAGTTTCTTGCTCGTGACAGATTGAAAGTAAAGTTTTCACTTCATTGCTTTGAGGAACACGTACGCTAGTATATATTCTTATCTATGGCAACACGGTTTTGGCCCGAACGCCTCCGAGTCGGCAGGAAGCCTGCGTTGCTCTGTTCCTGATTGATATTCGTATTGTTAACACGAATGCTGAAAGGAACCCCGAACCCTACGTATGACCATAACTTATTTGTAATCAAATACAAGAACTGCAATAAAAATCTATGGGAGCCATCGCAAGATATTGATTTTGCTTAGAGAAACGATAGCTACAGATAAGTTTTCGTTCTGCCCATTCATCACCATCATTATCCTCAGCTTTTTTATCCCACTGCTGGGTATTCAGTTCAGTTTCGAACCGCGATTTTGAAAGTATCGTCGACGTAAAATCGTCGTAAAATTAACGTCCGGTAGCTAGCTATCTTGCTACCGGACATTAATTTGAGTCCCATCATATCGGTGTAAAAATGCGCCGTCTGCACAGGTCGTGGTCTGAACCTCAGGTCAGTGTTAATTTGAAGCACAAAATGATTCAGCCAAGAAAACTTGCAGCATCACTCCATATCTCAGTACAACGCAGTATCTAGCTTGAGTAAATACCCCGCAGTGAGCGGCGCCGTGATCACACCAGGGCCGCGTGCGTGCCTGAATGACCTCAGACCCACTGATACTTGTAGGTTGTTCACATTATAATGAGACCCACTTTTTATAAAACACCGGTTTGATTCGGTTTTGTGATCAAAGCTAAGCGGGAAATTTGAAGGATTGTCAATACTTAGCAATCTTTGGATAATTTAACTAAATGAATCTTCCAGCATCTCGAGCGTATTTTTTCCCTGTCAGGAAACCGGCTTTGTTCATGCACAAATCTATTTATTCTCAAATAAACTTATAAATGTTCAACTATGTGAGTCACCTTACGTGACCAACAGGTATATATTTAATTTGTAAAGTATTTTGCCCCCTCTCTCCAGCGTTTGAGATAAATTACTTAAATAACTCAAAAAAAAACTCGTGTAGCCCTAAGAGCCCTAAGTTTCTAGATGAGACGGGGATTCCCCTGGCAAGGACATCACGCATATTATCATAGACTCGTTCCAAAATCGACTTAGGATACGTTCATAAAGAAAAGCGCTGCAGATTGTTAGCGCCATCTAATCGCAAGAATTTGAATTTAAATAATTTATAAATTTGATCAAAGAACATTCATCATTGATTTTATGAATAACAGATTATTTAAAAAAACATTTTTTTTCTTCCAAAAAATTGTTTTCTTCAAAAAATACTATTTGGTATTATTTTTTTGGTAATTACCCAGAATCGGGATTCCTAAGTTCGCGTTCTGATTGCACGCATAGGGCATGGGTTCAAATCCCTTAGAGCCGTAGTACCCGGCTAGAGCTACTCTTTCACACATTTTCAACTCTATTGAAGATAATAATCACCGAGTTAAATGGAAAATAAAACATAGAAAACCGTTGCTATACTGTTTTGTTGCAATATTCTTGTTATTTTTTTAAAGTAAAGCAATGAAAGTAAGTAATTTTGGAAACAAACCGCTTTGGGGCCACCCAAACATTTTGGACATTGTGGACGAATTTCCACAATTTCACAATAGCGCGTCCTTTCCATAGCGTTCCATCTCATTCTAATTGCAACTATTCGCACTACTTGAATATAAATGTAGGTACGCATTTCTTAATTTTTATGCTAACAAAATCCGGCGTTACAGACTGATTTAGACTAAACCTAAGCACGCGACTATAATCTACAACAACGCGTGTTTCTCACGCGTTAAAAATCCATTTGGACGTGACATTGTCAATGTTTAGGGATGAGATAAAAATATTAGATAAGAGTAATTATGAATCAGCTATGGGTAAGCGAAAGATCAAAATTTTATCTTTGCAGAAATGATTATTCTTTATAGCCTTAATTTAAACAATCAAGGTTATTTTGAAAGGGTATGCTAGTTGTTTATTGTATTCATCATAACTATACTATATAATAATTCATTTAATTGAGTATGTATTCGTATAGGTAATTTTTATGTATTTTGTAACGCAATTAGTCTAACAAGTAATCGCTGTTATAACCATGTTGTGTGCTCACGTTTTGGATCGCGGATTCGAATAGAACTTTCATGAAATTATTATATAATGTATCATCGGTGATCTGTTGTGTGTACCTAATAAATAAAATAAAATAAAGAAAATAAATACTGTGGGATCAATTCTTGGAATACAAGCTGCTCGATGCATTTCCATCCAAATCTTGCTTTTCGCTATTTCAGTGTTGCTCCTTTAGTTATTTTCTCGCTCGTTATCATCTTCAATTTTTGTCTCCCTCTGGCGTATGCATAACTTGTCAGCGCATGCCACTGAAGCTTGTTCGAAACCGAAAGTGAATTTTTTTCTTCTTCTTGTAAATAAACATAACATTGTAAAATTAGAAAAAAAAAAACTGTCGCAGAGCTGCATCCCTAGACACAAAATGGATTGACCGTTGAAGACGCATTTTGAAGATGAAAGTGCACAAATGTGGACTTCCGGCTACCCCACATATAATCTGTGGGCTACCCCGTCCCTTTCGGCTTTCGATGACCATATCTGAATTATCCGGTATTACAGTATCGCGAGATTTGATAATATGTCACACGAACCATCAGAGAGACGAGAATCCCAAGTTAAACAAACCAAACTTGATATCAACTCGCCGAGTCACTTGTTCCGCCACACTTGATCCACGTGCTTATTATCTTATCCTAGTTAACTTGCCCGCACGGTTTTGCTCGCATAGGCACAGTAAATGAAACACCTCATTTCATTTTTAGGGGTTGATTTTCGAAAAATCCTGAGACATGTCTTTTATTATTTTTTATCCTTATTACACAAACCGAGTTTCATTGACAAACCCCCGAATACTGAAACGCTGGTTAATTTTGACAACAGATTAATTCTAATGCAGCCTTTGTCTGGCACTAAAAGCAAATGATAAAGGCAGCAATAGACTTAGTCTGTCGTCAAAGTTAACAAACGTTTCAGTATTCGGGGGTTAGCGTGAAAAAATATTTTATTTCCATACAAACTTTAGGGGAAATATATATATATAACATCATCATCAACAGCATGAAAATGTCCACTGCTAAACAAAGGCCTCCCCCTTAGACCGCCACACTGAACGACAATTTGCAACTTGCTTCCAGCGGCCTTCAAAATGTCGTCAGTCCACCTAGCGGAAGGCCTACCTACGCTGCATCTTCCAGCTCGTGGTTGACACTCAAGAACCTTGTTACCCATCGGTTATCGGTTCTTCGAGTGTTGTGGCCAGCTCATTGCCACTTCAGCTTGCAAACTCTGAAATCTAAGTCGGAGACTGGTTTTTCGGCGAATTTCCTCGTTCCAGATTTTATCGCGCAAAGAAACTCCGAGCATAGCTCTCTCCGTTTCCCGCCGTGTGACTCTTTCTCCAAAAGGACAGCTGTTAAGGACCACGTCTCAGTTCCACGTGTCATCACTGGCAACACAACAATGGTAGAAGACCCTTGTCTTCAGACATTCATTTGAGGATTATTGGGTCCAAGCACGTCTCTATAACAAGCGGTGTGGTCTGTGCGTTATTCCTAGAAAAGGGCTTGTTCTTTTCTTTTATATATACAGATGATTCTTATTTAAAACACTTAATTTTATGTGATAACGATTTTGAAAGTCTTTGTGTTAATGAGCACGTTTGCAAGTTTTTGTGAGTGTCTAAAAACTGTTTGTATTAATGGGTGTAATTTGCCTGAATAAATGATTTTAATAATAATAATAAACTGTTTGTGTATAATCAGCATATTAATTTATTAAGGTGCAACGTTTCACTCAGCGCGCGAAATTCAAATTTTCTTGCGTTTTATGTCAATTACAGCTTAATTACACATCGTAGGTCAAAGACATAAAGGGGTAGACACCTAATCAGCAAATCAAACTATACTGAAAGAAAGCACACCAGTATTGACGTACCTGTCAAATCAAATTAAGAGCTCCATACAGTTGTCATTCTCATCTCATACTGATAAAATCTCCGAATAATCAGACAAAAGATGGTATAATGTGCAATAAAATCTTGCCGGAATTACAAGGAATCAAAGAACACCACTGCCACATCCATCTACAAGTCCTAAAATATACTTTTAGGATAAAAAATCAAAATAATAAAATTATTGAATAATGTAAACAGAATAGTTACTATGACAACGTTATGTATAATAGTGTTGCCAAATATTTTTTGTAATTTCCCAACTTTGTTTAGGTTTCCTAGAGACTCAGATATATTAAATGTAGCTGATCTTTTGATAAAAATAGTTCGGCAAAGTAGGGATGAATAATGGCGGAAACCTATTAAGGCTTCCACCAATATAAATTTACCTATAATACATAATTTTCATAATTTTGCCTAAAATATGTGTCGGCGCATAATTATCAACAACAAGCCTACAATGAGCGTGTCACGATATGACACAATTGTATTGCATTTTTTTTAGAAATAAAATGTTGTACCTTCCTAAGAATGTAAGAATGTAAATTTGTTTAGAGTGGTTGTGGGTTTTTGGGCCTGCAAGAAAAATGCACATTATCTTAGGTTTTCACCTTCACATGTGTGTTACTTGAGGTTGCAGAATAGTCGGGCAGTTTAAAAAAAGATAAATCCGCTAATAGGCGAATGTTGCGTATTCGTTTATTTGCGAATTTAGAGGATTCCATTTCCATCGTAATAAATTGAAAATATAAATTAACATTATTTAACTTAACAATACAATAATAACATTAATTAATAATGATAAACAAAAAGTATAAGAGCCTATTTAAGAACCACTGTGATACAACCTAAATCACTCCAATCAAAATTTATTTACCCGACCAAATAGGGTAATCACTTTTTAATGGAAAGCCTCAAATGTCATGACAAAAAAGACTGTCAAAAATTATAAGCCATTTCAAAATCGTGTTTGTATGGAGACTATCCTTCTGGACCTTATTTATAAGGAGAATTCTGTGTCGTAGGTTCATGAACACTAATTTTGCGATAATAAATATATTGTTTCAAGAAATTACACCAATCAAAAATTCAAGTTGAAAGCTAGTATAAGTACATTTCCCACTAAACCAAAAACCAAGATGAAAATCAGCTTATTGAAATTTGTAGCTAAACCAATGTCATCTAGGTAATCATTTTACCCGTAATTTCTTAAAACAACTTATTTATTGGCGCAAAATTGGTTTCAATAAATCCACGATGAGTAATTAAGCTGTAATTGACAAAAACCGCAAGAAAATTTGAATTTCGCGCGATGAGTGAAACGATGCACCTTAAAGGAGTTTTTGTTTTGATCAATTATCCTGGACCGATTTCGATGTGAGTGGTATCGTTAGAATCCTTGCATTGTCACGACAGTCGTAATTGTGCTCTTATAAAAAAAAATCATAGTACATTTTTATGGGAAACAAAAGCGTATCTTTTTTAAAATAAATCTAGTCAAAATTACTTTTCGTGGTGCTACTTTTTTTTTATGAATAACGAAAAACCCGACTGCCATAATAAATAGTTGTTGAGCCTCGTGCAACAAGGTTTTTTCAAAATTGTGAAAATGCGCGGGATAGACAAGTCCCGTGGACTTGTGATAAGGGCTTTATTAGCGAAATAAAGTTGAACGATTTCAAAGTCATAGGTGAGATGAGTCAAAACCAAGATTTGATTACAACATTGTTAATTTAGTTAATTAATTCTGGTGTTATCGGAATGATTTAAATTTGTGACGGGAGAGAAATGACTGTTGCATCATTCCATCATTGAGGTAGGGTCAATTTTTTACATGATCAATTGTATCGTCTCGCTAGCACGTGATGGCTAGTGAGGTGTAGTAATTAAGGACTTCGATGCTAGGGCTAATGATGATTATTGATTCTATAGAAAAAAGTCATTCATACCGAACGAAATGTTTGGAACAGCTGTTTTTTTCCCACGCGATTTCATTTCATGGTAGGTGCCGTAGTAAATGTTGTTCTTAATGATCACCTGCCGGCTTAGTATCTAACCTTGTAACCTTGTTTACTGTAACATCAATTATAATTGAACGATTGAATCTTAAATAAGAAAAGTCGTAAGTATTAGAATTCCCATCACAGGCTAGGTTTGCTTACTATCTTCGAACATACCGTCACTTAACACTAGATGAGTTGTGGTCAAACGCCTAGCCTGTAAACTATAATTAACCCACAAGACGCTTCACAGTAGGTACAATTACACCTACAATTAAAGTAAAATTGTTTTTTTTTTCTATTTTGCATTTACAATTCACATTTTAAGTCTTTCGTAGAAAAGTTATTATCAAACATTACACAGAAATTATAGCAAAATTGGAACAGATAATCGCCTAAACATAATTACTACCAATTCACCTGTTACGCCAGCTAATGGTCCTGAAGCTGAAGGTAAAAGATGGTGTGACCGAGGACCACGTCTACCTTCACTAAAAGAATGATTATAGCATGATGCCACTTCTGAAGAACAAATACATAAAGTAAATAATAATAATAGTTTTAGAAGAAGAATATGTACATATATGCAATAAAGAAAGAATAAAGAAAGAAAATATTCAAAGACTAGAAACATGCCAAGGACTACCTAGTTCTCCGAAAATGAGGTATATAGACGCAGGCTATTAATTAAGAATAAATAAGTAATAAATTTGGAACCAAATCGCTCCGTCCAACGTCATAAATCAAGGAAGAGTCTTCTGTCCGAGTTAAAGGCCTGGTGTGTGGCGTTCTGCAGGATAAGATCACGACCCATACACTGTTCAATCTTTATAAAATGATCTCATCGAACCTCAGTCAGTGTAAGTGATTGTCCTAAGTTAATTTGTTGTTGTCACCGCTGGTTTCATGCTTATCATCTCAGTTAAATCGTCAGGTCTATTTATACGCTGACTTTGAACCTTGGAAGGTCATTTCAGGTAAACAAACTGTTCGCCCTTTTACCTACTTTATGTCAGCGTACTTGGATAAGCCGTTACTAGGTAGGTATAGCAAGTTAACTAGATACCTAATAACAGACTTGTCCCCAAATGTTAGTATTGAACTGCAATAGCAGCGGTGAGATTACACGCGGCCCTGTTACCGGCAAAGAACCTATTCGGAGGAGTTTTGTTTTGCGTCGTGTGGCTCTGCTCGGCGTCGCTCGCCTATATTAGTAAGCACTCATGCCTATAGTTCAGTACCATCCAGAAAGTTGCACAGTTCAAAACGCTACGCGGCAATGCACTTCGCAGATATAATATATTTAATCTCTGTAGGCGCAGAAATTTCACTGGAAACTGGAACTGCTTGGTGGTTGAATAGCTGGCAACGATATGGTCGTCAAGTGTACTCTGCAAAAGAATCCTACCACTGCAAGATTTGTTGAAAATCTGAAAAAGTGATCTAGATACTTACAATCACCTTTTCTCTGCGCACTAGTGCTGTAAAGATCTAAAGGAAAACGACAGAATATTGTATCAAAATAAAATGAAATATCGACGTTTCGTAGGCACCTTCAATAAGCACTATCTTAGGTTGAATGAACGGCCGGAATTGGGGTTGATAACCAGAAATTGGCCTGCTTTCTGCAAACGAGAGTTCGAATTGCCACGACTTAATTATTTTGTGATTCCAATCAGTTTAATAGATTAAAAAAAACTTAAAGCAGGAAAAGTTTATGAATTCACTGCTTACGATGCCATCAAAAACAAAGTTTGGTTGTACGCTTGTACAACCACAACCAACGAAGAGATTCATCGTCATGACGAATGTCAACACTTTCCGGGAAGCCCGCGCTGTTCGCCGACTCCCGAGCACCGGTCGATACCGAGAATCTTCCCATTGTGTTTAATTGAAATTCCTCATCGATTGAAATATATTTTTAACATTAATTTTAATATTGCTTTATTAGGTCACTTTAGATTCACACGTCAAACAATCGTCAATTTTTATTAATTGCATAAACTTAGTTAAATTGCTTAAACAAAAACACTTTATGCTGACACTAATCTAAATACAATCTAAACCTAAATAAAAGAGCTAAAATTACAACCCTAGTTATTAGTAATTAATAATAGATAAAAAAAAAAAAAACCGCGGGCAGGGCTACTAAAAAAGGCTGGTGACGTAGCCTCGTTGAACATCTTTGCTAATTCTCTGGCCGAGGTAAGCACCAGCCAGCAGGTCGTTTGTTCTTTCTATCGTCACTTGTAATTGAATAATTTTGGATAATTTTATTAATTAAATAAATATTAAGGCCATTTCGGTATTTCTTTTTGCATCCTCAATGGCAGCCCAACGGAATTCGCTCCGTTGAAAACATGCCTGTTAAGGTGCTTCGTTTGAGTCCGCTAGGTAGGTAGGCGCCAAGAGATGGCGCTGTCGTTGAAAACTCAATTGAGGTAATCTGCCCCAGTTTTAATTCACTTTGCAACTTCTTACTACATCGATCACCGGTACCGATCACATACAAAAATCATGGAAATTGGATAATATTTAGTGGTGGTAGCCTGTTTTAACAGACTCCAAAAAAAAAAGAGGAGGTTTGCAAGTCGAATTTTTTTTCATTCTATTTTGCATTGACAAGTGCGCGCTTGTTTTCTTAAGCATTATAAATATAATTCATCTAATTTCGCCATTGATATTCAGGATTATTTGGTTTTTCTGGGTTTTGTAAAAATTATAAAATAGTTATGATGGGTAATAAGTAGTTATAATCCGCCAGCAATGCTAGGAACACTGGCAAATGGTACTTAATGGACATTTAGATTATTTTTGGTCTCTACAACAACATAGGCACTTTCCCTTTAAAATCCTAATTCTAACTAATCCTACACTATCCGCAGTCGTATCAGAAAAAATAAAGCTTCGAGGTATAAAAATGAATACTTTCGTCTTGAGGAAAAATGTTTACTTGCGAACGACTCCCTACATTACAACTGTCAGTCCATTAAAAACGTAAAAAATGCACAAAAATGGATCAACGCCATCTAGCGAACAATAGGAAGTAGCATTGTCTCTCTTCTGGACGTTTGTCGCGTTATCACGGCTAAACGGCTTCTCGGATAGCTACTGTAAATCACAAAGACGGACATAGGATAGATTTTTTTATATCCACACGAACGAAATCGCGGATAACAACTGGTAATATAAACTATAATCTTGAATATGTACTAAGATTTATCCCGGAAAAGTTTTAAGGATAGGATTTTAAGGATAGCAGGTACGTAGTGCAGTCTTCCTCTAATTTCGTCGTGCAGAGATTGTATGACGCATCATACACCATTAACGATAAAGATTAAGATCAGTGCGTTTGTTTATCCGTGGCATGCGCCCGGCGAACAATGAACAATGTGCGAGTGGATCCGGAGCAAAGTCCATCGCTCGTAGGCCGGGAGCTCGCGGAAGAAATTTACTGCTAGTGATTGCGATAAACTTTTTATTGTCCACACGAAATTTTACATACTTAGGACAAAAAAGCTAGAAGTAGCAACTGGCGGCTGTATCGCTAAAAGCATTCTCTTCCAGACAGGTGATAAAGCTATTTTTAAGCAATATGCTGAAACTATCAGGCTGAAAGATTTTGATAGAGCCTGTGGGCTTATCTCGTAACTCTGAAAGCGATACCGAGAGTTGCGCGAACGGGACCGCGCATAGTGCTACTAATTTGGTACGAGCGAGATGGCATGCTCTCGGAATCAGAATCACGAACGTTTCAAAATTAGAGGATAAGCCCGCAGATCTAGAAAATGCCGGACGATTTGTTAGTAAAAGTTTTGTTTTATAAGCGTATTTTTGCACATTTTATTTTTCTTTCAATTTTCTGCTTACGTGAAATAATTGTCGGAAATTAAACATTATGGTAACAATAAGAACCGATATTGCAAAATTCCACCGTAATGAACCTCCAAAGTTTGTATGGAAATAAATCACACCAACCAAACCGAGTTTCATTGGCTTACCAATGTAAATGAACCCCTAAAAGGGTAAAATGGGGTGCTTCATTAACCGTAGCCTAGGCCGAACGGTCAAGCTAGTAACTAAATCTGCAGTTTGGCAGAATTAAAAAAAGTGCTATGTCTATGTTTAATTATGGAGAAAAAAAACAGTTTATCTAACTGATATTATAAAAATTAGAAAGTGACCTGCTGTCTGGGTGTTTGTCGCGTTATCACGGTTGAACGGATCAAGCTGAAATTTCGCATAGGTATAGTCGGATACGGGTATATATAGGGTCGGAGACGGCTATAGGCTACTTTCTTTTTTATAGGTCCTCGCGAACGAAGTCGCGGGTAGCAGCTAGTATATGAGCTCCGCATTGAATTGAGACCGCGTGTAGCTTAGATAAAGAAGTCTCCACAGCTCCCAGCCTAACACACCATCGAGAGGGACCATCGGACTCGTGAAAATCACGCCCTGAGAGCATGCCACCAGCATGTGCTGGTGAGTGGTATATGGTAGGCTGAATTCTTCACAAATGATGCGCACTGAAAGTTATTATTGTATTGAGGTCGTATCATTTTGAAAGCTGGTATAATACTTAAGTTAGTAGGTATGTAGCTATCTAGACATCAAAGCTGGTCTGTTGCATGTTTGTGAATAACTCCATTAAATATGATTCAATTTACAAAATTATAATCTAACCTTTTCTACTTTCAAACAATTGTAATAATTTATATGCATTTAATTCTCTTACAAACAAACTCCAAAGTACAGGCATTTTCGCCTAGTTTGGATTTTCTGGCAATCAATATTACTATTTATAGACCTATTGTCCCTAGCTTTTTTGAGCGACATTATCTACCGAAATTGGCAAGTTCGTACGGCACCGTGCCCGCCCCGCGGGTATGCGTCTAGCATTTTCCCTGGGTAAAAAAACGGGATGCCTAAGGTTTTTTTTTCAAGTCGCCTCTGACATGGCTTAGTGTTTACGAAACCAGTTGCAAGCGAAGACTTTGTAAAGTTATAGATAGGTAGATAGAAACTCTTTATTTGAATAATAATAAAACACATACAGAAGTATCTATAAATGCCACTCGCGGTCACCCATCGGAAGGTTGACCGTGTTTATGTTATTGTGTCACATCACATCGCTAATGGTGTTCGTGTTATTCGGCCTTATTCGCCCAAAACGACCATTTGAGGAGGACTTGTTTGTTATATTCGCCTTATTTGCACGAACAAGACGAATATTCGAATAGACAAACCCACGGACCCGTCCGCTTGTCGGTTTTTGGATATATTTCATATTTATCACATATCACATCAAACTCAAAGGATTCAAACATTAACATTATTGCTGTTCGCTTCATAGCGTAAGCGTAAGTACTAAGACGAATAGTGATGTGTAGTGTGCATTAGCGATGTGTAGTGTGCATTAGCGATGTGTAGTGTGCATTAGAACACTAAGTTCTATACATCTGTACCTAAAACACTACGAACGCTACTGAAATAAAACGAAATTCGTTTCAAATCAAAATTAAATGACAAAATTATATATATTTTTTTTTTATCTAATACATTTACAGTTAATATGCAATTTTATTGTGTATACAATTTTATTTTATTTTTATTAACCATTACAATTTTAATTACCTATATAATATTCCACTACCATTTTAACGGATATTCTAAGCTGTAACTTGATAACGAATCATAAGGTGAATAAAAAATAAAACAGAATTATCAATTGTTCAAAAATGTTTGATTGTCAGTTGTCACTTGATAACAAATAATAATGAATTCACGCTTAAAATATGACAATGTCTGCCGGTAAAAGATACAATGGCTAAATTATGTCTACGAATTTAAAAGAAAAAATGTTTTCTCTTCTGTGGGCCGAACAAAGGTTAGAAAACACTGAAAGGAAATGTGCCATTTGCATCGGTTGCACGCGACTTTACAATATCTTCAGTCCAGGGAGGGCTATGAGGTGGTATTAGATATAGATACATTTTTAACCGTAAGATATATGTTTTATGCTTACGTTTTTTATTAGAGATTAAGATAAACATTGATTGTTAGTATTAATAATAATGGCTTTATTATTATTATTAGAAGTATATTTAACATTTTAACCACGTTTTAGTTTACGTTTTTTACATTTACACTACATTTACATTTCATATACATTTACATTTCTGTTTATTGTGCACACAAGCTAGCATGCGCACCGCGACAAAATCTTATTGTTATGGAAGAACAGGACACGGCTGCGATTATGTATAGGTACGTTTGTCTTATTTAAAACGACACGAAGAGTAGAGTAGATTTTGTCGCGGTCTCGCGGTGCGCACGCGCCCTGCAAGGTGTGCCAGAGGTGAATAGCTACGCCATAGTGTAACTACAGTATTATCGCGATTTTGTCCTTAGTTTACTGTTCTCATTGTGGTAGGTCAGCGTTGGAATGAAACGTAGCAAATGTTCAAAGAATTGGCAGGTCCGAGGTCTTAAATGGTAAATAGTAAATACTCTTAGGAAAGAGTGGCAAATATTAACAAGCCAGGCAGGTGCTTGAATGACGAATGTAAATATCTGCTCTGGGTCTAACCTCAGGATTCTGAAACGCTTGTTAACTTTGACCACGGATTAAGTCTATGATGCTGTCTTTGTCATTTGCTTGGTGATGGAGACAAAGGTAGCAATAGAATTAATCTGCTGTCAAAGTTAACAAACGTTTCGGAATCCCGAGTTAAGTGTTTTGTGTGTGTCCATTGCATTCCTGACACAAGGAATGCTAGAGGAGAGCCATGAGTGCCTTTTTCGAATTTTTGAAAAAGGTTCCCATTAATGCATTATCCAGGTTGCCTGAGGAGGAAGTCTCAGGAATATATATATATAAACTTTCAAAAACAAGCTAGACAGTTGGATAATTAAGGAGGAGATATATTTGACTGACTGTTATTAAGTTTCAACACTGTGTGATATAGGTACATCAGCCTATGCTACTCGCCTATAAATAAATAAATAAATAAATAAATAATTAAGCCAGGGTGTGGGTACAGTGTGTGTGGTTAGACGAAGGACATATTCTAGATAGATATCATTGTACTTGTCATTATGAAAAACAAAACATAAAACACCCAAACACAGCTTTTCCATAGAAAAACGTAATTCACACTAGACGAAGTGTATGGAACAGCTGACTTTTTTCGCGATTTCTAATTTGTCCCCATAAAAATTGCACATAATGATGATTAGAATGATTAGGTATCTTAGAATCAATCCGACTTCTAACGACAAACTCAGTAAATGCGCTCAAACTGCTAGCTAAAAACTTTTCGGCGTTCTCATTTAATATAAGCTGTCTTTTCAACGTAAGCGCACATAAAAACTAAATCCGCACTATCAACGAATTTCCAGTCACGAGACACCTTCATTCATGACGCAACTTCAAACACCCATTGCAATGGTTAACTACAATACTCCGGTTACCGTTCCAAGGTACTGTCAAATCTCAACGCCTCGCATTCGATTGAAGTCTTGAAAAGGCTTTTCATCCGATCAATATCTAGCAAGAAGTTGACACTTTTTCTTCAGGATTTGTCATAAGCCACCGGCGGCAATCACGTGGGTCTCTACCGTCCACGCGATAAGGAGAATCTCAGAAAATCAAAAGCTATCGGAACACCCCTTTTAATAGGCCAGCTGTCGTCTCGTAAGCCAGTCTCACATCAACAGCCGCAGTAACCGCACGCATGCGGCTAGACCTGCTCGCATATTTCAACTGTCTCCGGAGAAGGAATCTACCATGATGCTGTCGCGAGTGATCGTGTACTTTCTAGTCATTAGTTTTTTAAGTTGGGAGGGTGAGATGAGTTGTGGGGGGTGTGCGAACGGGGAGCTCTCTGTTTCCGAGCTGACGGAAGTGCGGATAGAGTTTGTTAAGCAGCAGATTTTGAAGAAGCTTAGGATGAGTAAGAAGCCGGCGGTCGCGCTGCCGGTCACCAGCTTGCCCATGCCGGTGGCACAGGGTGTCACGCTCAGTGAAGGCACCGAGAAAACCACCGAAATAGATGACTATTATGGAAGGACGGAGCAGAAGATCATCTTCCCCGTTGAAGGTGAGCGTAAAAGCTTATTTTTGCGATTTACTTATTTCTTTCTGGTTTAAGAGTCAAAAATGTCAATAGATTTGTTCGTTTGTTTATCAATCTGAGTAATGCAATATTTACGGATTGGTTCACTTGTAAAATACACTTTTATTGCTATTTAAGGTTACAGCTTTACAATTTTAAGGACAGTAAAATAATATTAGGACGTATTATACTAAGGGTATATACTGGGTTGCACCATAATCCCAGATAAAGTTACTGTTATAGTTAATTTAACTATAACTTTAACCATAACTATGTTTTTTTTTCTGCTTACCGGGAGTTTTAACTGCAGTTATAACTGTAGTTAAAAGTGAATCTAGATGGTGCAACCCGGCCTAAGAGTCGGATAAGATCTGGCTCATATTATATTGGAGTACTTAGATTCAGATTTAGATTACCAATAAAAAAGATGTTTCCAAGAATCTCAGTGAGATTCGAGAAATGAACTTCGACAAGGAAGAAATTCAATGACCTCTTTTTCCAAGCTTTCTTCTTGTAGAAGACACTGGTTCAGTAATTTTATTTACTAACTATATTACACACAACACAAACTACAATCTATACAAAGCGATCTGTACATTATAATTATATTGTACATACATTTATTTCATTGGGTTCTAATTTTGGGATATTCGATATTTTTAATTTCCTATAGTTTTATAAGATGTTATATTTCGGTAAGTATATTAAAAATCTCTTATTTATTCATACATGTATGTACCTATGAGGTACCCACCTATGAGTAATGTTTACTTAAATGACACCTACGTTTATCAATTTACTCGAACGTTTACATTTGCACGTAAATGCAAAAACATAAATAAATGTATTGAAGATAAGCGTGACTCGCATTCTTGGCCTCACAGGATAAGAGTTCAGGGAGTAGTGGACTTGTGGACTCATAAAAATATCGACCATTTATTTTCACACTCGTATCTTCACAAAAAACATAACAAAAGAAATACATATGAACGTCAACAAAGAGCTTAGCACATTTCCCTTACGCAAGTGGCCTAGTGGTGAGACCTTTGCCAATGCGCTATTTGTACCAGGCTCAATGTCTGGAGTATGGATATAGCATCATGCCTTAACACCGACTCGTTATTGTGCTACTCATTTTAAAACAACTTCAAACTCTCATTATTAAAACCAGGAAAATTATCTCCATCTATCCTAAAGTTTCGACCCGCAAAAGCTCAAATAGGTAACCGCTGTCTAGGTCACATTTACGACATTTTCCTACGGATTCATTCTGCGGACTCAGCCGCCGCATTTTGATAATAATCTACATAAAATCTATTTTTTTCCTCTCTAGAACCCTATCTTCTTATGATATCTAGCATATTATAACAAAAATACAATACAAACACTGATATCGTGTAATATTTAGGAGTGGTAACCGTATGTGTTCTTTTTGTATAGACAATAATCGTTCACAGTGCGCGCTAGAGAATCGACCTTTGGACGTAGTAAATCACCCGCACGAGTGGTGACTACCTACTTCGTGTTTGTTTTCGATAATTTTAGTAATTTGTCAGCTGGTTTTGCAATCTATGAAGTAGGTCGTCGGCCAGGAGGTCGCTCAGGTATGGACTTTGATCCTCGTATCTGTTTATGCGGCACCTTCGTTCATTAAAACTAGAGCTAACTCGTGGTACAGATAAAACTATTACGACGAATATTAAATACGTGGGTAAATAGGCATATAAATTATATATATGCTGTAAATCCTAACCATTTGTATACCTATATACCATAGATATGACTTTAGGGTGTGACATGGGGTAATTCCTTATGTCCCCCAGTTCTACATATTTTTCAGATTCAGATTTTATTGGTAAGAACATTTTACAAGGAGGATACATGGAGTACATGCTATGGCATACGAAGTAGGACAAAAAAAAATGAAATCGTCTGTTGCTATATCAGTTTCTCATTTATTAAATTATTGAAACTAATTTAAGTTTTGTGAATAAAATTATAAAAAATATTTTAAAATTATAAGTATATAAATATTTCTGTTTGAAACAAAAAAATATATTTGTCTATCCTAAATACAACAGAGGATTTAAATAAATAAAACAATGCAGCGATTGGTTTTTACTCCATGTAAGGTCTGTCACACCCACTGTCACACCCTTAGTATTTTATGTTTCGCCTAAAGTGAAAGACATCCAGTAAAATTATTCAATTCAATTAAAATATTTATTTACCACAAAATATAATAATTACACAGATTACATAATTGTAATCTGTGTAGTAATCTACATAAATGTACAAGCATTTTTTAATTATTATGCTGTCTAAACTTATTTGCGCTCGCAGATGCTAGGATAAAAACCTGTGAAGTAGGCATCTGCGCTTCCTTATTTATTGATTGTTAATTATTGTATTGGATAATTAAATTAATAACATATTTTTTTCTATAAATGGTATTTGCAGTAAACTAATTTTACCAATGGAGATTAGAATATCCAGGAATTGGACGTAACGGAAAGACTTTCGTTCGGTTCACTCGCTCGGTTAATAAACACTTCTACTGTAGACAGAATGGCGATTTCTTCTATTTTATGAGGTAATATAATTCGCCGGTTGGTAAGAGCCATACCTAGGCTAGGTTGAAAAATACTATAGTAGGTAAGTACTACCGGAATTAAATAGTTAATTTTAATGAAGTTGGAAGTTCACCCCGCACTGTGCAGTCTCACATGTCGCCCATTATGAATACCCGACTGTAAAAAGTAGCTTATGTCCTCCGGACGTAAAGAGAAAACAAACAACACGTACTCGTCAAAATCGGTCTAGACATTTAGTCTACAGGCGGTAATATTGAAACACACAAATGTACATACTTACGTATAAAAACCCCAAAAACATTATTTTCCTTCTCGGGCAGTCGGGTAAAAACTGTTATTAAAGTTGCACACCATACAAAAATGATATTAAACTAAGAATACTTACTTAGTGGTCTATGACCTGCCCAGTTATGTCAACAAGGAAGTATTAGATATAGGTACCTACTTAACTTTTTACTTATCTCTAAGTTTAAGAAAACAAAAAACCAACTGTCCCAAGTTATATAACTGCGGTTGATCTGTGGCGTGGCCTATTTCATTGTTATCACAATTATCAGCAATGTTTTAGCAGAGCAATTCATTGCTTAACATCAGACGGTATGTGGTCAAGCGCAAACCTGTTTAAAATTAAATAATACAGAGTTATCGGTAACAACCTCTCGTAGGCATGACTTTTTACGAAACTAAATAAATTTAACCAAAAAAACACAAATTTAACCAAAAAAAAACACAAATTTAACCCCGCCCGAAGAATCCAACTCAGATAGGCAGCGTTTGGGAAATTGCGTGATATCTTCTCGTCCAAAATCCCGCAGTGCCAAACCGGAACCGTTAAAATCCGGAACCAGGATATTCGCCGAAGAACCAAAGTCACCAACGTAGTTTTCGGAGTTTGCAAGCTGAAGTGGCAATGGGCAGGCCACATCACTCGAAGAACCGATAGCCGACAGGGAAGCAAGGTTCTTGAGTGGCGACCACGAACCGGAAGACGCAGTGTAGGCAGGCCTCCCACTAGGTGGACCGACGACATTGTAAAAGTCGCGGGCAACCGATGGATGCTAGTGGCATGTTTTCGGTCGGTGTGGCGCTCTTAGTGGGAGGCCAATAGGCCACTGCTGAAAATATTCAGCAGTGGACGTCTTCTGGCTTATGATGATGATGCATTCGAAAATTTAAATTTTTTACGGTTTTTTTTTCATTTTGTATTTTTTCGGTGCGAAATTTTAAATTCTGCTCCTTAGCTTCACCCGGTTCCATCTCATTTGAAATGGCGTAATGTGAATGTCATTTGGAGCCCTAATTTTAAAACGTTTCTTATTTTATTTTGAGAGAAAAAAATAACGAACTATTAAAAGCCATAAAAGACTGGAACAAATGTTAATATGTACCTGTATTGTTCCCCATACCAGAACTGTTATCTCCTGTAACTGACCTATACGTACCTAGATAGCGTTGAGATCTGCCTCTAGATAGGTATGTCATACGGAAGCTTAGGTAGGCACATTACTATTCCCTACCAACCTATAATGTAAGAAATTAAGAATTCCTACTCAAGGTATTTGAACAGACACCCATTAAGTATGTTCCTTGATAACAAGTCTATCCTATTTATTAAAAGGAATACATAAATCCTTAGCAAAATATACCTACTTTAGATTACAAAACATTTGTTTTGTAATCTAAAGTATATTTTAACTATGTACAAAATTACTATTGCCTTGGTGCCGCACTACAATACGGCATTCTTATCCTCTGCCTGTAGTAAGAGCCTACTAAAAGAAGACCTCTGGTTAGAGGTGGGGTTTTAACCATCTACCTAAAGTAGCCTGGGGAGGACGACAGCGTCGAGTGGCTGACTTTGTCGTAGGCGTCTCAGGAGAGCTCGTAGCTGTCCCGGGAGGAGCTAAAACGTGGTGGTGAAAGCCCTGGTGCGTTCCCTTGGAGATTCCGGAGCCCTCGGGCAAGTACCCATAGGCAGGCCACCGGGAGGGTTTTAGTGGGCAAAATTCCACTTAACTCGGCTGCACCCCTCAATCGGGTTTTCTTTAAAAATCTCTTAGATAATAAATCTGTGATATATATGTACACGGAACAAATTTTTAATTAATGGGCTTAAGTAGAACAGACCTGATTGTAAAATTATATAGTACCGCCTCCTTGACCCGAAACTCATTATTACGCGAACAGTTATATTGGTAGTTTACTAGAATAGTGAACTGGGCTTGTACCGTGAGCTGCTTATTGCGATAATTGTTAGGTTCAGCCGACGACACTGCGCGACCACGAACCGTATCGCCACGAGATAACGTATATGGTCGCGCAGCGTTCTCGGCTGAGCCTAACAATCACCGCAATAAGCACCTCACGGTACGGGCCCTGTACACTTTAGTAAGTAATTAGAGATGTGAACCAATTAAAAGTTTATCTGATTCAAAGGTGGACTCAAGGATGCATTTGTGTCCGTTTTGGAAATCAGGTCATACAGGAAAGACAAAACTTTCAAGCGCTTTATCCTTATTTTGAAGTACCTGAGTACTTAAAAAAATAAATGTGTTTAATTTTTACTAGTGAATAAGACTAGAATAAAAACGGCGTATGTGCACAATGCACATACTTCTAGTTAAAATGTGAAGTCAAAAGCAAGAAATTATAATTATTATACTTTAAACATATGTAGGTAAATATCGTAACTTGCCTTCCAAAAGATATAAAAATTATGCAGGATGCGTTGGTCAATAAGGCATAATAATCAATCAATAAGGCGCTCGTGCCGTACGCCGTACAATTTCGATTGATAACACAATCTGTGTACGTTGAATCCGGCGCCTACAATTTTATACAGATTACACACTAGTTTCTATCTAACCACGGCACCAAACCTCAGTATCACGCGGGAAACGAATGAGTAACTTTTAATCAAGTTATTTATTTATATTCGGGCCATTTAAGACGCTACTACTGAGAGATAAATCCTGACCTCTCGCCCATAATTGTCAGATAAGAAAATGTTTGATAGGTAGGTACGGTGTGAATGCCTGGTCCCGGGGCGTGTGTAATTTGGCAACCGTGACGGTTGGTTGACCCATTATTGCTATTAAAATTCCCATTGGTTCACTGTGCTCAGATTATATATACAATGAAGAGTGTACCGATGCCGAAGGCCGAGCTCACATCTCGTAAGAAGTCGCGGGCATCGACTACAATTATAAATAAATACAATTTTACGATGGAGATTCCTATAAACAAGCGATAGCTTTAAAAATACGACATAATCGAAAGGTTGTTTACAAAGTAAACAACAATAGCCCGTAGACATTTTCTGTTTATATAAATCTTATCGATAATGGTTTATTTTTTAATTAACTCAGTCCTTGAACTATCTCCATACGCAACAATAAAATAAGAATAAATACATTTGGATAATGTTAATTCTTCCAAGATATTCTTAGGTAGCGAGAATAATATTTACACGCGTATTTTTTAAGATAGTTTCGAAATATGTTTTGTAAACAAGGAAATTGTGAGAATGTGTATTCGACACTCTGTGGTATTCGATAACTAGTTATTGACAGACGGAGGTTAGCCTACTTCATAACAGTTACAAATCTTATATATACAGTTATTTATCAACAAATCAAAACCATTAACTTACGACAGTCAAATTATTGTGACTGATAAAAATCCCTATTCATATAATATTATGGTCTACATTTAGGCTTAGATTAGAACAAAGATCAAAGTGATAGAGAAAAACTGTTTCAAAAGATAATTTGATAGGTTCAACCCGGGTTCAACGTTCAGCTGCTACGAACATTTCAAATATGATTTTTTTGTTTTAAAATTCTTTATTTAACATAAATAATTAATTTAGCACAATTTCAAGTGTAATTTATATCCTAGAAACCACACATAATAATAACGATTGAATACGTTTTTAAAGCTAGGCGCTTGTCTAAAAATTTAACTGGTTAAGTTAAGATTTAGTTTACATGAAAAGTATAACTTAGATTCCATAATGTGTTCAAAATTTAGCAAGCTTTAGATGCAGCGTTACAATTACAACTGGAAAATATTTTTTTTTTTTTTATTTAACAAATTGTCAGCTTAGAAGGTATAATTTAAAGTTACCGGCCGGGCGACTCGCAATACGCACACCGAACTGGCGGCGCGCGCGCCGTACCGGATTGATGTCATTTTAAAATTGTCTTTTTGGTTGCCCATTCACTCCATACTAAGTAGTATGTATTACCTTCTTCTAATGTTTAGTATGTTAGATCAGTCTCTTCATCTTATACGTTTTTAAGCTTTGCGGCCCGCGTCGCGTTGTGGCGTGGGTAAGCGATAACGCAAGGTACACAAACCATACATGTCCGCCTCTTATCTTTACCCCGGGTCATTCCTTGGTCCAATTAGCTAGGGTCAGAGTGGCCTAACGTAAATTATAATTACAATTATACTTACATGTTCGAATTTGGGATTTGGAAGGTAGGGAATAAATACGTATTTCCCGATAGCAATCAATTTCGGTCAGATGTCGGGAATTTTATCATTCGGAAATGTCCTGAGCATTGCCAAATATATATTTTTTTTTTTTCTTATATGTATTTAGTGTAACTAAATGTTTTTAAGCATATGTCATAAAATAATTTATGTGTATAAAAGTTAAAAACTTGTCATAGGTTTTTATTTTAGAATAGAATAGAATATAATTTATTCGACATAATAATAACACTAAAAGTAAAGTATCACGTAGTTTCTATTAAATAGGTTATAGGCGTAAAAACATCAAGAGATAACAAATATAATTATAACAATAATATCGAAAAGGACCCTTCTCAGCATAATATATGCTGAGTGTATCGGTGATTTCAGCACTGATCTTCAGAAGGACCTCTTGTTCATAGGTGACAACAAAAGTAAGAAGAAACTAATTATAAAATAGTATGTTAAATTCAGTTAACATACTTAAAATAGAAACATAAGGCCTAATTACAAAATAAATATAAATACTCTACATAATCTTATACTTACACTACTTACAAATTTTCTCAACTACTGAGCTGGATTTGATGAAATTCACGTTAAATAAAAAAAATATGTATTAGTCTCCTTAATAAATAAATTATGTCCGTTGTTCCAGGAGAATGCTTGACTTCGGGTCGGTATCCGTTCAAGTGCCTGCAGTTCGAGCTACCACCGGACGTCGAGCCCGAGGAGGTCAACGTCGTCGAGCTTTGGTTTTATAAGGTGAGAAGACCTACAATTCAATTGCAATGTTTTTTGTAGTGCGTAGGTACGTTACGTACCTCAAAAAAAAACACAAACCTCAAACAAGATAATATTAAGTATTATCGTTACCTTTCTCAGGAGCGAGATCCCATGGACGAGTACAACCAAACGTTCGTGATATCCGAAGCGGCGCACTGGGATAGCCAGCAGCAGTTCAAGAAGACCAAGCCGATAGCTATCAAGGAGACGGACATCGGGGAGGGATGGGTTCGCGTCGAGCTCGCCTGGGCAGTCCGAGTGTGGCTCGAGGGACGGGAGCGGCTGCACACGCTGCATGTCGCCTGCAGAACTTGCCAGGTAAATATCACACCAGGGAAGTGCCTTGATGATGATAACTTTTATGGCATTATCAATAGTAGCTTCCCACACAAAACACAAGACAGGCAGACTGATATAAGATGCTTAATACTGTAGATTTCCATTAGACTTTGTTAGGTGCCATGGAATACTTTTCTGTATGGCCTTACCGAACGGTAAGGCTTTCACGTTATTTTGTTATTTATTTTAATACTTACTTACACAATTATAAGCCACTATACAAAATAAAATATAAATAGCTTCATACTTATTATAGCTGCCTAGTGCCTACTGAGTTACACTGTGTGAGCAATATACGACAATATTAATATAGATACCAATCTCCTTGTTTGATAGTCTGAAAAGCAAAAAGACATCTTTTTTGGGACCGTCTATATAAATTCTACAAATCATTCAAGAGCCACCTGCCTCATCTTACTTCTAAAGCAATTTTCCTTATTTGTGGCTTGTAACTTACCAAACATCTCCTTTGTTTCAGTTGAGGCGAGCACCTCTATCCTTCCACGAGAAGCACCGTCCATTCCTCGTCCTGTACACGAAGTACGCGGGCAAGCGCCGCCGCGGGCGGGCGGCAGACTGCACCGCCTCATCCACTGAATGCTGCCGAGAACCGCTCTATGTCAGCTTCAAGGAGCTGGGCTGGGATGATTGGATCATCAAGCCGGAAGGTTATCACGCCTACTTCTGTAAAGGCAGCTGTGCCCCGATCAGCGCAGTCACACTAGCTAATAGCTATCACCATAATATTATTAGGGTAAGAATAATCGTTATCACAATGCTTATTTGTCTTGAAGTTAGATCCCGATCTGCTCCTTGACAAGACTTCAAACATTTAATATTGAAAAATGAATTCAAAACTTCTTATAGTATTAATAGACCTTCAGACATAATACGGCGGACTAATAAGAAGAACAATATGTGTCTCTCATTTGTTGGAACTTAAAAGGCTAGGTTGGCCTTACCAAGATGGATCTTTTATAGCCCTTATTCACTTCTTGGATCTCTTGTATACTGTATTGCACCAAGTCTAACCTTGCACGAGATAAGGTTCAGTGTTTAATAGTGTGACCAAGTTAAGAGTATCGGTAACTTAATAAAATACTTTTAGTGAGGTCACTATGTCCCTCTATTAGATGCAGTTTCCCACGTTGTGATAGGCTTTGTTCAGATTGTTATTTGATAGTGTTTTCCTAACTCTTATCTCTCTTGTCTACAGAAATATTTCTACACGGTATCAGACCGAAAAGCAGAGTTCAAGCCTTGCTGCGCCCCGACCACGTTCAGCTCTCTACAGCTGCTCTACCTGGACTCTACCAGCACGGTCACGCAGAAAACTCTACCGAATATGGTAGTCGAGTCCTGTGGATGTATGTGATTTATTCTACTTGATACATGAAGTATAAATGAACTTCTAAGTTTTGTGGAAGCGACAGTTATTTTGAATAGCAGTTTTGTGTTGTTTGAATACTTTCTAAACTACAGTTTTATTTTCTTTGTAACATTAAACTAAAATTTACTTTAGACGTAAATTTATTTTCGAATCGGCACGAAGTCAAAAGTAATAATATTATCATGAGTTAATTCTGATAGAATCACTCATTTTGTGTTTTATATCAAAATATTTTTTATCATTATTATTGATACGTGTTTTTGTTTTGTATTTTTATATTATTAGCCACTTAATATATGTATATTTTGCGCTCAATGACCAGTGCAAAGTTTAGTGTGACAGTTGACACAATGTTTTTAATATGTCACAAGTGAAGCCATTATGATTTTCAAAATGTCACAAGTGAAGCCATTATTATTTTGATATTGTCACAAGTGAATCAATTATGATTTTGATATGTTACAACTGAAACAATTATGATTTGAATATGTCACAACTCACAGGTGAAACAGTTATGGTTTTCATTTGCCAGGAGTGAGTTACTAATAATTATTTTTTAATTTAATTTGGTCGTTTGTTCTATAACGTAATCGCTCTAAAGTAGATTAAAATGTGATACTGCAATTCGAATTATATAATTTTAATCTTAAGTATTTAGGTTCATGTTTGACGAAGGCAGTTAAAATTACCAGTGCATTTATAACTATAAAAAGTTAGGCTAACTTAAAAGATTACGTAAGTTTATAGTTTTATGTTTGTGAAAAGAGTAGGAATGGTTTTGTATTACATAGAAGTTTTATGTATTGTAGGTAAATTATTAGATTTTCAATGTAATAATCGTAGGTTGTAATTTTTTCTTCATTTCACGCGTGTTGAAATGTATAACTTGTTTACAGTAATGTAATGTACGCTAGTATGATAAATTATCAAAAATTTTGTTAAGTCGTGATATTATTATAATTGTAATATGTTTTGTTATAAAACATGTTCCTATGTATATTTAGATTAGGGTCAGTTATGATTATATATTCGAATTATTATTATTCGAATATTTTGCAAAAAGTCTTCAATATAATTTTTTTGGTATTCCGACTTACCAGTTATATTGATTAAACATAGTTAATTTATAATATCAATCCGGCTCAAGTAATTTACTTCCACAGTAAGTCTGACTAATTATTTTTTGCATTTATATTGGATTTACAATTATAATTCGTTCTTTTTTAAAAAAATACATACTTGCTGTTACTTGATATTATGTATTTAAAGTGTAAAAGTTTCAATCAAAAGACACTGAAATTAAAAATATATTTCGTAATATAGGTACCTTCTTATACTAATTATGTACCGTTTATATTCATGTACTTAAATATTTTACACCAGTGTTGTTATCGATGGATTCTTTTAATTAGGATGACTGAGTATTATAGAAAGTAAGATTAGATCAATTCCGTAATTAGATGAAATTCTAGAAATTTAAACTGTTATTATAATAATATAACATAAAATAATAACTAACCATTACTTTTTCATTTCATCCCACATTCCTCTAAAAAGGCAAGATTCTCTACAAAAGAATAGCAAATGGATGGCCAAAGAGATATAGCTACGTTGTTACAGAAAACTTGATACACATAAAAAAAAAAATCTAAACAGGGAAGAAAATAAAAGATAATTTTAACGACACAACACATTCTTTACTAATCAAAAAGCAACAGATCACAATAAAAATGCAACTATCGTCATTTCCCTAGCTACTCCGCGAGGCGGACATATAAATAATTATTACTTACATTATACTTATAGCTACGCTAATACATGCAAGCGTTCGTTGTTTATAATAAATAATATTCACTTATCGACGTTTTATACAAAGCTGTATAAACAGACACCAGGGCTAGCCACTCGGGCAATACATAATAACTTATGAAAAGCTAATCGAAGATGTAAAATTAAATCTCATTAAAAATCAGTGATCCGATAACTTTGAGTATCGCGAAAATTCTCATATGAACGGGAATGATCAGATCATACAAGAATCATATCACGTAGGTCGGGAAATTTATTTGAACATCACTTTTTTGATTCATCTAAAACCATTAATTGACGTAACATATTTGATATTTTTTTTTTACTCGATGACGAGACGAGCATATCACTCACCTGATGTTAAGCGTCACGCTTGTTCTTATATACTTTCATGCATGATAGTATATAAGAATTGTAACGCTTGCCAGGAATACGTTTATAAATTTTTAAGCTCATTTTGTTAAATGGACACTTGGCAAACAGAACTTTTATATAAAACGTCAATAATTTCACACATCCCCTAGAACTACAGAGCCTGACCAGACAACACTCCGACAGAATGTTTAAGTTAAAAATAAATCACAGAATTGAGGATACACGAATGTCCAACTTTTATGAAACAGTTTGAATTTGAAGGAATATTTCTACATTAAATACAGTGTTTTCGGGTACCTACGAAATTGACAAAAATATGAAGAAAAAAATTTACTGTAGTTCTGCTTAAAATATAACACAGAAAAACAAACAAAAACCATAAAAAAAGCTTATTGACGGACACTGCGAAAATAAACCTATTGATGCTAAATTTAGAATTTTTGGTATGATTCTAACAATAAAAAATTAAAAAAACTGCCAAATAGTAAAAACAGTATTTCGCACAAAATGCAAATATTCGTGGTGCAAAATAATTTTCAAGGCTGTAAGTTTTCTCGAATTGGACAGCGTATTTGACTCCATTACGTCTACAATTAACTTATAACCTAACCTAAGACAACACTTTTGGAATGCTTTAAACAATCACAAGTTTTTTCGAAACATAAATTGACTTATTAGCAGACTGTTATTCGTTTCAAAATACCCAATGCAAAAAGAACAAGAGAATACTAATATTACAAACTTTAAACAGTTGTAATATTTTAGATAATTTTAATATTTACGCAGTTTTACCCGACTGGCCAAGAAGCAGGCTATATTTCGGGGTATATATATGTTTGTTTGTTCCTATATTATCCCCCTACAGCCTAAACAGCTCGACCGATTTTAGTGAGTGCGGTGTCGCTGGATTTCTTTTTGCGTTTGGGTGCTAAATTTTGAATTCTGGTGTTTTATTTTTATTTTAATAATTTATTTTTAAATAATTTTAACGATTTCAGATTAGTGAAGTTTAGAGAACGGTACAGCTGAATCAAAGTCATTGCTCTAGGAAATGAGTAACAGTCTGCTAGAAAATATTTATCAAAAAATATAACGGCATATTAAACCTTATGAGGGTCAAACTATTAACACTATAAATTGATTTATTTACTGATATGTCAAAGCGCACATCCAGAATACTTGTTTCGAACTAAAAGACACACAATTTCAAAAACATATAACGGTTATGACCGTACCGTTATGTATGGATGCATACACCCAGTTTTGATCTTTATTAAATATGTTATGCATACATCCATACATAACATATTTAATAAAGATCAAAACTATATCTTCTCGATACCGGAAAGCATATCATTGAAATGTGCTCGAGTCACGAACTGTACAATGTGAAATTACAAACTGATAATCGTTGATTATTTGTAACACATAACAATCACCACGGGCTCTTTAAGTTTGTCATTTGAAATTACACTGTACGTAACACGATTTAGGACACATATTTCAATGCTATGATTTTGTATCCAGTACCAAGTCGATGCAGTTTCCTACGACCCTAAAGCATGTAAAAATCTCGTTACTTGGAAGCACCATGTATAGCTAAACATCGAAAACGTCTATCAAAAATATAATACAACAAACAATCACATCAGCGTGATTCGTAATTTGTGAAGATTCGTCTTTTAAAACAAATGCTAAAATAGTCGGCGTTAAAAAAAACATTAAAAATATGACCAGCGGGCTTATCCTCTAACTTTGAAACGTTCGTGATTCTGATTGCGAGAGCATGCCATCTCGCTCGTACCAACTTAGTCGCACTATGCGCGGTCCCGCTCGCGCAACTCTCGATTTCGCTTTCAGAGTTACGGGATAAGCCCGTAGGTCTAAACATTATGGCCATACTTATAAAAAGTTGCTTTGATTTATTCAAAGTTCAAAATGGTCCGTCTCGATTTTGCGCATGACTTTTTACGTCAAGTTGACAGAGCATTTTAAGCATTAATTCACTTAAAGCAACGTTTATAAGTAGGGCCCCATGCTTACAGATACTGGGCAATGACATAAACACAATTGAAGTTACCATATATGAAAAAAAACTTACGTAAAAACAATTTTGTGACAGTGTATTTTTTTTTATTATGGCACTTTTTATTTTATTAACTTTTAAGTTTTATAAAAACTCATTTTAACTAATTTAGCACACACGATATGGACAAGGCAACAACAAAACCACTTAATTTGCCTTATTTTTTTAGTCTATACGTTAACCTTTGAAACTAATAATCTTTAGAACAGGGATGATGGTGATTTTGATATTAAAGTTTAAAATCGGCACTTATAAATGAACGACAACAACCGTTTTTAACAACAATGGAATTTTCCCGACGAATGGTCAATAGACGGGAAATTTTTGACCATATTCGTTCAACTTTCCCGACATTTTACGTAAGCAATTATTAGTCTTAGATTAATTGTGTTGAAATTTGAGACCGTGGCTGAAAAACGGATCAGCTTCATGATCCCAGTACTACCATCAATTTAAACCTAGAATCGAGGGTAATAAGCATCCTTGATCGAGGGTTCGTACGAACAAAATTCGCGCAAACTGGCGCATTGCGTTAAATTAGATCTACGCCGTAGGTATTTTAAGTGACGCTAACAACTGTTCGATTATTTCTTAGGCGTATCTACACAGGTAAAGGGCGTAAGTTCCACCAATACACATTCCGCGTTTTATAGGCAAATTAGTGCTAATGTGTGGACTGAAACTGCTCGCCCAATGTACGTGTCTACGGAATAGGAAGTCGTTGGCTACCACCTCACAGACCTGTGTATTTGTTCGGCGCTGACCATCTAGCATACGAGAGAGAAAGAGAGAATCATACTGTTTCCTCTCGTTGGCTTTTAGGTGTTTTAACGCTATAAGACAAATCTTTTGAGACCACTATTACTTGTCTAGTCATCATCTTCTGGTTATTTCTCCTTTTCATTGGTGGTGGTGAGTTTCGCCGTCTCGCTGTCGGAGGGGGGGGCGGGCTCCGTCGCCGGCGCCTTGATCGTGGTGGGGAGGGGGGAGGAGGGGGGCGCGGGCCGGGTGGCCACCGTCAGCACGCCGCTGTTCACATCTTCGATAGCTTTGCGGAGCTGTGAGGGAGAAACATTTTTAGTCGATTGTTTTGTCGAAACTCTCGTTTCGCTCGCGCATTATCACATTATTGATTATTAACAAATTATCTTCTACAAAATTTGATAGGATCACAAATGTTTCAACTAAACATTCTTTTAAAAAAATAACAAAAAAATAGTAACAACAATAGTACAAAAGTAGCAATAAAAATATTTAATTTATTTAAATGTCAAATGTCAAACTAGAAAATATCCAAACCAAAAAGCCTCGCAAATGTTGCCTGGGGGAATGGAACCCGGGACAACTACTAAGCCAGGAGGGAGGTTTTTTTTTTTAATATTTGTAATAATGTGAACATAAATATGACCTCTTTGAGTGAGACGACGCCGATGAGTCGTCCGATGGCCGTCACGTACGCGCGACTCACTCCCAGCGTCGAGAACAGAGAATGAACCTGAAAACAGACAATTAATATTATTAATTTTGATTCAGTTGCATTAATAACGATTTCACAATCACATACATTTAAAAAGATAACGCGAGTCTTTGCTTAAACAGAAAAATAAATTATAATAAATGTCTAGTCATTGACTTCAGAATACCATTTCCAATGTTTTGAACAATTTTCATGTTATTATCTTTTTCTTTTGGCGAAGGAAAAGGAAAATTTGTTTTTTTTTTTTATTTTATTTTGATTTTCTTTGGCCAAATTAAAAAATAATAACACGAAAAATGTTATAAAACGTAGGCAATGGTATTCTAAAGTCAGTGACTAGACATTTTTTTTAAATTTTTATATTAGAAAATGTTGATTAAGTACGGAGGAGACAGCTAGAACCTGGGTATACGCCTCCTAAAGTAGGCGCATTGTGTACGCTCCAAATAAGGTTCGATATTAGTCATCTTAGAAGGTGTACGTCAAACGTAAATACAACAATTCATAAAAGGAGAAAAAAAGTCTTTCTATAAAAACATTTTTTTTCTTCAGAATAGCTTCTTAACAATGTTATTGGTATTTGGTGTCTCCATCAAAAACGAAAATATACAGAATGATACATTTTCAGACCATTTCCTTTCAGGGTGTGTTTAAACAGGTCCTGGGCTATCTTTAAAGCGTTACATTAATTTAGAAAAAATATATATATATAAATTTAACAACTTGAAACTACGCGCACTTCGACTACTTTGTTGACAAATTATTATTGTTTCATATATGTGATGTGTGCTGGTGATGATAGCGATGAAAAGCTTCGTACCTTGAGTAGTGATGTTCTCTCGACGAGCTGGAAGGGCGCGGGGTCGATGTGGCAGATGTAGAGCGTGTCGTCGTCGTAGTCGCCTTCCTCGGGGTTCTACAACAATACACGTATAATGGTGAGTGACTCCCGGAACCCACCTACGTGACCTGAACTTGACCTGACAAATCTCCATAAGGCCTATACAATAAGTTTTTGTGTCAAATATATTAATAAAATAATGATGATACAATAAGATTGCATTATCGTATTCTTGTTGTTATAATAAGATTTGAATATTTTAATCTTACTGTTGCAACGCGATTCTCCAATCGCGTTACTCCTATTGCATTCTTATAGAATTATTTCATTCTTATTGTGACAACAAATGCAAATAACTTATTGATAACACCATTGTTACATGTCAGCTTGCATAAATATTATTCTATTCAATAAAAAATTGTATTGTATAAAATAATAAATTAAACAGCGAAAAATAACAAACAAGATTGATTTATTGTATTGTTATTGTTGCATTAAGCTTGGATTATTGTTTTCTTACTATTACAAGAAGATCCAATGACTGTATTCTTATTGTATAGTAATCTTATAATAACGTATCTCGTTGTTGATTACTTTAAAGGTTAAACAATGAGTAGTGTATGTGTATTGACTTACAAGTTCCCGTTTCCTTGCGATGACGAGCATACGATCGAAGTCTATTTCATTGGCCATCTCGAGCTGTTCCCACGCTTTCTGGTCTTCTGGAGACATGTCGCACACGCGCTCGCGGGGCTGGGGGGAACATAGTGTATTAGCACTCTCCCACAATACCCACTTCCCAAAACGACCACTACAATAAAGTTCACTTTCTCTTATGATCACTTCCCATAACGAACACATTCAATATTTTTTTTGGATTCAGTTGATGATAGCTTAGTGATTGGCTCACTCCACAGGGCGTGGGTTTAAATCCCAACAATGAGCTTGAGCTATCGGTCAAGGAAAACATCGTGAGGAGTCCATAGCATGGTAGTGGTTCTACTGATCTACTGGCACTTAACGATCCGCTCCGTTAAGAGACAGTTTCCGTACAAGGCGATGCGTGTTTACTGCATTTGACTGCACCCGTCATTTAAGACCAAACGAGCTGTGGTCAAGCCTGTCAACTAAAAAATATTCCGTTCATAAAGTAGAACTTATTTAAAATTCACGACACTAAAACTAAGTTTTACCATGGTTTTACTTACTAGTTGCACTTTCTTGTTGATAGAAGGACTTCGGGGTAAAGATCCTGGGCTGAGCTGGTCGGGCAAACCTCCCTCTACGTCTTGCAGGAGGGTAGAGCGCTTAAAGATGGCCTCGAACGCCGCTCGGATCCTGGAAAAGATGACAGTTAATTTGGTATCAACTTTAAAAGAATTTTCTTTAGTAAATTTACAAAGACTGAAGATAGCACTAATGTAATTTTTCAAGTTGTCAGACTGTCTGATATGACTTATAATAATAACAACGATCTGCCCCGGCTTAGCACGGGTGTAATCCAACCCCATTATGTGGTTTAGGAGGAGTTAGTATACAGACAGATAGACGCGGAAACCGAATTTATTTTATACTATGTAGAGATAATGGTGTAGGATGTGTTAAATACAATACAACAGAATGCTCTAATAATATATGATTAAAAGAAAAACAATATATCCGACTGCAAATTGTAGCCTATGTATACGTCACATCGGACGTAAAGAGGAATCCAACGACAGCTCACTCATAGAAATTGGTCAAGCTGTTTAGGCTACCGGAGGTACTATAGTAACACACAAACATACTTACATACTCAGTACTCACATAAACCCCAAAAACATAAACCTCCTTCTTGGGCAGTCGGGTAAAAATGTATGAAGCATCTGATTTATTTGGCGACTCCAGGGTTTATCTAATAGCTGATGGGTGTTATCACAGCAGTTAACTTGTATATGTTCCCTCACCTGGTCTCGGCGCCGGTGACGGTGGTGTACACGGTAGGGGTGGGGGTGGAGGGGGAGTAGGACGCGGCGGTGGGGGGAGAGGCCAGGCCGCGGGTCAGAGTGAACGAGTTCGTCTTCTTCAGGATCGACTTCGGACGGAACAGCTGCCCGGGTGCTGGAACAACACGTTACTAAATTATCAAAACTCATCCAACACAAAAATAAAACAGTTTAAGGACTTAGCTTAGAGAAATTATACTAACGCCCGTCTGCACTAAACTTTGAAAGCTCCTAAGTTCATACTTGACTCTCTAGGACGTACCTAACAGTGAAAAATGCGTTGCACCAAACTTAGGAGTTTGCCTTCATGCGTGAAACATGTTATAACTTTAAGACACAAATGTTGCATGTCACAACGCTAAACAAGCTTTTAAGGTGCTACGTTTCGCTCAGCGCGTGAAATTCAGATTCATATTATCTCTAGAAATTACACCAACCAAAAATTCAATTTGAAAGTAGTAGTACTAGTATAAGTACATTTGTCACTAAAACAAAAACCAAGATGAATGAATTATTGAGATTTGTAGCTAAACCAATATTATCATTTTACCCGTAATTTCTTAAAACCAATTTTACGCTAGTTAATTAGTAACTAGCGTAAAATTGGTTTCAATAAATCCACGTTGAGTAATTAAACTGTAATTGACAAAAACGAAAGAAAATTTGAATTTCGTGTGATAAGCGAAACGTTGCACTGCGAAGTGAGTGTTAGTATAGAAAAGTAGATAACGCCTTTTTTTTTTCTAAGCCGAAAAGGGCTCATAGAAATTTGAACAACTTTTACTATGGGACCAACCATAGAAATATCAAGAAAAATATCAATGACACTCGACAAAATGTATGGAACAGCTGATTTTTTTTCTCGATGTCATGGTAGGTCCCATAGTAAAAGTTGTTCACAATTATAAATACTATGGGCCCCTTTCGACTTAGCATATCCTTCCCTTATAACGCTGTTTAATCTATATGGGAGCACGACGGCGCGAGAACCCCGAGTTACTTACCAGGCAGCAGTCCGCCCTGGTCCTTGGTGGTGAGCGAGGAGCCCCGCACCATGCCGGCCGGCGGGTGGAGCCCGAGCATGTCCGGCGCGGGAGTCACCTGCCCGCAAACACATTCAATGCTCACTTTGACGCATATGTGAAAGTAAACATGTCGCCGGTATGTATTATTTTTCAACACTTTTGTTCTTGTGTTCATTGATCGATTAAGTGTTCGTTAACGTGCACGAGTTTGGGCAAATGGTATATCTAAAGTTGTAAATTGCAGTAAACCTTCTAACACCACTTTTGTAGGGGTAAGACTCATTTATCGAGATTTGTTAAGAGTGGTGGCATCTCATACATAAATACTATATATATATATCTCTATATACCTGAAATCTACTAGGGCACCTGTGTCGCTATCAGGGCACCTAGTAACTCAAACGTCTCTAAGAAGAACTTCACTGGTTTCCTACAAGGTCTCCTGAATGGCTGGTCGTATCAATAACCATTGTAATAAGACCTCTACTGTTGTACATACCTAGAATCTATTAGGTCTCTTGTATGGCTGGTCGTTAAATAACCATTACAATTGGACCTCTACTGTTGTACGTACCTCGAATCTACTAGGTCTCCTGTGTCGCTGGTCCCTCTGGTGCCTCTTCTCGGCCTCCCGGTGCCACAGCGCCGCCACCTGGAGCCTCCGCTCACGGCCGACGCATCGCTCGATCACCTTCACCAGCTCCCAGCGGTGGATGGACCCCAGGAGGACCATGGATGATGGACTGTCTACTAGCGGGAAGCTCTTTATTGTCTGTGGAAGAAAGAAGGTAGATTGAAAATTGTTGCTCTGAGAAATCAACTTTTATTGCAGACCGATAAGGGAAATAAAAAAAATGTATTATTATCAAAAGAAAAATAAAAAACCCGACTGCTGAATATAGCCATAAAAAATAATCCAACGACACTCGACCTGACCTCACCTGGCTTGTTGAACCAGATCAATAGTCAAGGATCAAAATTCGTATATATCAAAAAAACTTTAGAAACACATAACAGAACATAATAGAAAATTAAAATCGGTGAGTGAAGCGTTACCTTATTTTCTTTCAGTATATCTTTTAGCTGCTGGAAGGTCATTTTGTTCCAGATGTACTTCACGTCGCGCACCATGAAGTCCTCCACGCAGATGTCGTACATGCCTGAAACAAAACGTCATTTAGAAGTCATGTAGAAACACGATCCAGGTGTGTCCTGAAACTGCGACCAGAACCGCCGGAGGACGGGCAGCAGCATCGTCTTAATAACTTTCTGCGATCTCCAAGCCAAGCGTGGGGATTATGGCAAATCATCCCTTTTACCGTACCCATGAGTCCTATGGAACTTACGTACGGATATAGCACTGGCTTTTCGGTGAAGGAAAACATCGTGAGGAAACCTGCATATTTCGAAGAAATTCGATGGCGTTTGTGAATCCAGCAACCCGCACTGGGCCAGCGTGGTGGATATGGCACAATCACCCTTCCAGGGTAGGCCGATATCCCAGCAGTGGGATGTTTAAAGGCTGATACAGGCCCCTTGTCAGCAGAGGACTTCGTTCAGAAGTGGATGTCTTCTGGCAGATAATGTTGATATATATTTTTTAATAAATATGATTGTCCTTTACATGCCCATTCCTGCGTCATCATTGGCATTATATTGAAATCGTTTCATGCCAAAAACTGCAATGGACAAGATGACAATGACAGATAAAAAAAATATTTAACAAATTTCACAACGCCCAGTATATTATGCCGATGCCGACGTCATCTATATATGTCTACTAGCATCAGATAGTAGACAAGTAGCGCGTCTTGTACGCGATGCAAGCTCGGCCTTCGGCCTCGCTAAACTATGGTTATTCTGCTATTCGGAACGGAGACAAATACAACAAATCAAAAACCATGAAAATCGGTCCAGCCGTTCTCGAGTTATAAGTGTTGGAACAAACCCGACTAGTCTTTATCTTCTCTAGATAGTATATAATTAATTCGCTTCCCGCGTCTGTCTGTGTGTCTGTATATCCGCTAACTCCTCCTAAACGACGCAACGAATTTTGATGCGGTTTTCACAATCAGATAATTTTTCACGAAAGGATTATATACATATATTTTCTAAATTACACCCGTGCGAAGCCGTGGCACGTCGCCAGTCACGTATAAAAATTTCGAAAACTTATTAATTTTTTAAATATATCTAGTAAAACCAAAATTATTCAAGACTATATTTTTCGATAATAACATAAAATCCCTATCCCTACAATCAAAAATTGGGAACATTTATTGTACCTTACTATTGTTACTCATTGTTTTTATTTTATACAATATGGATCCCCAGCAGAAGTTACACATTACATTCACATGAACCATAGGCATCAAGCTGGGTGCAGCCCCAGTCTCGGCCGCCTGTAGACCATGTCGTGCTCATGGAGGGTCGACTAGACTAACTAAATTGAAAATATTTTTTGCTGCTTATAGAGTACAAAATAGTTTAAACTGGCTATTACTAGAAGCTAACATTGGAGGTGGAAACATTTAGTTGAAAGTCAATACAATACAATGAGAAAATTCAACAATGTATGAAGCTAGTTAAAACTAGGAATATTTGGAGCAGAGATTACAGAACAGAGATTATATATACAGAGATTATTTGGAAATTTACAGACCCATAAAGCTATGAAAATTAATTATTGTTGCCTTTAAGAAGCTATTTCGAGAGAATGATAGCGCTATATACTTTCGTGTGCAGATGCAAAGACATGGCTTTAGCGCGCGCTAGTCAAAAAACCAGATAATCGGAGATTAAATCTAAGCCGGGAAATCAATTAAAATTATGTGCCGTGGCAACCAAGATTATTATTATTACCTCACTATTAGTGTAATAATCACTTGATGTATACACAGTAAGGGGTTCTGGGCGAAAAAAATGTGAGTAAATCGAGGTCTTTTCAATGATTTTCTTTTATCGAGAAAATGTCATGTAATCATGTTTCCCCGCCACGCAATACTAGATTACAGAACCAAAAAAACATATATCCCCAAATAAGATTTTTAATCTACATAACTAATAAAGTGCACTAAATAGAAAAATCACATTTTTATCTAATCAAACATTGATAATATCCATATTAAAAATACTGAATGTGGAAGCAATTTTCGTTTCAACTGTTACATGCTAATGTTATTGCTAATTAATAAAATAAATATATAACACAAATAAAATATGCAATGCAATAAGGTTCTATTTAGAGACATAACGCACAAGACGAGGTGGCCGAGTGGTTAAGGCGTTGGACTGCTAATCCAATGTGCTCTGCACGCGTGGGTTCGAATCCCATCCTCGTCGATATTTTTACTGAATTATAATTATGTACATTTACCGGAAAATCATATGGACAAATGATACGTAAGAAAGAACTACGGAAAGTAAATTGTGGTATTCAAATATTTAATTAAAACCTTCATTAATTCAAAATTCATGTGATTACAATAGCTTGTTAATTTATTGTTGTTTCTCCTATAACAACAGCTGCTAAGCTACGTCAGAGGCCGTCAAAGCCTAGAAACTTTGACATTAGGGCCGGACACTCGGCTTATACGAATTTACTTTATTAAAGAGGGTACTTACTTACGCAGAGCTCGAAGCGCGCGTCGGTAGAATTTAGCAAGATTAGTCTTACCAAATTCTTATAACGCAAGCTTCGAGCTCTGCGCAAGAGTGGCGCGACCTTAGAAGTCAAAAACATGACACATTTTTTTCCTGTCAATGTGAAAATAACACTTACATAATGACTGATGGGACTACTCATGATACGCGACTAGCGACCCGCCCCGGCTTCGCACGGATGTAATTTAGAAAAATTATATCAAGAAATTTTCCGTGAAAAATTATCTATCTGATGGTGAAAACCGCATTAAAATCCGTTGCACGGTTTAGGAGGAGTTAGCGGATACACATACAGACAGACGCGGAAAGCGACTTTTTTATACTATGAAGAGTTAAGGCCCATAAAAATAAGTAAAAAATGAATGTTGCTTGTGCGAGTGACAGAACATAACGCGTTATGTAAGTACATCAGCCGGCCCTAGCGTGCACTCACGGCTGGCCGAGGAGAGCAGGTCGGGCAGGTAGGGCAGCTTCTTGATGAGGATGATGCTGTCGAAGCAGGACGGCTGCAGCAGCGAGGCCACGGCGTTGGCGGCCAGCACCGCCGCCATGATCGGCAGCAGGTGGGTCACCTGGACACACCGCCACGAACAAATCAATATATACATATAAATAAATAAAACCTGCTACACGGGGATCATTCCACAAACAAACGATCACAGCGCTATACACTTTCACATGCAGATGAAAAGAGATGGGCATAAATAATGACCGCTGTTAAAAAAAAAAAAAAACAGATAATCGCATACTACAATCACACTAATATTATAAATGCGATAGTTTGTGTGTAAGTAGAAAAGTATGTAAGTATGTGAGTAGGTAAGTATGTAAGTGTGTTTGTTCCCGTTCAACTCTGTAACGGCTGAACGGATTTGAATGATATTTAGAATGGAGGTTGCTTATTCCCTGGATTAACACATTGGCTACTTTTTATCCCGAAGAATTTAACCGTTCCTGTAGAATAGCGGATGAAACCGCAGGGAGCAGCTAGTCATAGATAAATTATACTAAGAGTGCTAATGTCCATAGAAAGTTGCGTAACTCGATTGTAGTACTGATAAGGGCGTAAGATGTCGCTAGTGATTTAATCTTCGACATGATCGTCACGATTTCTGCTCGAATAGAAATGGAAACCCAAGTTAACTCATTCCTAATGGTACGATGAAAAAACTCGACTTGTTATGAATATTTTTGTATTAATAATATCAGTAAAATTATTAATTTTATATTTTATTTGCAGACTCGTTAGGTTCTCAAGAGATGGCGTTCAAAACATAACTTTTACGTCGTATATCACAATCTGATTTGAACTAAACCTTAAATAGCGGAAATATTCTAATACTATGTTTCTATATCACACTAATATTATTAATGCGTAAGTTTGTGGGTAAGTATGTAAGTGTGTTTGTTCCCGTTCAACTCTGTAACGGCTGAACGGATTTGGATGAAAATTGGTATGGCGGTAGCTTATTCTCTATTTTAATCTTGAAAATTTAACCGTTCCTGAAGGATAGCGGGTGAAACCACGCGGCGCAGCTAATTTAAACATATTTTCAAAGGCTTTTATAGCGGTTTGTACATTAGCTGACTAAATAAGTAAGCGCCATCTAGTTTTAAGCAGATTTTTCGGGGGTACACTTTTTTGTATGAGATTGTTATTCTTCTCGTGTATATTTTCGTTGCCATGGAGTATCAGTAACAGCTAGGATGGCATCTGGTTACCTGTCCCGTCATCTCGCTGACGATGACTATCGTGGAGACGGTGTGCGTCACAGCTCCGGTGAACGCCGCCGCGCCCACTACTGCGTAACCACCTTCAAATAGTGATGAAACGTTGTTTTAGTAACTCCCCGGTGCGACTACCAAGAGTGGCGGCCATTTTGAACGCGGGTTATACATATATGAATATAACTAGACACTAAGATACGAGCTAGATATTAGGTAGACATTAAGGTACTAGCTGGCCGGTCAGATGCAAGCAAGACACTAAGGTGCTAGCTGGCCGGTCAGATGCAAGCAAGACACTAAGGTACTAGCTGGCCGGTCAGATGCAAGCAAGACACTAAGGTACTAGCTGGCCGGTCAGATGCAAGCAAGACACTAAGGTACTAGCTGGCCGGTCAGATGCAAGCAAGACACTAAGGTACTAGCTGGCCGGTCAGATGCAAGCAAGACACTAAGATGCTAGCTGGCCGGTCAGATGTAAGCAAGACACTAAGGTACTAGCTGGCCGGTCAGATGCAAGCAAGACACTAAGGTACTAGCTGGCCGGTCAGATGCAAGCAAGACACTAAGGTACTAGCTGGCCGGTCAGATGCAAGCAAGACACTAAGATAAAGACTAGATGACACTAAGCCTTTTTTGAGAGCTGCTTCCGTGCCTGAGACAGTCGCCCCGAATACTGAAACACTTGTTAACTTTGACAACAGATTAATTCTAATGCTGCCTTTGTCTGGCACTAAGCAAATGACAAAGGCAGCAACATACTTAATCTGTCGTCAAAGTTAACAAACGTTTCAGTATTCGGGGGTCAGACCCTTTACTAACTAGATAGATATGTCGTGCAATATTCTTTGTAGCCATTCCTAATGGACAGAAGTAATGCATCATCTTTCGAACGCACATTTTGAACGCGGACATTTAGATACTGGCTAAGCACTAGGATAATGGCTAGATGCTAAGATAATACATACATACTAAGATACCAGCAAAATTCTAAGATACTGGATAGATACTAAAATACGAGCTAGACACTAAGATAACATACCTGGCAATATTTTCTGTATATGTCCTCCGTAAGCCACTCCTAATGGGCAGAAATAATGCATCACTTCTCCGGTGAAACGACCAATGCTTGCTCCCATTTTGAACGCGGGCACGAATATACCGGCCGGCACCGGTAGTGTGCACGATACCATGCTCAGGAAGTACTGCGGACAATAAGAACCGTGTTAGAATATGTTAAGGTCAATTCGCACCAGTTTTAAACTAGTCCAACCAGGTAGGGTTGGTCAGGTAAGTACCAACTACCCGATAACATGAAAAATTCAGCCTCCGACGCTGTGTTTAAAACTAGATTAAAACGCATTTTTTTATAAGAAAGAGCCTACTATTCACTAGGATTATGTCGAGTATTTACCATGTTTGTATTTACCTGCCATGACCTGAGATATTAATGCTGACGCTAAGCATCAGGTGTTTTTGTGTAAGAAGGTAAGTATGTAAGTGTGTTTGTTCCCGTTCAACTCTGTAACGGCTGAACGGATTTGAATGAAATTTAGTATGGAGGTAGCTTAAACTCTGGATTAACACATAGGCTATTTTTTATTCCGGAAAAATATTCGGTGTCAGTAGAATAGCAGGTGAAACCGCGGGGCGCAGCTAGTAGCGTATAAAAAAAAGGCAATAAACTCACGATAGAAAAGAAATATATAACTAAACAGCCGAAGATGTCCACTTCGGGCGTCTGCCAATGCGACACTACCGCCATCTGTTCGGCTGTCAGCGTGTCGCCCCAAGTGAAGTTCGCGAACATCGCTAGTACCTGGCGGAAAAACAAATATACTCAGTTATACATTTTAATCCGGATTCGGAGAGGTATTGCGGAGTCGAAAAGGAATAAATAAGGTCCACAGAATACCCCCCAATAGATACCCCATTAAGGGATCTTTAAAAAACGCATCGTATTTAGGGAAAGCGCAGATTTTTCCAAAGCGAAAGTTCATCATCACCTGCTCCTGGTTGCCGAGGTCGGCCGCCATGTATTTGCCGATCCCGGGCGGGAATAGAATCGACATCACCACAAGCGTCATGAATCCGGGGTAGATGAAACGACTGTAACAAATTACATCACACTTCACACTAATATTATAAATGCGAAAGTTTGAATGTAAGTGTGTGAGTATGTAAGTGTTTTACAATGAAAACTATAGTCGGAATAACCGACTCAATTTAACGAGAGTATTGCCGTTTTATTGAAACAAAAAATATGTAAGTGTGTTTGTCCCCGTTGAACTCTGTAACGGCTGAACGGATTTGGATGAAATTTTGTATGGAGGTAGCTTATTCCCTGGAATAACACATAGGCTATCTATGCACACGCAGATTTTCCTGAAAAATTTACCCGTTCGGGTGAAACCGCGGAGCGCGGGTATTAACTTATATTTTTAATTCCCGACGCAGAGGTATGTTATAAGCGCTGTATATGTTTGTCGTATTCTTATCGTTGAACTGGGATGATTATAACCCTGTATAAACCCTCGATATGTCTAAACAGAGTTAAGGGCGAGAGCTTAATCAAAACTGTATTTAAAAAAAAGTAGTGAACAAGATATAAATGAAATTTAACGCAAAGGCCCGTACGAAATTAGTAAAGTTACTTACTTTTTCTGTAAGAAGTTGCTAAGCACTTTGGTATTCCGCATAAATAGTACGTATTGTCTGTGGAGCCAAACCCACAGCGCTGCTAGCAACCCGCATACGATCCTGAGGAAAAAAATACAATTAAAAAAAACAGAAAAAAAAACCAGTCTAAGATTCAGCCGACAAGCCATTTTAGGACTATTTAAACTTTGACACAACACAACGTCAGGATCAGAAATAAGGATCAGAAACCCCAGCCGATTATGATCAAAGATTCTCTAGTACAGCGGATGGGCCACAAAGCATTGTTTGCTCACGTCACTTGGGTGTCAAAAACTGTCAAATGTTTTTGAAGTGTTAGGAAATTACCAGTGATAGGGGTGGAGTCGATGCCACATTGTGTATTCAAAGTGCCGCAAATGACGTGAATTGTAACAGGTCCTCTCTTTTGTTTCGTCATTGATTATGATACAATCCAAAATTGCAACGAATATGTCAAAGTGACAGATTTCATAATAGTAATGTCAAAGTGACAGATGTAGAAGCGGCACATATTAAAGGTCGAGGAAAGATCGATCACAGTTCTATACATCTTTCCTCTCATCTCCAATCTGTGCCAATGTTTCCCTGTTCTGTGCCAATCTCGTCCAGCAGAAATGTTTTTGTTATGCGAGAACACAGGACACGGCTAAGATTACGTATACGTTTGTCTCATTTTTCACGACATGAAGAGTAGAGCAGATTTTGTCGCCGTGCGCATGCTAGCCCTGCTGGTGTTGCCGAAAAATTTTTGGATGTCGATCCGCCATCGCTTTAGCGCTGTGTCTGTAATACCTTACCCCAGTAGAACGAAGACGGCAAACTCCTGAGGATCGAAGGGGAAGTCTTGAGGCAGGTTTGTCGGGAACAGAGGCTTCACTGTCGGCATCGCGCCTGACCACACCGACAGAAGACGGAACATCTGAAAGTAGGATAGGAGTTAGTGATCACTGCTACACAAATAAGCTTTACCTTCATTATTATAAAGCCTTTGCAAGATAAACTGTCAGTAGTTCGCGAGAACACTAAAGTGAGTAGAGATTTTAGTAGGAACTTATACATATTTGTCGTTACTTCTAAGTTCGAAACGTTCATCATCAGCATGTCTTTCCAGCCTAGATTCACCTTTACTAATTACGCTACGAAGGTCAGTGTTCAGCTCTCTGTGTCCAGTTTTTGCACGCTGTAAGCAGGTCGTCAATCCACCTGGCCGCAGATCGTCCTAAGCGTAGTGTCCCTTCTAGAACTGGTCTACCTCAGCGGTTATCGGTTGATTGAAAAATCAAGCCAATTCTGGTAACTAGATTGTAATGGCTGCATCACTGATAAACATTGCAGAACTTCTATTCTACTCTGTTCCGAGACTAGTTTCCTTGAACTAATATTGAAGGTAGAACACACTTACAATAGCACTGCAGCAGGCGGCGAAAAACCCTCGCCAGTAGTTTCGCACGGCGAAATACGTGGTAGTTACTTCTATTGAGAATAGCACACCTGAAACAATAGATACACTTTAATAATTACTATATTTTCTTGCTGTTTACCGTGGATGATACACTTTCAAGGAAATCGGCAATGAACATCATGAATGATGATGATGTTCTTTGACTCATTTTAAAGTAAATAACTTGGAAGGACCATGAATAAGACACTTATTCCTTGAAAAGGTGTTTGATAGGACACTTTCCTAAAGGGACCCTAGATGGAGACACCATATACTCCTGGATAAGACAACGTATCCCGAAGAAGATAAATACCCCGGAGAAGATTTATTTGTAAGTTCTTACCTCCAACTGGAGCAGCGAAACAGGAAGCTACACCGACGGCACAAGCTGCTGCCAACATTTCGCTGGTCCGCGACTCGTTGGCGTAGATCCCTTGGAAGGTCGTCACCATCTTCGAGAGCATTGTTGCTACCATGGACGCTATGTGGACGGATGGACCCTGCCAAGAACAATGAGTTCTTAGTAGTCGTGTTGTTATTGAGAAGACTTACGACGTAAGTTGCATTTAGTCTTCAGGAGGATGCAGACGGACCATAGCAATCAGAGATTGGAAGAGAATCGCTTAGTTTAGAATACCCTACCCTGCTAAGCGGAAGGTATCAGAAAATCTAGTGCTGAGGGGGTGAGGCGAGAATGTCACAACAGCAAACCATATAGTGCGTAAGCGAGATAGCTAGACAGTTATAAACACAGTTCCGCGCGCTCACGCACTACACACCAGCATGTTTATCGGACGATATCATAAAGAAACTACAGCAACAAAGCAAGGAAACTGGATGAAGACCGATGTTAGATATTAACTAGCTAATTTTTTACTTACTTCTTTTCCTAATGGCAAGCCTGACCCCAGAGTAGCAGTCAGACCAATGACTTTGGATATTAAAGCTCTATATGTAAGGTATTCTTTTAAATGCACCCCTCGGAGGATTGTCTTCATTTCCGGGATACCTGAGCCTGGAATTTTAAGAAGCCATTTGTTATATTGTAGTAAAAAAAAGTTAAATTATCATTATCATGCCTGACATCACTTGATATCTGACTCACTATCTTTTCCATAGTAGGACAGGCAGGCCACCTATAGTCGACGTCGTGTTATGTCTTGTAATATGATGCAAAAATGTGATCAAAACCATTATTTAAAAGAATTGCCCTAGTGACAGACATTTCCAGTTTTTACCCGACTGCCCAAGGACGAGTGAAAGTTTTTGGGGTGTATGTAATTGATGTGTGTTTGTTCTCATATTACCTCCTGTAGCCTAAAAGTCTTGACCGATTTTGACGAGGGAGATGTCGTCGGATTCCGCTATATGCTTGGAGTGACATATGCTGCACTTATATATATATATATATATAATATATATTTATTATATATATATTGACATATGTTACAGTTAGTTTTTTGTTTTTCTTTTAATAATTTGTTGTACTTTAGTGAAACGCTGCAGATCATGTATGAGTACTCGGGTCAGTCACCTATGCTCTGCGCGGCGACTATATGAACGAATCCAGCTGCGAAGAGTATCAAGCAGATTGGCAGCGAGACCCACGCCACGTACTGGCTGAACGTAGAGTACGCCAGATCGCTGTACATCCACATTCGAGCTGAAACATTACACGATATTCTTTAAAACCTTTTTATTTGTTCCAAACTAAGTATCCCACAAGGTGGTGGAGAAAAGTAAAGAAGACTGATGCCTTATTTACTTTTCTCCTACAAATCTCTCAGGGTCTTCGGAAACTTTACACACATTAATTTATCGAAGTATTATCCGGGCTATTCAGTTTGCATGAGCGAAGCCGAAATAGATCCTGTATTTGTGTCTCTCTCGCTGCACGTCTTAATTCATGCGTTTTTAATAGACTTTCAGGCAACATTGACCCTTAGATTGGAAAATGAGAAGTAATGATTGACCAAAGAGGTCGATTTTAAAAACCGTGATGACCGTGACTGCACTCTATATCTGTTAATTATGATCTTTAACAGCATTAATAAATTAAGGTGTTCAGATTTATTATTAAAGTTATAACTTTTTATAACATGCAATGTGACCATATTTAGAGGTGCCCTTAGCATTGTTTACAGCCGCCATATTTTAGAAAAAATATTGCTTTACCTTTTCATAAAACCTTGGACAGCTTGTAATTAAAAAAGTATATTACACAACAAATCATGTACTTATATGTATAGTTTTACAAGTAAAAAGAGTTCCCACCAGTTGAAGATAAGACGACAACGGGGACGAGTTTGACAACACCACAGGACTAATAAAAATGTTCAAGCCTTGAGCATAATGTAAATGTGTATGAAATCTTTACTGCTTGTATGTGACAAAGTCAAATCTGCTGAACGAATCTGATTGAACCTTCTTTGTTTTTTTTAGAACATCTAGTTTGAGATATCTTTACACTAGGGTCGGCCTTTAAAAGCGAACACGTACGGACTTGAAGAGCCATACTCACCGTTATTACAGACAGCGATGCCCCGGTCCATAGCGAAGTTGAGTATCGCCATGATGATGCCGAGCAGCGCGAGGAACACCCAGTCCTCACCGAGCCGAGCGAACGTGTGCCTCCATATGTATCCTGCCATACGCTTCATATCATTGTTCATTTATAGGGAATACAGAACATGGGATAATGTCCGAAAGTTGGACAAAAGGACATCCATTCCTTAAAATAAGTATATGATTTGTAAGTCCACCACAAAAAGTTTAACTGTAAGTTTTGGCTTAAAACATGTTTGTTAAATTACAGAAAAGGTAAGTGATTGACATTTGAATTTTTAAAGTTAAGAAATAGTTATAATCTTTTTCCTGATGGTGGTAGCCAGCCAAGGACTTGAACAAGCACATAAAGAGAATTCTCGCCACCCAAGTACGGTTTCTCATGTCTCACCATGTCTTCTGTCACAAGAACTTCCAGCTCATTGTTTGGGGCAAGGTTTCTGCAGACGCTACCATTTCTACTACCATTGCTTGAAATGCACTAGTTTTGACTCTGGAAATACTTACGATTTTTCTGAAAGAGCTACTACCTGTAGGCCTACTTTGCAGAGTCCGCCTGGTGGTATACCACATACTTGCTAACAACATTAAACTGCCAAGCCGTAGTGTGCAAAAATTGCTATGTTCTCGATTGAAGGACAACGTGTTCGGGGAAATTACTGAGCTTTAAGAGATTTAACACCTTATATCCCAGAGTGACGAGCGCAGTACATTGCCGCGCATGGTTCTGAGCAAAATTCTGATTGGCATTTAACTATTATGCGTGACACTTAACATCGCTACTTATTCAAATCGACACTCAGAGGCATTAAAAAAAAACGATTTTCACGTTCCTCTCGACTCACCTAAAACTTTAAAGAACTTCCCACTAGGCCTAGGTTTCCCGCTTGCTTCTAACTCCTTCTGCCGGAGCTTGTCGTCTTTCCGTCTCTTCTTGCGCAGCCGGCGGAGTCTTCTCGCTTCTTCTCGGGCTGCTTCGCTCAGGTCACGCTGGTAGCGACCATACATCTGAAAAAAAAATGTGCTAAGTACTTTGTCAGTTGAGTAATTAGACTGAATGGCCAGCCTCAGTAATTTGAGACAACCCGAAAGCCTCTGGATCGTTGTTCTAAGATAAGGAACTAGAGCAGACAATATAGGGTGCAATTAGCATATGCGTTACAATGTATTTGAAGGTATAGTCAAAAAGGAGAAAAATGATTCAACCACTCCGTTAGCTGAGCTTGGAAAAAAGTTCGGTCGTCCAGCAGAACGTACAGCAGCAGCGTGGTTCGACGATATAGCCAAAACCGAAGTATTAAACGCAGTCAGAAAGGATTCTTTTCAAGATCTTCTTTCTCCGCCTCCGTCATTACTGACTATAGGACGGAGAAAGAAAAACTGAAGATCGTAAGATCTCGCTCGACTCGACTCCTTTCCGAGTTGGATCAGAATAAAGGGGCAGGTCCCACAAATAATCAATAGGCATAATCAAAGAGGCCTACACTCAGCAGAGTATTATTATATCTGATGTAATAATATGCGCCCTGTAATGAGCTGCCAATGATGATGGTGATACTCAAATGGGGGATAAGAAATACTATGGATGAGGAAGGACTGATAGGTAAATATTATTTGGATTAAAGGTTTAGTCTTGTTTTTAACTTTTTAGAAAATCGAGAAATCAACATTGATTGAGAAGAACAACAAGGTCCAAAATATCCAATAAATCAACTACTCGACGTAATTAATTCATGTTGTTCGTCACTAACTAAATTCTTAATAAAGAATTCACGTTTCGTAAACAGTAAGATGATATGGTGCTAATTAACATCTGGGCTTACACGTTTTAACCTATAAGGCGAGTGAACATTTTGTCGAAGCATTTGAGCAAATATACTAAGCTTTTCACATTCATTTGCTCGCTATACGTGTTTTAATTAAAACAAGCGAATATGTTTTCTCGGAAGTAAGTGAAAACGCTGCTCTTAAAAGCGCCTTCTTGGTAGATAGCTAGGGAACCGTCACAAGAGCTCAAGGGCTTTATCGTGTATTCTCTCGTCGTTGCATATATTTTTCTGTCATATCTTGCTTTACAATTCAACATACCACGACGCGTTCGCCTCTGTCTGCCATTTCGTTTAAATCCATCGCAGCTGATTCTATTTTCGAAGATTCTTCATTCATTGTGATCGATTTTTAATTACGGTCAATGAAAACTATAATACGCTTGTTAGCAAATGTTTCATCAATGGCTAAGACTTGACCACATTTTGATTCAACGAACATCTAATAAAACGGAAAGATGTCTTCAAGATCTTTACATCTAGATTAACATCGTAATATCTCAGATTACATGTTCGCAATAAAAACAATTTAGAAAAAAACCTTTTCGATCACTTTATTATGAAATGAAATGTATGTTCCACTTTCTACCCCACAGTCTTTTCAGAAATTAAAAACAACACTGAAATCCAGAAGGCATTGCAGAGGCATTGATTAAAGATGTTTGCTGAAGCTATCGGATAATCGCGGAAGCTGTTTAGAGAAGATAATAAATCGGAAAATGCTTGTGTAATTATTTATAGTGGTAATGACGTAACGAAACTAGCTACAGATGCCGTACCTTCTTTACAAAAAAAGTCTAATATAAAAATCTTACAGTGTTAACTTAGACATTTTTTTTTTAATTATCACAAATATCCAGAGCAGTCAATAATTTATCTGGCTCTCGATACCATTGCTCGTTAAGCATCTACGCAAGGCTCATTATCCGTCCCGATCCCCGAAGGAGTGGCTACGTACAAAAAAATGCAACCAAAATATGGATCAGGCTAAGTGGCGTAAGATCCTTTTAAGATTCCTAGTAGGGAAATGACAATGATAACTTACATGCATGATAATAAAAAATTGCAGTGGTAGAATATTCCAAGTACCAGTTTGTATCTTCCAACATAATCACACATTTCTTCTATGAGACAAAGCATAACAGTAACAAAGATCGGACCGAATGACGTACCTTGCGAAATTCCAGTATCTCCAGCTGATAATGATGATGGTGACGAGAATAATATATTCAAAATCTCTGTTGGTAAATTTGCCTTCCACAACCAAATACAACCCAATCTTAACAATCAATGAGAAATCCTTTCCAAACAATACGAACGCATAAAGATGGCACGTCTAAAAATAGCGCCGTCCCACGTATTCGCGACTCTAATTGTAGCGTTAATTGTGCCGCACGTAAGGAATTATATGGGACCGTAGAGCTACTAAACGGGGATAGGCTCAAAATATGGAAACTCCTAATTGTCTTCCGTAGAGACGAAACGAACCAGGCATTGGTAAACGAAGAAAAAGCTACTTAATAAAATTCTAACGATTGGCGAAGACCCCTAACACACGTGACGGATGTTTAAAAAATCATCCCCTAAGAGGGTTGAATAGGGTATGAGTTTTTGAAAGAGCTAATAAGAAGAAATATTTCCCACTTTACTCTAAAACTAAAACTGATTAATTATTTTTGGCATATCTCCTGCTTTCAATGATCATAACGTACATTTATATTAAGATCAGTTTGTAGTCGTTCAGACCCCTTGCTTCCAGATTGCAAGTGATCAATGCGGATGGAACTGAACTCTTTATGGGTCTCGTGTGGAGAACTGGAGACTAGCCATAAATTTTGTATTTGAAGATCCCCTCATGAATTGATGTGCTCAAGGTTTGTTGCTGTTATATGTGTATGAGCCTAGATAAATGAAATTTGGACAAATGGATATTCCTCTTATATATGCTTAGCGACCCGACCCGGCTTCGCATGGGTGTAATTTAGAAAAATTATATGCAACAACTTTGAAAGGTATTTATGTACTCATCGTTAGTAACAACTTTTATTACGGAACGAACCCTGAAGTCACGAAAAAATAATCATATAATAATAATATCATTTTGTGATTGACATTTTTCTATGGAACGGCTGTTTTTTTTCCCATAGTAAAAGTTGTTCATAATGATGAGTACATACATACCTTTCAATATTGTTGCACCTTTCAGTAACAGCTTGTATAAACGAAAAAAAAAACGTGGAAAAAAATTGATGGTGAAAATCAATATTTATTATTATTATTTTTAATATTATTAAATCGCATCAAAATCCGTTGCGTGGTATAGAAAGAGTTAGCGGATATACGGACAGACGCGGAAAGCAACTCTATTTTATACTATGTATAGTTTTACAAAGTTTTAAAATATCTAGAATTCTTGTGACAGCTTTTACGTTCCTATTTTAGATCTCGACTAATTCAATTTGTTACAATTCAACAGTGCAAGTAAAGTATTTTTTAAATCTACAAATTTGATATTTACATTACATTACATTATCAGCCAGAAGACGTCCACTGCTGAACATAAGCTGAAGATAGGCCTATGTTCAGCAGTGGACGTCTTAGAGCGCCACACCGACCGACAACCTGCAACTTGCATCCACCACGACTTTCACAATGTCGTTGGTCCATCTAGACGCCTGCCTACGCTTCTTCTTCCGGCTCGTGGTCGCCACTCAAGAAGCTATCTTCCCTATAGGTTATCGGTTCTTCGAGTGATGTGGCCTGCCCATTGCCACTTCAGCTTGCAAACTGAAACCTATATCGGCTATACATCATTTTATATTTAGATTCGTTAAATGCAATTTTGTTTTCTCCGTCAACGACTAGATTATTATGTAACCTAACAACAGTAGGTGGTAATTGGTGCAGTATCGTTTTTTCTCTCTTCGTTTTTTGAATGTTCTTGAAAAGTAAACCGAGTGTATTAGTAATGTTAATTCCTATAGACATTACCTACATACGTCGAAGGCCTTGTTAATCCAAGCTCATGGATGTTGACCATACGTACACCTTATCGCGGCCGGTTTAATCCTCCGCAAACCGAATAAAATGCTTTATGTTATTGAGGGAGTCTAAAAAGTTAATCCGTGGATCTGCTACAATATTTTTTTAAACCTCAGAACAAATTTGGCATAGCATAGGGATGAGTGGCATATGTTAAGGCTTATGCTCAGCAGTGGACGATTCATCATCATCATCACCCGGAAGACATCCACTGTTGAAAAAAGGCTCCCCCTAAGGGTGCCATAATCCCTATACGCTTAGCAGGCGACTAAGAGGACGCTGCTTACTTATAATAACGAACGCGGCGAAAGTTTTTTTAAAAGTTTCCATTAAAAAAGCTTGTGCTGGAATGGTTTTGATTATTTGTTGTGCTAATTTCAATAGACATTACCTACATTCTGCCGATGGTCTACAACCGCGTGACTGTGGGTTCATTTTATCTACAGGTTATTCTTAATCCTGCTTAAATGTTTGCTAAAATTCTACTGTTTGTATTTAAAGATCTTTGACAAAGTTAAATATAGTTTTAACCTAGTAGCTATGTTACTTTCAACTGTTTCTTATTGTTCTATCAGATGAACGAACTTTGTATTGCATTTAACTAGGTGAATCCTTTTTCTTTGTTCTTCGTCTTTCGATTCAGATTTCGTTCTCCGTTCGAATTTGGTAAGATTATAAAAGCCTTACCAAATTCGAAGAACGCGCGCTTCGGGTTTTGTATAAAATGGCGCTAGGCGCTACCTTCTGAAACCGGCATTCCACAACATGAATCGGTGAATCGAATCTTTGAAGCTACATAAAACATTTACTCATACAATTGGGTAACATTTATTAATGATCCAGTTATATTTTTACTACAAAACAAGTCTTGTTTTCGCGTACTGTTCGACGCGTACGCAATTATGCCTATTACACGCGTGTAACGTCACACGTGGTGTCATTGAACTTAAATGCAGCGAGAAAGATTATTGCAAGGTTATAGGGTTGCCAATGAGGCGTTTTCCAAAAAAAATTAAATCCTGGTAATAAAAGTACCCAATAGATGGCGTTAGATGTACCTTGAGGTTTTTCTGTCACTGTCAAGACATGAAAGACAAAAAAATGTACGTGTGCCTTTTTTTTTCTCGTGTTTTTTGGCTCCACATGTGTATTTAGACAATTTCAAGTAACGTAACTATGTATTTGACTTCATTTGAAATATTACAATAGTTGACACTAGGTAAATACACAACGTGTGGAGCCAAAATTTACGATTTAAAAAATAAACATAAAATATTTCGACAGAAATGACAATGACAGGTAAAACGATAGGTCTATTACGCCATCTAGTAAGTATTTTAGAACATTTTTTTTTTTTTTGTTAAACTCCTCATTGCCGATGGATGCCGTTCATCGGCATCCATCATGTAATATAGATATAAAAAAAAAAAAACAGGCTAAAAAAGAGGAATTCAACGAAACCACACAAATCAAAAACAGTCGAGCCATTTAACCTACAGGAGGTAATATTTATAAGTACCCCACAAAAAAATATACTAGCATACATCCCTAAAACACAAATATTTTTAAATTATTGTATGCGTTACTTGTGCTAAATCATTAGTGTTGTGGAATCGGATGGACCCGAAATTCCTCTCTCGGGGTAAGATCCTCGGTGGGCACAGGTTTTGAGCCAAAATATTCGACCTCGTTTTATCAATGTCCCTTTGACAACCTCGCTTTGCCCCAGCAGCCCTAACCGGTTTACCAAAGCTCGCCCTGACCAGGGTCCTCGCTTTAAAATTGGCAATAAATTACAAGCGGGACAAATCGGGACCTTGATTGGTGACGCCATTTTCTTAAAGGTAATGTTTTACACGACTCGAGCCCTTCGTTGCTGGGTCGGTGTTATTTATTTGCAACGTAATGAAAGATATTTTTGATGTTTCCTAAGCATTAAAGGCCTCGCTCCGCTACCTGACTTGACATCGTGCGAAAGGTACAGCTAGACTTGCATTTCACGAAAGCAAAAGAAACAAATTACTAAGGTTATAGCTTTCGCTCCCCAGAAACTCATATAAAAAAAAATCGAGAAAAAAAAATCAGCTGTTCCATACATTTTGTCGAGTGTCATTGCCATTTTTCTATGGAACAGCTGATATTTTTTCTCTATTTCAGGGTTGGTCCCATAGTAAAAGTTGTTCGTAATGATGAGTACTATGAGCCCTTTTCGGCTTAGCATATCCTTTCCTTATAACCCTGTATAGCCATCTCTTTCACACGATGTCAGATCAGGTCATGTATAGCCACTTTAACTCTCGCAATACAATGTTTACTTTTTTTTCATACTTTTACATAGACCTCGCAATTTAATGTTTTCAAACTGTAAACCATAAGTTATAGCCAATTTTTTTTGTCTTTTCTTCGAAAGTTACAAGCCAAATTGCGGGCAAGATGCAATGGAAGACTCGCATTTCTAACTCGGAAGTTCTCGAAGAGAAAGGTCATACAAAATGTATGCGACGCGACACAACGTGCATTCATATTATGATTCGTTGCATGGATAAGTGTCATACATAAATGGCTGACATAGTTATGGTAGTTTGCATTTAATACCATTATCGATAGTCGATCTAACTTCAAGCAGCGCTGGGGCTTTTCACTTATGCTGTACAAAGGGAACTCGTCTGTCGACAGAATCCTTCACAATCTCATTGTTCTTTGCTCCGTCTTCAAGACCATAATGATAAGACGACAAGTCAACAAATTATGGTTATAATATATGGTATATGGTTATGGTTGTCACTGTCAAGTGTCAACAAATCGAACAAAGTTCTTACATTGTATATATTTTTTTTTTAATTGTAAACAAATCGTGGTTATAATATATGGTATACGGTTTGGTATATGGTTATCACTGTCAAGTATCAACAAATCGAAAAAAGTTCTTACATTGTACATTTAAAAAAAAAAATTGTAAACAAATCGTGGTTGAGGAATTACGCCCATAGTAGCGTATAATGAGACTATCACGACGGCTATATGCACTCGGTGTATAATCGGTGCGATTATTACAGATCATATCGATGAGAGATCATTTATTATGCAAGATGGTTATGCAAATCGATGCACGTGTAATGCAATTGGTGGGATATTGTTACGTGGCATGAATGTCGCACTTGGAAGGGAATATAAGTAGGCAAAGCTAAAGAGAAATGAATCAAAGCAGACAGTTTCAATATAAATATAGAAAAATAATCAGAAAGTAGCGTAATCATCTTTTGATATCAGAATCCTTCCAGAGAAGAGAAGTACGATTTGTTGAAATTGTTTCGTACACGGGAACTAACTAGTAGTTTTGCGGAGTAGACCTCGCGAGCACAAGCTTAGTTAATTAAACTTAACAAAACAATTCTATGAAATTGTAGAATCTGTACACCAAGTTTCGTCAAGATTCGTTGAAAAATACGGCCTTTATGCGAGTACCGACCCCCGTACGGACAGATGAAAGCAAATTTTGTCAGTTGTTGCAGAGAGTTTCGGTAACGATGATACTGCTTTTTTTTTTTAATTCTCCATCAAGATAAAGATGTTGAATTGGTTTTATTGTAAGCAGATTAGTCAAGATTCGATTATTATGTTTTAATAATGAGGATATCGAAGTTTATCACAAAGTATCAAGACAATTTGTAATAATTATAGTAAACAGTTCCCTATAATGCAACAGTAAAAATAATACATTAATTACAATGAGAATAATTCCGAGAAACAATAGGGGTTTCAGTCGCACACAGACAGCGAAATCAAGATAATTACGTGTTGTGTTGGTCTAAAGGAAATCTGCAATTAGCGTATTGTGATTCCCATTGCAAGCCTGCAATGTAAAACAAAACTATTTAACGAAATCAAAATAACATTATAACTTCTATATACTGAATGGCAGGAATCTAGGACCCGAATATAGTGTCAAACATAATTTCATAAAAACATACTATTGTTGGAGAATTTCAGGTGTTGTCCAGTTTTATCAAAACAAAAAACAAAACCTTGACCTCACTCAAGTTTTAGATAGCGTCAACCGATTTACATAATACTGAATTACATAAAATTTAGAGTTCAAGATTATTATATGTTCTGTAGTTCAAGGCGTACATCAATGTAGCCTTATCTGAATTATTTTACAACACAATAAAGTGAAGTAAGCATGTAATAAAGGATAATTCAAAAAGGGTTACCTCAGGGTTATTGCCCGAGTCATTTGCTACACATTTTGTGTTGGTAGAATGGATATGCCTTATCCTTTATCATTATTTTTGAGGACAGTTGGTTATTTATTGGCCAAGGTTTAATATTGTAAGGTTAGTAAGTTTACTGTATAGAGGAAGATTTTTTTAAACGACACATACAATTTTCATATTGTTATTTCCCTACCAACTGAGCAAGTACTGTAAAACGTAAAATATATATTTATAGCCTGAATATAATGAAGAAAGATAAACACGTAAGATGTAGAGGTAGTTTAACCATAGACAGAACATCATAAAATCGAGAATAATATTTTGATTACTTGACTCTTGTGGTTTTGTTATCATGACTATTCTCTGTGTTAGGTAAAATTACTGTGCGGTTACATTGATATAGCTCTTGTGGTTTAGCAAACTATAGAGGAATCTCATCTCAAGAGATATAAGGGTACACAAGCATCATTATCCGGTCCCGTCGGTGTCCAAAATAGTCCGAATCCGAAATATACAATAAATAATTTCTTGATATGAAGAGTAAGCAGGTTCTTTTAGATAGCCGTGATCCATACCCCATACTTAGTTGTTTAACATCATGCAGGGTTTTGGCATAATAAACGTAACGTATGACGTATATAAACGACCCCAATTTAAACGGGTGTAGGTAAGTTAATGATATTTACAGTAACTGGTTTTTTTATGAAACATTTTTTTCTTTTTCCTCCTAAGAGGATTTTGGCGTCGCACGTCTTATGCATTTGCCAGTGTCAAGTATAAGTGCCCCAGTAAAGTGGTGAAAACTTTACTAGAGCCTTCTATGGAGTTTTGGAAACAACACGAAAATTCACGTTTCGCGACATTATACCATTCACCAACACTCGTGCATATACACGAACACTTAACGGGTAGAAATTCACCGTTTTTACACATTAACACTCGAAATAACACAAGTTTTGGAAAATAATAAAATGACGCGACATGAATTCTTCACGTTCCCGCCAAAAAAAACCTTAGGAAACAGTCTAGTCTTTTTTATGGTCATGTCATATTAAAGCCCTTATATTTTAAGGTAATCCATCCAACTAGTCCTGTTCCTGTCTGCTAGGAGCAAGTACGTGACTCATGTTCAGATGACGCCGATCGGAATGAGTCAGTAGCTCTCCTAAATGCAAATCCTAGTCTAGATTAGGCATAACAAGCTTACGTAGAGGATGCGTAGAGGCACAACGTATGGGCGTGTCATATTATTGTCAATTGTGTGACGTGTATTAATTGAGACAACGACATCTGAATATTGATATAGATACGCCTAAAAACCTTATTTTTATGACTATATATTTTATTGGTATCTTGTTTGTTATTAATAATTCATATGATCTACAAAAGACGGCTTGGAGACTATGGAGACTATTTAATCGATTGCAATGTTTTAAATAAACCTCTCTGGCGAATAAGAACAAATCTAAAACATTGTTCTAAATATTCAGTCACATGAAAAGCTAAAATGTCCGAGCTGCATATTTTCAGTGTGAAATCTAGCAAATTACGTGCCTGATGGTAAACGCTTCGCTTATAGTTCGTGTGCCCGTTTTATTATATACATACAAATGTACAATATTAAACTTATCTTCAGCACGACCTTGCATAACGCCAGCCCTACTTCTCTCTATTAAATATATCAGCATCTCAATTGGCCCAGCAATTTCTGAGTTTACTCCATCAGACAGTATTTCCTTTCCTCCCACTGTGGCATTGTTTGAGTTGAACGTATCAAATTCAAGCGTGTTCTCGCTGGGTTATATTTCCGCAGAATCAGGGATAAGTGTTGCTTGCTTTGTGAAATTAGGATGTGTAGTGTTACTGTTATATAATACTTTGATAACGATATTATTATGTTCCATAAGTAGTCTGCTACCTGTGTGGAGAAGTGGTTATGTATTTGTAATCCAGATAGTAGTCCAATTCGCGACTTTCAGTCTCCTTCTCCGTTATCCTGACTGTTAATGACTGAGACGGGAAATGTTAGATCGAATCATTTCTGTCTGATCAGGATATCATACAGGATCACGATTCAGGGCCATGTTCATTGGATAAGCTACTGGTCCGAATCAGAACTAAGTAAGTGACCAGAATAAGGAAAAAAACAGTTGTTCTACTGATATGTGCATTTCATTTTTTAGTGTTGGTTCAAAAGTAAAAATTGTTCGCAAAAAAATGAGTTGCTAAAAATGCTTGTTATTTTAATCAAACAGAAAGAATAATCATATGTAATTGAGTCAGTTATTCCGTCTATAGTGCAGGTACAAGGCAAGACGAGGTCGCCCGTGCGTCACGCTTATATCATTCCTTGAAAAAGATCACCGGATATGACCGAAGCTAGTGTCGGAATAACCGACCGAATTTAACGTGAATATTCACGTTTTATTCAAATAAAATCTGTTAATAACACTTTCGGCTTAGTACACCTGTACCGTGTAACGTTTTAGGCAACCTATCTTTTCAGAATAATCCTCAAAGTGTAATAATATTAAATTCTTAGAGATATATTCAGCAATATTTGCATCTTCCTTATTATTTCCGCTTACTCGTAAATCCGTCTCATTGTACATGTTTCATTCGTTACCTCCAAAGACATTAAACCTTCCTCCGAAGCCATTTATTGTGATTGCATGGCGTGTATAAGATTGTCAAGTCTGTACCCAACTGCATAACTGCAGTGCGTGACTGCTCGCCAATCTTCCTGACCGTTGACATCCAGCAGGAAAACTGACAAACTCACACATTAAATGTGTTATTGCAGATAAGGTTGGTTAACTCAATTTTTATTAACTGCTTATCCTACTTCTGGTTTGCTTACTGTTGTAGTTACTTTTACATCCGACACTGGTTTGAAGTATCATCCACCCATTTCTGTCCTGGACGGTAATGGCTGCATGGTGGATGACATTAAGGAGTGGACTGGACTTAACTACCAGCATCGAAAGAAATCAGCATGGGATCGCAACACGTTTTGCCTACTGATCTCCAAACTTCAATACGAAGATGGCATTCAATGGTTTGATCATTCGGTCTTTCGGTACTCACTTACATTGTGCAAGGATTCGCTTGCAGTTGATAAATCTGAACATTCCCTCGCACAAGCAACTTGTTGAACTTTCTTGAGAACGCCCAAGTAAAGCATCGTCAAAAATCATCTCAAAGATGTTTTACTTTGTGCTTAGCAAAAAGTTCGAAGCAAATTGTTCATTCGCTAGAATGCTATTATAAGCGATAAGGCCTCCAATTAGAAACCTAGTGCGTCAGTAATACTGCTTGCTGTTACTTTCATCCATATTTTGTGTTTTTAATATAGTTATTTATCTACGATTTAACAACATGGCCACGGTCGGCAAAGGTGTTTGTAATTTAATATTCGTCAGAATGTTCATTGGGTACTTAATTTGAAGTGCTCAGCACTTCAAATTAAGTACTATACTATAGTATACTACACTACTACATATATTCTAAATCATTCAGAAGGCGTTTTCGCCAAATCGGAATGTTTGCGTTTCGAATTCTTTAAAATGCATTTCCTCTGTGAGAAAAAAAAACTATTCAGATTCTTGATCTAATTCAATTTTTGTAGCGTTGATTTGAATTAATTAGAATACGAAACCTGATCTTTATCAGAACTGGGACGTTAAGATTACCATGAACTTGACGGTTCAAATCCTTCTTCTTCAACCACAACACATCAAAGATAGTCATCAGAAGCCTCGGGCCAAGGTCTGCAAGGATAAGGACAACAGTCGCGTAAAGTGGCCCAATTGTCACTTCCTGAACAAGGAAGTTTATGAGTCATGGACGTCCGGACCCGGAGATAAGGATTTTTATGACGGGAATAGGAACGTGTGAATGTGAGCAAATTGTTGGAAATTCGGTTTGAGTACCTTCTGGCTTAATGTGACGATTTATGGCTTTTTTATTTCACAACACATATTAGAAACCTCATTAAGATATCGTTCTACCGACAAAGTCAACAAGAAGAGGAAAGCGCGGGTTGTGGGGCTCTTAAGGTACGCCTACTTGCGCCTAGCAATTAGCCAATGAGAGTAAATTTTTATAGATTTATTTTGACCGATGATTGGGTGCGCGTCGATCATCCTGAGTGCGGAACCTAAGGGTGATCTATGTTCTGAGTCCGTCCACTTTTCTACTTAGAGCCAGAATAGCGCCACCTCGCCCCACTATCGTGTGAATTAATAACACAGTTATACCATGCTGCATAAGGTCCATTTTATTAGATTTATAATAAAGTACACACGTCGAGTGGACATCGCAGTGTCAAATATTTTTACTTACAGTTCTTAAATGGGCTTTATGCCACATAGTAAGACTCTTTTTTTCATTCACACGATTGTGCGGTGAGGCGGCTCTGGTCTGGCGCGGAGTTCAGAAGCGGACGGAGACCTTTACGCTGTGCGTTGTCTTTCAGTCGTATTTTTTTTTAAATATTCACACAGAGAAATACACACGCAAAGAATTGAAAACCGCTTCTGTTAATGTAAGATTAACCGCTATATTCACTTTAATAAACATTTAAGGATAGCACGTGCACGTGACTCCGGCCGATTGTCCGATGATTTAGTTAATTGTCAACAACATTACAGATGATCGAATGCCTGATAATAAGATCATTTGCTGAAGCTATTTGATTCAAATTCTATGAGGCTCATAACATACCTAACATGTAGAGTACCGAGCGAAGCGAAGTACTCAAAGTCTAATGCCAAGTCAGCATTTGTATGGCTCTTGTGCAGAGTCCGCCTGGGGAAGTACCACACTTTTGTCAGTTATTCAACCGGCAAGCAGTAGTGTGCATACATTAATTTGCTCCGGATTGAAGGGCATTATTTCCAGCCAAATTTCTGGAAGAGATTTAACATCTAAGATGATCACTTTACTAACCTCTGAGATCTTTGACATGAGGTGATGAGCGCAATGCATCGCTGCGCATAGTTTTGAACTGTTTAAGTTGAAAATTTTGGTTGCCACAGAACTGTTACAAGCGTGACGCTTAAGATCAGTTGAGCGACTTGCTCGTCTCTTCACTACCCATACTAATATTATAAATGCGAAAGTTTGTGTGTAAGTATCTAAGTGTGTTTGTTCCCGTTCAAATCTGTAAAGGCTGGACAGATTTGGATGAAATTTGGTATGGAGGTAGCTTATTTCTTGGATTAACACGTAGGCTTTTTATCCCGAAAAATGTAACCGTTCCTCTAGAATAGCGGGTGATCCCGCGTGGCGCAGATAGTTACATTATAATTATTTTAATTGGTCGATGTAAAGTTTTTCTTGTTTTACACAAGATTAAATCGCATCTCTCAGTAACCAAAACTCAAAATAACCATCAAACATAATTTATCATTGTTATCAGATAAGAGTAAACAGATACGACAATGGCAGTGAACGTGTGATGTATTAATTGGTACCCAGATAAAAGCATTATAACTTCGTCGCATCCATTCGTCCTTCCATCCTAATTTCGGCATAATAAATATGCATCGATGTTTGATTATTAACAACACTTGACACTTGTTTTTTATTTTTAATGGTTTTGACTGATGAGACGAGCAAGTCGCTCGCCTGATGTCAAGCGTCACGTTTGCCTACAGTTGAATGCCATCCAAAGTTTTGAACTATAACAGTTCCAAACTCGCGGCATCTCCGCTCGTCACCCTGAGATATTAGATGCTAAATCTCTGTATGCCCAGTAATTACGCTGGCAACATTGCCCTTCAATCCGGAGCACAGTAATGTTTGCACACTACTGCTTGGCAGTTGAATAACTGGCAAAGGTGCGGTACTTCCCCAGGCGGACTCTGCAGAAGAGCCCTACCACTACTAAAATCTGTGGAATCTATGGAACAGCATTTTTTTTCGTGATTTTATGATTGGTTTGTTCATAATGACGAGTACGACGATATCCTAGAAAATGTCCATTGTCAAATCGAACAACCTGTAATCAAGTTCCTTCCTACGTCCACCGCTTTCTGTCGCTCTGGTCACACTGCAAATTTATGACACTGCAATGGTTTTCGGTGACTTTGCCGATTCTTGTTTACTCGTCGCACTCAAGTTCGTTTACATGCCTTACATTGTTATCACATGACTGTGTTATTTACTTAAGTCTCGATACTGGACCGTCATGTGACTGTTTATCGCGAGGAAATATAATTAAGTACATAGGTATTAAATCATATGAAAGTGTAAATTTGCATCTATTTAATAAAAACCTCACCACCGGAGAACGGGTAGAACCGTCAACTTAGTAACCAGTAAGCGTTCTGCGATCCCCAAGCCGCCTGCCTAGCGAGGGGATTATGTGTATTGTGTAGTAGAGGACGTTTTATGGTTGATTATGAATAAAATTCTAACGACCGAACGTGTGACCGCCCGAAAAGGGCTTATCATTATGAACAACTTTTACTATGAGACCAACCCTGAAATCGAGAAAAAAATCTGCTGTTCCATAGAAAAATGTCAATGACACTCGACAAAATGTATCGAACAGCAGATTTTTTTTTCTCAATTTCAGGGTTGGTCCCATAATAAAAGTTGTTCATAATGATGAGTACTATGAGCCCTTTTCGGGCGGTGACTTGCCGATGGGCGACATTGTAGAGCTGTTCCCGAGCTAAGCCTTCGAGGCCGAGGCGGAGTAGCCCCGAACATAGGTCGCGGACATCAGCTAATTACACTTGTAAATAAAGAAAATGTAAATCACTTAATGTAATAAAAGTTTTTATTTATGCTAAACATCTTATGTTTAAATTTAAAATTGTAAACAGTATTCTTGTGTTTTATCACGAACGAAGTATTCACGAATTCACGGATCGAAAAATTCAAACACCGCCACTAAAAAACCTAATGATTCAAAACCCGCCATAATTAGGTCCAAATTACACAAATCATTAAAATCACCTTCCATCATCTGCCGCTAAATTGTGCAAATCATTATTTCGTACCTCCAGTACGAATTCGCACGGATGCCATAACACACACTAACCGGTGTGAACACATCACGTGGAACTCGTGGAAGGAAGGTCAAAGGAATCTGGCATATGGGCCTGATTAAAATTAAAATGGTTTATGTGAATCAGTGAAGTGCAAGCTATGGCTGTTCCGCTTCGAATAATGCTTCATATCAATACAGTATTGCGAATGATACTGCACGACTTTTTAATTACCAGAAAATATCAAATGGCAATGAACAAGACTATTATTTATTCATAAATGTGCAGTCAATATTTTTGATTACGTCATAATGGCAAAAATAACTGCAAGTTTACGTTTTCAGATATCCTGCACTTACATAGTGTGTTCGCCTTAATAGAGGCTATAAGAAAAGTTTTATTGGACACATTCTTAGTCATTAAGTACCTAGAGTTTAAGCTAGATTTAAATTACTTATTAGCCTGCCTGAGGCTAGATTGTAATTTTATTAAGGAATGCTTTTAGGGGCCTCCTAAAAAAAAATATATATTTAAATTTGTTCTCATTGTCACACCCAAGCCAAGTACGACCGAGGCTCCAGCGAGTTTGCGAATTAGTTGTGAAATTATTTGAATGAAAGTACGGCGAACAAACGTTTGAAATCCCCTTCGCGGGGATTGTCTAAGGGGATTTCTGGAGTAAACCAAACCAATGAGTACGGGTGAAATACTCATCAATAATTTAGTGTATTTCAGCATCCTTCAGCTGGATTCGTTTGAATAACTTGTAAAATTAAATTGACTAAGTGTTGTGGCTCAGTGGGAGGATTTCCAACTTCTGAGCTGTAGGTTGTGGGTTCGATTCCCACCTAGGACAAACATCTGTTTGACTTGCATGAATGTTTGTTCTTTGTCTGAGTGTGTCTATGTATCCTATGTATTTACTTACAACAAAAAAAAAAGTATTTATGTATTCTATCAGTTATCTGGTTCCCATAGTACAGGCTTAGTTTGGGGCCAAATGGCACTGTGTGAGCAAAAAGTAAAAAATAAAAAAAAAATAGGGTCATTGTCAATTGTCGGCCTAAATTAAGTCTTCTTCTTCTGTCTCCTAGACCTATTCCCATTTAATTGGGGTCGGCCTTTCTTTTCCGCATTTTCCATTTAGCACGTCCCTGTGCCATGTCAGCCTTGTCTTAGGTATTTTTGTGGTCTTAAACGCAGCCCCGAATCAAGAACGTGAAGAAGTAATGTTTCCAACTTCTTTTTCTATAAAACAACCGGCAAACAGCCAGATGGCTAGCAAAAGCCACCGCCTGTGGACATCTGCACGACTAATGGTGTTGTCGATGCTTTGCCAGTCAGTAGAGGTGTTTGAGGAGCAGAGAGGCGTTTGTTCTAGATGCTGATGATTGGGACCAATGGATAAAAATCACTGCAGACGACCAAGCTTGGGTGGAGGGCTGGCGTAAACGCACGTGGGCATAACAGTTTGCCAGCGGTGCGGTCACGGCTGCGGCTTTTTTATTGGTCTAATAATTCATGAGCACAAGTGTTCATAGAAATCCTAATGTTGTTTGGAATTATGTGTAAAGATGTAGTCAGCCGTTCTATTTATCTGTGAGTCAGCCTTATGATGACGATGTTAGAAATAATTATAAAAATTAATTCAAAATCTAAGCTTTCTTTGAGGGTGTAGTTTTGAAAGTACATTTTGGGTAAGGCTTATAACTTCCAATTTAGTATCCCGTAAAAATATTTAAAAAAAGGCAAAGTCTTGCTAAGAAATTTTCAAGTCATTACAATAAAACAAATTTCAAGTAGTCAAACGAGTTTCCAAATGTCGAAATACATTTTGACCTCAATTCGGACCGAGCTTTCAATAAAAAGACCCTTTACATTAATCTCTTGAATGCAGACTTGCATACAGTTCGCTACAAAGTTAAGAAGATTAAAATTCATGATTTGTGGTCCTCTGATCCATTTCTCAAAATACTCACTGTATTTCATAGGTATAGGTCTGAAAATGGTCTGGGATAATATTTTCAGCAGAGTTTGAAAACTAATAAATAGTTAGACGCAAATCTATAAACTTAGCTCTGTAATAGGTTCTCATTCTTATAGATGAGAATGAGAACCTCAGTATATAAACAGACAACTTTTTAAACTGCATCAGACTTTTTTTTAAATTCCAATATTGCTCCACGGACTCCGGGGTCGGTGCCTTTTATCGACTAAAACTGAATATAAAAACTAAACACTTTACAAATGGACCAACGAACCTTTTTTTTTATTTTTATTTATTATTCATTACACAGTTACATTTTATTTTTAAGAAATGGAGCACCTTATATTACAGTAAGTTTGCCGCGGTATCCACATTCGCAACGCGCTGCCACATAAAACACAATAACATAAAAAAATGTGAGAACTGACATAAGTAAAAAAATAAATAAAAAATATAAGCAGGCATCTATAACACATATTATTATTCGATATATGCGATTACAGAGCTAAGTGTTATTATAGTACTCCGAGCAGTCCAGCTCCCGCAAGAAGCACCCGTTCACGAGTCGACTCATGTCCCAGCCATCGCTCTCCTCAACCATATTGGAGGGAAGAGGGCGACCCGCCACACGACGCCGCCGCAAGAAGCTTTTTAGTGAGTTTGCATCGCCTTTAAACATCCCACTGCTGGGCTATCGGCCTACTCTCGAAGGATGATAAGGTCATATCGACCACGATGCATGGCTCTGTGCGGGTTAACGGACATTTAAGTTATACTAATTAACTTTTCGTAATAAAAAAAGAATATTGTATAGCATGAAGAAGTATCATTGTTTGCTGTATATCATTGTTCTCTAAAGATAGATATCCAAAAAAAGGTTTTTTTTTTGTTGAACGTACAAATACATATTGTAGAGAAAATCTTATCAATCAGTAATTTTATCCGCGTCTCTTTTCATTTAAAAATGTAAGAATATGATGGCACCTAATTTAGGCTTTCTATACTTTCTGGACCCCAAGAAACAAACGACCACTCGACAGGTCTAGAAAGAGACAGCGCGGTGACATCGATGCGCATCTGAAGAGCTGGGGCCTTATCCCGTAACTCTGGAGGCGATTGTCTTCGTTTGCTATCCTGCTCGCTCGCAATACAAATACGAATACAAATATTGAATGTTTGGATGATAGAGGGTTGGTGCTAATGTATTACACCTTAACTCTACCTAATACAAGGATATTAGAACGTAAAAAGCCCCCCAATAATCAAGTAAAGTTATGCACTTGCTTGTACATAATTAAGTGAATATACGTATGGGTGGCAAAGCCGAAAAATAATCCCCAAAAATTTGATACCGGTTCCACAACTTCACATTTCCAAAACGAGTATTATCTGATATAAATAAAAGAGGTTTTTCTCGCGTGGTACATTAATCTCGGAAACATAATTCTTAGGTACCACGATAATAATACGACCAAAACTTTGTTATGTTTATATTTAAGGTCGTTGATTCGGAATTATGACGTCTACTCAAATACTTACTTACTCTAGATGCGCCGCGCGGTTTCACCCGCGTTAAAAATCCCTCAGGAACCGTACATTTTCCCTGTCTAAAAAGTAGCTTATGCCACTCACCGATCCTTAAACTATACTCACGCAAAAAAGAAAGAAAAAAAGTCGTGAAAGAGGAACAAAAAAACACTTTCGCATTTATAATATTAGTAGGGATATACTTTTTTACTGGTGTTCGGTTAGTCGACGAACATATTTTAGGATATCACTGTACTCGTAAGTATGAACAGCTAGCTGTTAACAGCGACTTCGTTCGCGTGGACCTCCAATAAAAAAAGTTGCCTATGTCCGTCTCCTATTTGCAAAAAATCAGCCCGATCCGTTCAGCCGTTTAGTCGTGATAACGCTACAAGCACCCAGGTAGAGAGACAGAGTTACTTTCGAAATTATAACATTACTTAGGATTTCTAGTATTTCTACTATATACGGAATCAACCCTGATATCAGGGGAAAAAATATCAGCTATTCCATAGCAAAATATAAATGATATGGGTGATAGCTCAGCGGCTAGCGCGTTCGGTTCGCGCGCCGTAAGGGGGAAGAATCGGAAGATCTTCAATTATTATTCATCATCATCATCAGCCGGAAGACGTTCACCTGAACAAAGGCGCCACACTACAATCTGCCATTTGCATCAGCAAGTTACCCGCCACCTTCACAATGTCGTCGGTCCAACCATTTACCTATTACCTACGCTGCAAAGCCCGATTGGTGGCCGCCCCTCAAGAACCTTTCGTCCTATCTGCTACCGGTTCTTCAAGCGATGTGGCCTGCCCATTGCCACTTTGCAAACCCTGAAAGCTATGTTGGCTTTGGTTTTTCGGCGATTATCCTAGTTCCGGATTTTATCGCGCAAAGAAACTCCGAGCTGTAGCTCTCACCATTGCCCGCTATGTGACTCCAAAATTATTATTTTCCAAAAGGCCAGCCTCTCCATCACTGGTAACAAATGCTGGATCAAATTATCAGCATCGATAATAGTCATAACAATCACAAGTGTCGTCACACGTCTAGTACGAGTATAACAAGTTTCTGTGGACGTATTTTGATTTAACTTTTTCGTAGGATATTTCCTCAAATCTTAACCATAATACAATTCTTAATTAGCTTTTGATACGTATTTTTGAAGGATAATGTTAGTGGGTTAGGTAGTTTAGTTTGTTTGTGAAACCGGTTTTATTATAATTTAAATAAATAACCGATTTTTAATTCCCATTAAGGAGATTGTCGCAAAACTGCATAAATCCTATTATTATATGTCTCTTTTGTAGAGTCCGCCTGGGGAACTTCCACCTTTGCCACGTTTGTTGCCGTGGTCCAATCGCGTGGTTCTACCAGCCCGTAGTTCTACCAGCCCGTGGTTCAACTGCGTGGATTCTACCAGTATCAATACGGGTAATTTCTGTTGCCCATGATTTCACCAGGCAGTTGGTCATCATAAAGTCATCTAGATTTTATTGCCCGTGTACTTTCTGATCGCCAGTTATTTATCATCAGGTATTCAGCGGCCAAGCAGTAATAAGCATTATGCTTTTCCGGATTGAAGTCCAATGTTTCCAGTAAAATTACTCAGCATAACGAGATTTCCTTTTGCCTCCTCCCACTAGGTGGACCGACGACATTTTGAAAGTCGCGGGCCGGTGGATGCAAGTGGCCCGTTGTCTGTCGGTGTGGCGGTCTAAGGGGGAGGCCTATGTTCAGCAGTGGACGTCTTATGGCTGATGATGATGATGATAAACGAGATTTACCATCTAATACCACAGCGTGACGAGTGGAAGGCACTGGCACGCTGATTTTGAACTGTTAACTCAAAACTCTATGTGGCACTAAACTGTTATGGGTCAGGCGATCGACTTATTGCTCGTCTCGTAACGTCGTCTGATCATCGTATCATTAAAAAAAGTATTTTAACACCTAGCCTGTCAACCATAATACTAAGATGTAGTGAGATAAATATGTCTTGTCCTTGCTTACTCAAAGTCTATTACCAGTAATCATTATTGTAAGTGCAATTTCAAGGAAAACTGTACTTTTGTTTGAAAACTAGTCAAGTTATTTTTGTTATGTCACTGATGTAAGGGTTCAGAAAATTGGGGTGAACGTAGATTGAGGCTTTTTTTTTTAACTCGGATTAATATAAGGTTCAAGTAGGATAGCCTTAGACTAACGGGAATAACAATATAACCTCTTGGATGTTATTCAAGCGCTGCTAGTCGAGTTAGATGGGCATTACTTACCAAAGTACCGAGATAGCTGTGCCCGATCTCTTCTTCAGAAGTATCACCTGACACCAGACTCTGGTTCTGAGACTTCCGCCACTTCATTTTGAACACTTGTCAGTCTTTCAACTTTCGAAAAACACGATCCTTTAGTGACGTTAATTAGTGGAGGAAAATTTATCGATTATCGACGATTCGGATTGCACTTGACTTCGATTTATGTGTTATTATTTTTAGTATGATTATTCGCTAGAAATTCGCTGATGTTCAATATTCTAAAAAAAAAAACTACTTAAAACATTTATTTATTTTATTGCCTGGTCTGGTAGTACAAATAAGAGCATTTGATTGATTATTTCTCGTATTCAAAATGAAAGTTCACAAAAAAATGTGTAGTTTCAAATAAGTATATTTTCATTATCGTATCAGGTCCTACTTATCGAATAACTTGTACTGAAATGCGGGTGATTTGATTTTGCGAGTCGTAGCAAAACATCAATTAGCTAATAACTTTATGGTGTATATATACAAACATGCGGTTTTATGACATTTTATGTCACTGTATAATAATAAATTATAATTATTTAAAGAAAATTAATAGCGAGTTTTACGACATTGCAATTTGATAGCAAGTTGTTAAGTAATTTCATTGGTGATTTTGATTCTCTTTGTGACAGTTCAGGTTTAGTTTTTAAGGTTATTCCCATATTGCGTAAAAGAAATAACGGAAAAGAAATAAAGATAAAGAAAGATTATACTCATTATTTTAATTAGTCTAATATTCTTTTGTCGTTTGAAAATATACTAAGATTATTTCCTAACATTTAATAAAAAAAATATCGAATAGCTCAGCAACATAATTAGTTCTTTTATAACTTTCAGATTTTGAACTAAATACATGCTTCTTGGTTTTGTTTATACTTTATCAAAATTATCGATATCGGACGCACTTCACTAAAAGTTCGGAATCTTACATTCCTTTCTACCGAACTTGCACTTTGTTTCCTTCCGCGCAATGTCGAATTTCCTTAGCAGTTTGGAAATTATTTTTGGAAACTTGCCGATTATAAAAGTTGCCTCTGACCGTCCGGTCTGGCGCGGTGATGGGCACTGGTCCTGAAGATGCCGTAAACTGGGGTTTTATTATGAGACCGTTAATTTTTCTCAACTGTTTTAAAGTGAACTCAGGTAAGTATTTTGAGGAAATATTTCGTGGTAAGTGTACGTGGCTGAACTGAGGAAAAGATTTTTGTTTATACTTTTTTGGCGTTAGGTTTTAAGTGTGAATTGATGAGTTTAAAATGACTTTGTTGACGAACTGTTAAAGTTGTTTGTAAAAGTACCAGCTAATTCACATTCGTGAAATGACATTCGAACATGAATTTGATGATTTTTACTCCATTTTGTTTGTAATGGTATGTTTTGTATTTTAATGATTAATTAATTGATGTAATTTAATCTTAATGTTATAGTTACTATCAAAATAGAAAATAACCTCAATAATATTGTCACAGTTAATATTTTTTTTATAATTTAACTTTTAACTTTTCTTAAAATAAACAACCAAAAATGTAACCGTTACAAAAATTCTTCTGCTATAACTCCTCACTTAAACAACTTGCAAAGATTTCCAAACTTCCAGAATTTTGTTTTTTTTTTAAATCGTATTTTCAAATTTGCTACCGCACCGTGCTACATTTCCGCGAGATTTGTGATCGTCCTGTGAGCTGACCGGTCCGCCGGCACAGGTGCGCTAAACTAATCGGCTACTAAGCGACTCCTGCGCATCATGCGAATGACTCGCTGAAGCTGAAACTAAGGACGCGTGCGCAATAAGTAGCCGGCGTGTTAATAGATCGGTGTTTCTTTTGTCCTTCCTTCTATATGTAGACGAGCGGGTCTTAGTGTCGGGGTTTAGGTCAAGTATGTAAGTTCGTAAGGGCTGTGTGCCAACCTTATTGTCAGTTTTTTGTTGTTTATCTGAAGCCTTATTGTTGTAGCAAACGATCAGGACTTAGAAGTACATATCAGCCGATCAAAGCCAGATCCAGAGCAATGCCATTTGCGGTCACCCATCCGAAGATTAATTGGCTTAATTATGCCACTTAATTGAGTAGGGACTTAGTTTAGTAGCCTATGTAACTAACTTCGTGACTATGATTATTTCTTAGGTCACGAAGCTCGGACACCGGACGCTCCTTCTCCTGATAATGTGAAAAAACCTTTGTGTTGAAAACCTGCCTTTGTATTCTACACCCTCGAAAGTTACGAAAAATTACATTTTAAGTTAAATCCTTTCCGATTGTCCTCAAAATACAGAGCCTAATTAGAAAAAAACCGAAGCTGATGACGTAACGGAGAGACCTACATCCAGCAATGAGATAAGGAAAGCTGTGAACGTTTCTGTGGCAGTGAGTGAGGTGAGGATCCTCAGTTCAGTTACTATAAATGAATACGTTCGTCTCGAGGTAAAAATACGCTTGCGCGATTCAGAACTCCTTACATTACAACTGTCAATCCATAGAAAATGCTAAAAATGCACAAAAAATAATTGTCAACGCCATCTAGCGAACTATAGGAAGCAGCTTTGTCTCTCGTAACTTTGTTTGTCGCATTATCACGGCTAAACGGCTGAACGGATCTTGATACAATTAAATATGGAGTTACTGTATATCACAAAGACGGACATAAGATACTTTTTTAAGTTCACGCAAACAATTTCGCGGGTAACAACTAGTAAGAACATAAATCGCAAATCGAGTAGGCAAGTCTCAGGCGCATTTGTTTAGAATCCCGACTGTCTAGAGCACACTAATTAGGACAACGTTAGTCTATATCTAGTGCTAGTGTCAACACCTACTGATGATGACAACTAAAAGAATAGCTAATTGAAGAGAAATATTAGGAATAAATACAAATCGCTTCTATGATAGGCTGAATTTGTAAATTTTTGACGAGTCAACAATTTCGACAAATACATTGTGACCAGAGCCAACGAAACCGGCTTCATTGGACTGGAAGAGGTCACCTAGCGGCGGTACGAGTGGTGTTAAGACAGTAGGCGTATTTGCTGATGCTCCTGGCCTATGAGATGATACCGCAGTCACCCAACTCTAGAAGAGGATCAGCTAACATCCATTGTTTCTGCAACGGTCTATTTGCGCTCAAATTCACTTTATGGACTTCCGATAAGTCCTGGATGATGGAGTCATGGAGTGATCAAGTCCTGCAGCTATTTCGAGGACGACCAAATTGGGAGGGGCTAGGTTGTTATCCACTCGCAACTTTCTTCAAATAACCTCGTGGTCTGTTATGGCGATATGGTAAAGCTTATGGCGTACTCTCTTGCAGCGATGGTAAGTAATTAATTCTCAAACAGTAAATTGTACCTAAAATTGATCAACTACATGCATAGCACATACATGAAACTTTAAAAAACTATTGTCGTGAACGGATCTTTACAGGCAATGATCCATCATTGCCACCTCATTATAGTAGAGTTTGGTTTGCCAGTTAGCGCGTCCTCGGTCGAGCGATAACAGCCTCCTACCGCCGTGAGATAACCTGTCTTAATATTCATAATTGACCCGTGATTGGGGCATCACGTGATAATATCATCATCATCAACCTGCAAACAGATCTCTCGGCCCGGGCCTGTGAGTACCAGACGTCGATGTTTCTCAAGAAACTATTCAAGGCGAAACCTGCAAAGCAAGTGGCACGCGTCCGTATCTATCTAGTGCCTCTAAGTTCTCAAAATCTTGGTCTGTTAGTATAGATGACCCAATACTGGGTGGGCCTCTTCACCCTTGTGCTATTGTTTCCTACCCTGGTTTAATCTCATCTTCGTGTTCCTCACAGTGGACTTGATGTCATCGGCCTATCGAGTCGGCGGTCTGTCGTGTTTTTTTCTCTCTAATCTATGTACAGTACGTAAGTACAAGTATACATCGTCTGTTATCCTAACTAATATTATACATTCGAACGTAGCTCTGTCTCTCTGTCTGGGTTTTTGTCACGTTATCACGGCTGAACGGATCAAGTTGAATTTTTGCATAGATATAGTTTAAGGGTCGGAGACGAACAGGCTTTTTTAGGTCAACGCGAACGAAGGCTCTGGTAACAGCTAGTAATTTATACTTCTTTTTTTTTAAATTACTTCTTTTAATTTTGCTCTTCCGCCTAATCATATTTCGGTTTAAAGGGCAATGACAAAATACTATTTTACCGCTAACCACGAATCGCATCAGCAAAATGTGCAAAAATATACGATTTAATTAAAGCGGCTCAATTTTGCAACCTACACAGCCGATTCAAGTAGGTCGCGCAATTCCTATGAGTTCGAAGCGCGATGTTCGAATTTTGGTCAGGTTATATAAACCTTGCAAAATTCGAACAACCCTTGGTTCGAGCTCTTCATAAGAATGGCGCGACCTTCTTGAATCGGCAGTGTAGGCCGCATAATGGTGTAGCCTTAAGCAAAGTACGCTAGTGCGACAGCATGTGCAGCACAGCATGTGACAGCATGACCCTTTACAGCATAGCATTATTTTTTGTACGTGACGATACATATTGTGAGCGGTGTTGAGTATTATTATACAATAATGATTGTACCTAATTTTGATATTGTGTTCTTTACGTCAATAAAATTTTCTGATTCTTATTCTGTAGATTCCCTGCGACCCTGCCCATATCGTGACATCAGACACCCGCAAGTCCCAATTACATATGATAGAATAAAATCAACTTTTACCTCAACGAGGTGCGGATAGAAGTCGTATACGCATTCTTAACAGATTACAAAATTGAATGGACAACTTCGAAACTGCGAAAATGTTACAAGACTGTTTTATACTACCGAGATTACACACTTCGCGTGGTATTTACGATATGTTCGATTATTGAGATATAGATAAGATTTTTCGGCGTAGCAATGCACTCTACTATCCAATTCAACAAAATGTCTTGTGGCTTAGGATACCAAATCGTCCCTTTATTTCCAGTCCCTGCTTATTATAGATTTGCGCAAGAAAAACAAATTTTGTTTTTGAAAGCTGTCTCTTGATAACTTTTTTATAAATAAGTCATGGTAGCTAAGTGGGGAGCACGCTCGCCTCATATTCGAGGGTTCGAATCGAACCCGGGCGGGCCCGTACCGATGAGTTCTTTGGAACTTACATACGGAAACCACTGGCTTTTCGGTGAGGGAAAACGTCGTAAGAAACCTGCATATTTTTGGAGAAGAAATTTAACGGCGTGTGAGAATCCGCCAACCCTCACTGGGCCAGCATGTTGTATATGGCCTAATCACCCTTCGAGAGTAAGCCGATACCCCAGAAGTGGGATGTAGCGATTCTACTTCTTCTTGCCCCTCCTAATGTCTTTTAATCTCTTTGAACCGTCGGTAGCCAGCTTGTGGGAGATCTTCACCTGCCCCTTTTGTCTGTTGCCATGGATAGGCACTGCTTCACCACATGGTAGTCATGTCGCAAAACGTGCCCTCAAAAGTATTCTACAAGTCGGATAATTAGATTGTATGATTGTATGTTAGAAAAAAAATGAGAACTTTGTCTCACCAATCCCACTTCATCGATCAGAGTTGTCCATCTAGTACATTTTAATCTTCACCCATGTGCGTTAAAGGAAAACTGGATTCGCAGTACTTGACAATATTATGAAAATGGGAAATCGATGCTGCAAAAGCCGCAAAAAACTAGCTGATTTTCCGGAACATGCATTCCTAGGTAATTACATTGTGACAATAGTGTGACAGTTCCCTGATTTGCAATACCGATAATTGCTAGTGACTAGTTGCAAGCCGCTGTTTTACCCGTTATTCTACATGAACTTAATTTTTCCGAATCTTATTATCCATGTTCCTGTCCTCTGAATTTTTAACCCACTTCCAAAAAACGAGGTTCTCAATCCAACAGTTTCTTTAATATTTTGATTATTTTTTATTTGTGGCTTTGAACTCTTTTATGAATTTAGAAAGTATAATTTGATTATCTTGGCGCCACCCGTGAAAGACTTGTCATTGAGGAGTTCCACTGGCCATGTGTGGTCTTCTTCATCAGTTTCACTTCACCAAACGCTATATGTACATCTATAATATTTGAGGAGCAAATCGGTTTATAAATGACGGAGTTGTGAGCGAAAAAACATAAAAAAGGTCTACTTGAGATCCTCCTCCGTTTCTTTTGGAAATCGGTTATAAAGAAAAACCCTACTGCAAAATTTAGCCTATGACACTCCGGATATAACGTTGAATCTAAAGATACTTCGCAATGCAAAATCAGTCGAGGCGTTATTAGAGGTCGAGGTCAGATACGAACAGCGAACGGGATATCCATAGTAAATACCTGTCATAACTAAAGTCCGACTATAGGTGTGGAGGCCGCCAGATACCAAAACCTTACACATTTATAAAAAAATAAATAAAACTTGTCATAATATTAAATAATTATTTGTTATTGTTGTTTACACGGCTGTCCAGGAAAGAGGGTTTTTTTAAATCACAAAAAAGTTTGTTTTGTGTGTTGTTGTGTTTATTTTATTTAAACTGTTTGTTTTCTAATTTAATTTCACTCTAAACTAAGTTTTTTTTTGTTAATTGTCACAGCACAGTATAACATTCATTCAATATTATACAGGCAGTTCTCTACCTGTAATATTGAATGTTATACTTATGATTAACAAATATTTCTGATTCTGATTCAGACAAGCATTACCCTACTTCTTGGCATCATCATCATCATCAGCCAGAAGATGTCCACTGCTGGACAAAGTCCTCTCCCCCTTCGAGCGCCACACTAGACGACAATCTGCCATTTGGATTCACAAGTTGACCATCCACCTAAAGGGAGAGGCTTACCTAAGCTGCGTCTTCTGGTGGTCGCCTCAAGAATCTTTCTTCCCCATCTGTTATCGGTTTTTCGAGCGATGTGACCTGCCTATTGCCACTTCAACTTGCAAACCCTAAAAGCTATGTCGGTTACTTTGATTCTTCGGCGAATATCCTCATTCCGAACTTTATCTCGCAAAGAAACTCCGACCAGCGCTCTCTCCATGACCCGCATTGCATTGCTTCTGGGCAGCCAAGCAAAAATGACACAGTTAAAGTGATCGAGGCAAAATCAGGTCTGTTCATTCAATCAACCTTCATTCATACATTCATAGTTATCGATACATATCTACGACAAATAAATATCATGTAAACAAGTTTATTATGTGACAAGTTAGAGATTAAATCGGCAGATGAAGTAGAAAATCTTTCGAACGATTGCGTAACGTATCGCCATTTGTATGATCACCTTCACGTGTCTTCCACAGTTCTCTTGCTCGTGCATTTTCACAATTTATTAAAGATATTTTTAGAGCGTTCGGATCGTACGGGCGTGGTTTCAAATCCCAGAAATTTACTTGTGCTACCGACGAAGGGATACATTGTGAGGAAACCATAACATGTTCAAGTAAAAAAACTACCGTCAAGCACCTCGGAGTGTTTTGCCAGTCTCACTTGTGAACCAGTTCGCATTCCAGGCTGGGTCAGTTTACCATCATCGAGCACACTATCAGGTAAGCCAAATGCCTAGCTAAAGTAATTCAAAAAAGTATTTGACATGGTATGCCCTAAAACTGCGACCAGAACCACCGGAGGACGGGCAGCAGTTCAAATCGTTACGACCAAAAAAAAACATCTATTGGATTTGTATATTTTTCCGCAGTATATAAATACTTTGCTTTGTTATTACGAGAAACTGTTTTTACCACTTTCTTTTTGTGACACAGACTTATCTGATAATTATAAGGTTTTTGTACAGAAAACAACGTAAAATGATGGATGTTTATTGTGTGATCTTGCTACTGGTTGAAGATAGCACCTTCACCAAAGTAATACATGCGAAAATTATGTTTTTTTTTATTTGGTCAGCGTCAAGTTAAGTAACTAGCTGTTACGCGCGACTCCGTTCGCGTTGACCATTAAAAAAATAATCGTATCTATTGTCCGTCTCAACCCTTTAGCTGTATCTATGCGAAATTCAGCTCTATCCGTGCAACAGTTTAGCCGTGATAACGCGACAAAAACCCAGTCAGAGAGACAGATAGACAGAGTTACATTCGCATATTAGTTAGGATTACAAGTGAAGTAACATATTTCACAAGAACATTACCCTCCTTCTTGGGCAGTCGGCCAATCAAAACAAGTCTCAGTCATAGTCTAAATCAAGCAAAGTAAGTCACGATCAAGTCCAAGTAATGCCAGTAAAGTGGTGAACACTTTACTAGAGGTTTGTATGGAGTTTTTGGAAAAAAACGTCTGAGCAGTATGTTGTGGGTATTCTATGTATGTATTTACAAAAAAAAAAAAAAGTTTTCTATCAATTTTTTTTTTTCTCTTATTTTTTGGCTCCACACGTTGTGTATTTAGCCAGCGTCAAGTATTGTAATATTTCAAGGGAAGTCAAATATTTCACAATTAAAATAAGTGTCAGTCATAGTCTAAGTCAAGCAAAGTAAGCCACGGTCCAGTCCACGTCATGCCCCAGTAAAGCGGTGGAGACTTTACTAGAGGTTTTAATGGAGTTTTGGAAACAGCACGAAGAGTCACGTTTCACAACATTATACTGTTCACCAACACTTGTGCACGTTTCAGAACACTTAATGGTTAAAAATCCACTATTATTACACATTAACACTCGAAATAACACAAGTTTTGGAAAATAATAAATAAATAATGACTTCTTCACGTTCCCGCCAAAAAACTCCATTCTATCAGTTATCTGGTTTACATAGTACAAGCTTGCTTAGTTTGGGGCTAGATGGCGAGAAGCGTGCCCAAAAGTTTTTGGGGTGTATCTAGGCATATGTATTTATGTTTATGCGTTCCTAAATTACCTCCTGTAGTCTAAATTCCTTGACCGATTTTGACGAGTAAAGCGTCCTTGGATTCCGGAGTCCGGAGTGACAATAGGCTACATTTTGCAGTCGGGTTTTTGTTTTTAATATAATAATAATAACAATACATGATATAGGACGTAGAGCACATCCGCTGTGCGGTTAGCCCACGGTTAGCCATAATCCTATCGCTTGGCAGGCGGCTTGAAGATCAAAGAATTGTCACCGTTCACTAAAATGATGCTGGTGCCCGTCTTCCGGTGGTTCTGGTCGCAGTTTCAGGACATTCCCGGGTCCAGTGTGGTGTCCTTTAGGAGAGGCCTATGCCCAGCAGTGGACAAACGACATCACCTTAGCCGGGCACAATAGCAAGCCGGAAATAGTAAAGGCCACGATAGTGCTACTACTGATCATATATGTCCATTGTCACATACGGCACGGTTTCTATTGTAACATCATTGACGCTTGTAGACTTGAAAATAACGCTGTTTATTTATTACCGTACCGAATATCCTGTTGATAAAAAAAACAGTCGACTTGAGAACCTACTCCTCTTTTTTTTGAAGTCGGTCAATAAACTAATAGCAACCGAGTGTGTTGGTTTCGATTGTCTCAATCTAACTTTTGGTTGTATTTCTGAGTACAGATTTGGATTGTAGAGTTAGTATGTAAAAAAAAACATTGTTAAATGAAAAAAAACACTGCAAATCTATTTCAAATGATTACGGAAATTATTGACAATTTACATTCATCACATTTTTTTAATCTATGTAACTTCTTCTATTCTAGTTGACCGAGCGAAGTGAATCCAAGTACGAGGACAGACTAGCGTTTTCTTGTTTATATGTATACTAGCTGATGTGCACGACTTCGTACGCGACGCAATCTAAGCGCTAATCTCTTGTTTTAATAGTTATTATGCTATTCGGGACGGAGACAAATAAAACAAATCAAAAACCATGAAAATCGGTCCAGCCGTTCTCGAGTTATAAATATTCCAACGAACCCGACTTTGTTTTATATATTAAGATTTGTCCGACGATAACTCGCGAAACAGTGATCCGATCCTCATCAAATTTTGTTGTCTAGTAGTACATTTCAATAAAAAAATTAGGTTTGAACAGGAGCAAAATCTGTCCAGTGGTTGTGAAGTTAGGGGTCGCGAGGCCTCAGTTCGGCGCCAACTACTTACTGGTTAGTTCTATGGTTACAGTGACCTATCCAAATTTTTTAAAACTTACCCCCACAAAAACTCGACGTCATCCATCATGAGATTTATTCTTAGCGCCACCACAAATGAGCTATCCGAGCTTCAATCCTGCAGGCCTAGCTCGGGCGCCGGGATAAAGTTACGTCCACCCGTTTTGTCTTCGCGTCGACGTGACAAAGCTAGAATATGGATACATCCGTCTCATTCTCGCGGGATAAATATGGCGGACAAAATGTTAGACAAGATGTTTTGATAAAAATCCGTAAAGTGTGGATAAAAAATCCAAATGCTACTTATTACACTCTAGACGATTTTTTTAAGGATAATTTGGACGACATACAAATGGAACATACCGCACCAACCGTTGCTATACCCTACATATTTATAACTAAATTCAAAACATTAACATGTTTTTAACGACCTGCATGTATTTACATACTTATGTTGCAATAAATTATTGAGTACTAGCTGTTACCCGCGACTTCGTTCGCTTGGACTAACAAAACAGTTACCCTTGGCCGTCTCCTACCCTTATTCTATGCAAAAAATCAGGTCGATCCGTGCAGCCGTTTGGCCGTGATAGCGCGACAAACACCTAGACAGACAGAGAGACTGAGAGACAGAGTTACGTTCAAATTTATAATATTAGTAATAGGATTGAGTATCTATGAACATAGCAAATCAATACTATTAGTACTCGCGGGATATTTAAATGTCATGTATGTAATGTAGGAAGCCACCACGAAAGTCTAAAACAGTGTATAAGATAAGATAACTCTTTATATATAATAGCATTTGTATAGCAAATCAAAAGGAGGAGAAACCAAGGGATGTTTGTTTCTTGTTTTCATTAGACGGTTTGTCGTGACGGACTGTACGACGGGCGCACGCTCCATCTTCCCCTTGCACGCAAACAATTACCCATTACACTCGTCGTCCGCGGCGGCGCACGCGCACGCAAATCCCGCTGGGATTGAGACCAGGAGAACACAAAAGAGCCGTCATACTGTCTGGTAGTATGTATTAGAATATGGAGACATTGAATTTGTTATTTAGCGAGTATTTACACACTGAACAGTATAATTAGGAATCTGTATCAGCCTTTAAAGAACCCACTGCTGGGATATCAGCCTAATTCGAAGGGTGATTAGAACATACCCATCACGCTGGCCCAGTGCGTTTTGGCGGATTCACATACTCCATCGAATTTCTTCTTAGGAGATATGCAGGTTTCTTCACAATATTTTCCTTCACCGAGAAACCGGTGGTATATCCGTACGTACGTTCCAAAGAACTCATTGGTACGAGCCCGAACGGGTTAGTCGACCGACACATTTATTTATAGACGTATGGGAGGTTTTTTTTCAACTACAAAGTTAAGTTTGTCCTTCATTCCGACTTATCTTTTAGTTAGAGCAATGTTTGCTGCTTTATTTGTATGATTTTACGTCAAAAAGTTATACGGAATCCTCGGTGCACGAGTCGGACTCGCACTTTTTTTTTGTTTTTTTTTTTAAGATTTGAAATCTTTGTGCAATCGGTCTCTACAATTAATATTTTTTCAGCCGCTCTTTCTCATCGCCGGCAAAGGCTTCTCATCCACTCCTCTGTGTCCTGCGCTATTAAGAGGACCAGTCATTCACCGAGCGAAGCGAAAGGACAAATCAACGTATATGTTTGTTTATGAGTTTGTGTGCATATTACTTATTCCGACGATAACTTGCGTACCGTTGATTCGATCTTCATGAAATTTTGTAGGCAAGTGGTTAATTTCATTATAACCGACTCAATTTAACGTGAGTATTCCCGTTTTATTAAAACAAAATGTATCAAAACCACGTCAGTTTTCATGGTTAATTTCAATACAATTTTGACGTTTGAATACGAGCAAAGTCGGTCCAGGGGTTACGAAGTTACAGAACAAGAGGAACAGAGGTCGCAAGGTCTCAGTTTGGCGCGTAGTACTAGTTAACTATATAAGGTGTTACTAATTATTATCATTATTATGAGCCTGTCATGTCCCAATGCTGGGCAAAGACCTCCCTACCCTGTCTCCATTTATTTCTGGCCTGAGTCCAGGGGTTACGAAGTTACAGAACAAGAGGAACAGAGGTCGCAAGGTCTCAGTTTGGCGCGTAGTACTAGTTAACTATACAAGGTGTTACTAATTATTATTATTATTATGAGCCTGTCATGTCCCAATGCTGGGCAAAGACCTCCCTACCCTGTCTCCATTTATTTCTGGCCTGAGTCCAGGGGTTACGAAGTTACAGAACAAGAGGAACAGAGGTCGCAAGGTCTCAGTTTGGCGCGTAGTACTAGTTAACTATACAAGGTGTTACTAATTATTATTATTATTATGAGCCTGTCATGTCCCAATGCTGGGCAAAGACCTCCCTACCCTGTCTCCATTTATTTCTGGCCTGAGTCCAGGGGTTACGAAGTTACAGAACAAGAGGAACAGAGGTCGCAAGGTCTCAGTTTGGCGCGTAGTACTAGTTAACTATACAAGGTGTTACTAATTATTATTATTATTATGAGCCTGTCATGTCCCAATGCTGGGCAAAGACCTCCCTACCCTGTCTCCATTTATTTCTGGCCTGAGCTATTGCTGGCCAGTCCTTCAGGCGCTTGTCGAGATCGTCCCGCCAAGGTTTTACTAATAGGTGCAACAATATTGAAAGCTGCATTACTAAATAGCTGACCATGAGTCGATATGCATTACGTGCTGTACTTTCCACCGCCGCAGACAGCCCGTCTCGGACTCCACGGAAACCTCAATCTCGATCATTACAACATGCGCACGCGCACGCAATACTGCACGCCTGCGCCTAATCTAGTTTTAACTGCTCTATATTAGAGGAAACATATTTAAAAATGAACTGAGATCTGTAGTCTGTAGTACGTAGTAGTAGTGTGTCTGTGTGTTTTTGTAGTGGTAGGGCTCTCTTGCAGAGTCCGCCTGGCGAAGTACCACACCTTTGCCAGTTATTCAACCGCCAAGCAGTAGTGTGCAAGCATTACTGTGTTTGAAGGGCAATGTTTCCAGCGTAATTACTGGGCATACAGAGATTTAACGGCTAAGTGTTAAGAAATCAAAATGGGGTCTAATGCAGTCTAGCCTCTACTGCTAGTTTTTGACGTGATTATATGACGAAAAGAAACTCGAACAGAGAATATCAGTACTGCGTTGCCCACGTTGATTGTTGAAAGTTCTTGAGTGAAGGTCGAGTAGTTAATAATTGTAATTAATGAGTTAATGTAAAAGTTAAATGTGGCTGTACAATTTTTCAGGGGCTCATAATTATTATTTTGAAACTATTTTCGAAGAGTTACAATGGGGGAATATATTTGTTTTGTTTGGAAACTGGTTCCAACCAGGCGTGGCTGTACGTCCCCGTCCCATCACTACAAGCGTGGGTGTAGTGATGGGCCGGTGTAGTCGATTTGACACGAATCTGTAAATGTTCTGTCAATCTGCATGTAACGTGTTACCGCGACCCTGCATAATGCCCGAACAATTGCCAAGGCTAGACAATAGGTCCTCCTATTGTCTCCTATTGCTAGGTCGCATGCTAAAATAGAAGGAAGATAGTAAGCGGGAAGTAACTTTGAGCCCTTTCCGCAAACTCTGCTTGAGTTTAAGAGACGGGGTCAAAATTGTCAAACTATTTTTTTTTTCGAAACTTACAACTAAGTATCACCGGTACCATTACCTAATGTGACAACGAAGCCAAATTTTAGTTCGTTAATTCCTACTAAGTATAACATAACGCCTTCGTAAATTCACTCAGAGCATAATCAAATAGGTCTATTTCAACCGCAATGACGTTGAAAGTGCGAAGTGTCAGTGTAAGTGTAACAGTGTAACATGTCTAGTTCGTAGGACGTGACGTTTAACACCTCAGGGTGACGAGCGCAGTGCATTGCCGCGCATATTTTTGAACTGTTGAAGTTCAACATTCTGGGTGGCACTGAACTATATGGGCAATCGTGACGCTTAACATCAGGTGAGCGACTTGCTAGACTCGTCACAGAGTAAAAAAAAAAAAAAAAAATTCGCAACTCCCGTAGCTTCACAAATTTTGGTCATATTCTAATTTAAAAATTGTATTAAAATTAACTACTTGCCTACAATACTTTGTGAAGATCGGACCAACTGTTCGCTAGTTATCGTCGGACAAATATACAGTATACAAGCAGACATACATACAAATGCCGACTTGTTCTCGTAGACTCCGAGACGTTCGCTTCGCTCGGTCAGTAATCATTTCTACTACGCCTGTACGTCTTGATTCGATACATTCCAACTTAGGCCACGAGGAAACACGCATTTTTAGTTTATACTTGCTAAAATATAATATAGTACAGAATCTCATTTGGAAAAACTAGTTTAGTAACACAGACAACCTTCTAGATCCCGCTCGCAGAACTATAGAAGCGCACCGCGGACCGTTATACATACACTTATAAAATTTACTCTCATTGGTTCATAGCTAGGCACGAGTAGTTGTTACCTTGAGATAGCCAATGAGAACACTTGTCGCGGTCCCCGCAAACCGCGCTGTCCTCAAACTTTGGGGAGATTTTGCCGGAACAACGATCTCGTAATGCGGTCTCTATGCATAATCTGTGTTTAGTAACGCAGAAACACAATAACTTATTCTAAATCAAAACATTATTTATGAAAAAATATGTAACGAGCACCTTAACCAAGGCAAATAAACATAAAATCTGTCTGATGCGGTAGGAATATTCTTTCTTGGTAACCGGTTTCTAAATTTGGTTTCCAAGGCGGCGGAAAAGTTTATCATTTCCTCAAACATTTATGTGTAAATGTAAGTTTACATTTTGATGCACATAAATGTTAAAATTTAATCAATACATAAAGCACAAGAAATCCATAGTAAAATTGTGCCAATCGAGACAAATAATGTTCACAGTTGTCAACTGTATCATTGTTTAAAATTGCTGTGAAAACGTAAATTGAATTATGACCGGTTGATTATTAAAATTTTGATTTAGATCGTTCCGCGGTAATATTTTAAATGATTGCCGTTTACTGCAAATTATAACACTTTTAATGACAAATGGTCGATTTTTATCCATTAAGTGTTCGTCAACGTGCACGAGTGTTGGTGAATAGTACAATGTTGTGAAATGGGACTCTTCGTGTTGTTTCCAAAACTCCATAAAAACTTCTAGTAAAGTCTCCAGTCTCCACCTCATTACTGGGGCATGACGTGGACTTCACCGTGACGTACTTTGATTGACTTAGACTATATTTTAATTGTGAAATATTAGACTTCATTTGAAATAATAATTTAAAAAACTTAGTTTTGCATTTATACTTGTGCTCATTCATAATAAATAATATATGACGCGCGCTTCCCGAGAGATTAATGCATCGTAAATAATGACGATTGCAAGGGTAGGTAACCTGATAACCGCAATGCTACGAGGACTTTGTGAAGCTAAAGATAAACTAGACATTTTATAGACCAAGCGAAGCAAGTATGAGCAAAATCGAGCGAGGGGTAGTGAAGATGTAGGGACTCGAGGTCACAGTTCGAGGCGAAAAACTATAATATTTATAAAAAACAGCAATAATAACTCAGAGGTAGTGCGAATTATTTGCGAAATGCTAGACGTAAGCCTCTCCTAAAGTATGTTGGTGAGCTCACGCTGCAACTCTCTTTATTCAGTTATTTGCCCACGTTGCGCTGATCTTTGATTTGATTGCCGTCTTCATGATTACATACATAATCAAAATGACTAGGAGGCTAAGACTCGAACTAAATGTATTGCAATAGAATAAGATAGGTTGTAAGAATTTTGTGTATACTCAGAGCATTCACGCTCACATAAAGGCTTCTTCTTGCGGCGGCGTCGTGTGTCGGGTCGCCCTCTTCCCTGAAATATGGTTGAGGAGAGCGATGGCTGGCACATGAGTCAACTCGTGAACGGGTGCTGCTTGCGGGAGCTGGACTGCTCGGTGTATACACGCAACATACTAATAAGTATAGTAGATTTTCCTCTTGTTATGTTGTTAGTCTTATATTATATCAGTAATAGTTGACGAAAAATGTAAAAGTTGACAAAGGGCATGGACCTCGGAGTCCGTGGAGCTGCACCAAGAACAATAAAAAAAAAAGACTAGAAATAAAAAATAAAATTACAGCTTTACAAAAGTAATTATTGTAATAAGGCATAATCATTTGCGGTCGCAATAAACCCGTTACTTTGGAAACACTCTAATAAGATAAAGAAGGAGCGAATAATATTATAGGCAAGTTTTAAACGTCACGTCCTACGAACTAGACATGTTGAGAACATTTTTTTCAGGGCGGTAGCATACTCCACCATGACTGATCGATGGACTGAAATGCAGTGTTAGATTTGTAGACAACTGCAGCGGTCCTCAATGAGATGGAAATTAGTCATCAATCACAACAAAATCTCAACAAATCTCCTGCAGGAGGCACCTTTTACACTGGCACTTCGCACTTTCAACGTCATTGCGGTTGAAATTGACCTATTTGATTATGCTCTGAGTGAATTTACGAAGGCGTTATGTTATACTCAGTAGGAATTAACGAACTAAAATTTGGCTTCGTTGTCACATTAGGTAATGGTACCGCTGATAGTTGTAAGTTTCGAAAAAAATAAATAGTTTGACAATTTTGACCCCGTCTCTTAAACTCAAGCAGAGTTTGCGGAAAGGGCTCAAGATTACTTCCCGCTTACTATCTTCCTTCTATTTTAGCATGCGACCTAGCAATAGGAGACAATAGGAGGACCTATTGTCTAGCCTTGGCAATTTTTCGGGCATTATGCAGGGTCGCGGTCACACGTTACATGCATATTGACAGAACATTTACAGATTCGTGTCAAATCGACTACACCGGCCCATCACTGCACCCACGCTTGTAGTGATGGGACGGGGACGTACAGCCACGCCTGGTTGGATACCAGTTTCCAAACAAAACAAATATATTCCCCCATTGTAACTCTTCGAAAATAGTTTCAAAATAATTATTTCTTAATTTGCAATTCGTCTAATATTTGGGGCTGCAAGCCCCTGAAAAATTGTACAGCCACATTTAACTTTTACATTAACTCATTAATTACAATTATTAACTACTCGACCTTCACTCAAGAACTTTCAACAATCAACGTGGGCAACGCAGTACTGATATTCTCTGTTCGAGTTTCTTTTCGTCATATAATCCACATCAAAAACTAGCAGTAGAAGCTAAACTGCATTAGACCCCATTTTGAACACTTAGCCAAGCATTTAAAATGACGATTCATTGGAACGGCGAAAGCGGCAGCTGTAGTGTGCTGAACGAGCTGCCAATGATGATGATGATACAAGTGTGGCACCAAGAAATAAAAGAGCCAGTAATTAATTGCATCAATAAAACATTGTTTTCACGATAGGAAGCAAGTCTTCTCCTTTGTAACCCGATTTCTATGATTTACTCCGAGCTATCAAACTTCACCTCCTGCAGGCCTAGCACGTGCGCCAGGGTAAAATTTTGTCCAACATATTTTATCACGCGAGAACGAGACGGATGTATCCATATTCTAGCTTTGTCACGTTGACGCGAAGACAAAACGGGTGGACATAACTTTATCCCGGCATTCCCGGCGCCCGTGCTAGGCCTGCTGATCCCAGCACACTCGCTAAGACAGTAACGGTAGGATGAAACTGTGAAAGGGATAACCCGGCTGAACACTGACGTTTACAAATACAAAATGAGTCATTACAAAAATTGGGTTATTAGCCATGATACGGACCATCGAAGGGTGTCATTAGTCCAGTAATTTCAAAGGAGAGCATATAATTTATAAATATGTACTAGTTCTTACAGTGTTGTTACGAAACCCAACGTCAGCACTGTCCCAGTTACCAAGCCCAGTTATTATAGAATATCAGCTGCCTACTTCTTAGATCTAGTTATATAAACATTACCTTGCTTACAATTGATATTATTTGTCGATCTGCAGATAAGCTGGCTATATTTTGGGAGACGACTAGTACGCATTAAAAGGCAGTTAGAAGTCATTCTAGCCCAAGTCCTGGAATTTGTTGGAGTTTATGTAACTTACGTACAGATATTGTAAGTAAGGCCCTTCAATTCCAAAGTATACCTGGGTTTAGAGCCATCCTGGAAATCGAAGACGCCGAATACGCGCATTCGATTGGGCGAAGAATTACGGAGCTCAAGTTAGAGGTAGGCAAAACACGTTGCAAGACGAATGAACCGCTTTTGGACTAAAGCGGTCCCAGTATGGTGGCCACACGATCAACCAAACCAATGGTCAGATCATCAACTAGATAGAAGCACGATATCTTCAGAGCACAGGGCAATACGCGGGTGAGAACTGCGCAGGACACGAAATAATGGTGTGTTAAAGAAGAGGCATGTTTATAAATCCTGCATGGATCGACAAAGGCTGAAATGATAGAACTAGATATTTTTAATGGATATTCGCGAATTTTTACACGACTGCCAAGGTAATTTTTGAAATATTTTTGGGGTGTAAGTAACTAGGTATGTTCCTATTTTACCTCCCGTAACCTAAAAGGCTTGACCGATTTTGAAGAGTAGAATGTCGTTGGATTCGTCATGTTCGTAGTTACATGGGCTACATACATTTTGCTGTCAGGTATCTTGTTTTTATTTTAATAAAATTACTTGTTAGTAGGAATCATTATCTGGAATTAGCAGTCAATTTGTGAACGTATAGGTACAAAAAGCCTTTAGTTACTTATGGTACAGAATACATAAGTCTTCATGGGTATGGTCTTCATGGGCACAATACCCATGAAGACTTATGTATTCTGTACAGCAGGCAGACCATTGAACGGATTCGGTAAGCAAGGGCCCTCAGTCGCGTGACAGTAATGGGCCCTCCCTCTTCACGGCGGGTGGTTTAGAGAACGAACCTTGAAAAACCTTGACTTTTTGTGGTTACACCTCCAAATGTTTCAAGTTTTCCGGTAAAAAAATACGTTAACATATAATAATATATTATAATGCGGGCCGTGCTCATGTCCTTTCGTGTGCAGCGAATCGTGTCGAGAAATGTGAGATGGTAGCTAATATCAGGCACAAAAAACTTTAAAGCCTAGCGCGCAGCGGCGCAGATGGAGAGCGTATCATCATCATCAGCCAGAAGACTTCCACTGCTGAACCAAGGCCTCCTCCTTAGAGCGCCACATCGACCGATAAAGTGCCACTTGCATCCACCGGTTGCCCGCGACTTTCACAATGTCGTCGGTCCACCTAGTGAGAGGCCTGCCTACACTGCGTCATCCGGTTCGTGGTCGCCACTCAAAAACCTTTCTTCCCCACTGGTTATCGTATCATAAGTCACATAGATTACATACATACACATTTACATATTTTAGTACATTTCTGTCCATACCAAGGTTACCTGAAAGAAATCGCTTTAGGCAATAAGGCCGCTCATTATACTGCTGCATATTTAATTATTGTTTAGCTTAATTTAAATTGTATTTTCGGTGTATAATACTGTTATATTGTATCTTAAGCAGGGTTCGCCGATATATATCAGCGGATATAATTATATCAAGATATATATCAATTGATTTTTATCTTGATATATATCAAATGATTTTTTCTAGTCTTCTGAACTAAAAACTGGACATAACTTTATCCCGGCGCTCGTGCTAGGCCTGCTGATCTTGAATCTTGATAGAAAGGGTCCACAAAGCCCAAGACATGCATGCTACAGTAACTATTATTTATTCTTCGGAGGTACCTAATGCCCCACTCTCTGCCATAATCAGGAAATATTCAATTGCCACTTCCGACAAAAAAAAATTGCGAAAGTTTATAGCTGTCTTGCAAAGATGGAGTTGAATGCGGCATTACCGTGTGTTTGTTGTTAGGTCTTTGTAAAAATTTAAAATAAAAGTAAATCACGTTAATATTATAAATGCGAATGTCGTGCATAAGTGTGTAAGTGTGTAAGTTTGTAAGTGTGTTTTTGCCCATTCAACTCTGTAACGACTGAAAGATATGGAGATAGGTTATACCCTGGATTTGGCTATATTTTTATCCCGGAAAAATACTCGGTTTCTGTAGAATAGCGACTGAAACCACGGGCCCAGCTAGTTATTTTATATATCTGTTCTGGGCAGTTGGGCAAAAGAATCTCAAATTATGACACTAACATCAACTCATCACTTCAACTCACTAACATTGACTAGCCTTGTGGCTCAGTGGGTGGATTTCCGCCTTCTTAGCTGTGGGTTGTGGGTTCGATTTCCAACCAAGACAAACAATTGCATGTATTTTTGTTCTTTGTCTGGGTGTTTCTATGTCTTCTATGTATGTATTTAAAAAAAAAAAGTATTCATGTATTCTATCAGTTATCTGGTTCCCATAGTACAGGCTTGCTTAGTTTTAGGCTAGATAGCGCTGTGTGTAAAAAACGTCCACAATATATTTATTTATTATGTATTATTATGACGTCATATTAGCCGAATATGACAAAGCAGAAGCGAAAGTCCCTAATCTCTCTTATCACCTTATCAAGCACATGACTGTTATCGGACAAGGAATTTAAGACGTCGACGCACTCTTTCCTATTCTGTGACGAGGATTAGATAAAGGCTGATTATCCGTATCAATGTCTTATTTTTCCACTGTGAACCGATTTCCTATATTTCTTTGATAGCGAATTTGGCGGATCTTGTCACATGATTTTGTTTATTATGCTTTATCGATCTAATGTGTTATCGATATAATGTGTTAATTTTATTGTGTTTGGATTACGAGAAAAATAATGAAACTGCAAAAAAAAAATTACGATAGGATTCTTGCTTTCATGGATATGTAGAGAAAAGCATTGTTTTTCGCACTTTATCGTGTGTACTGCTAGGAAATTAAACACTTTCCCATCCTAAATAGTTGTAGTAAATAGTTTTACTATGAAAACAGACATGGTTTTGATTTTGTGCAAGGCAAGACGAGGTCGCGCGCGTGTCTCGCTTAGCATTCCTTGATAAAGGTCACCGATTGTGATCGGAACTACAGTCGGAATAACCGACTCAATTTAACGTGAGTAATCCCGTTTTATTAAAACAAAATGTAATAAATAGTTGTCGGGAATTCGTACCAACCACCAGGCCTAGCACGGGCGCCGGGATAAAATGATGTCCACCATATTTATCCCGCGAGAACGAGACGGATGTATCCATATCCTAGCTATGTCACTTTGACGCGATGACAAAACGGGTGCACATAAGTTTATCCCGGCGCCCGGGCTAGGCCTAATACCGTGCAGTACTCGTAATGGTTGAAATTAAAAGAACAACGCTAGGATTCCCTGTGTCATGTGTGGATGCCACGGATCGTGCCTACACAAACACATTTACACCACTAACACCCAGACCCAGATCATTCCCGACAACTATTTATTTGTTGCTGGATATCAGTTTCTAAACCGGAATTATTATTGTTGTTTCGTAACCGTTAAAGTTTCGTAAAAAGATTTTTTTGTTATTTATTGATTACCTGTGTTACCAAACATGGTTTCGAAAAAGGTTGAAGCTAGATATTAATTCTTACCGGACTACCCAAGGAGGAGGGTAATGTTTTTGGGGTGTTTGTATATCTTTACTTCGTTCGGGTTATTCGTATCTCTTTACTTGTTGTCCAGTATTTCAATCGAGTAAATTATTTAAAGACGGAAGAATAAGCCTTCGTAGATAGATAGAACACTTTATTTTTCACACCAGAAATGATATACATAAGAGAAAAAACAATTTAAAACTAGTGTAGCGTCGGTCGGCCTTATCGCTTAGAGCAATATCTTCCAGGCAACCAGGCAGGAGAGGATTCATATGGAAGAAGTACGGACGGGGTGTACTTATATATGGGATAATAATAAAGGGACTATGCGACACGCAAAATAAACTATTGTCTCTTGTCTTTTTTATTGTCAAAAAAACTCACAATATGATCACATATAAATTGTATGTGATCATATTGTGAGTTTTTTTGCCAGCACACCGGAAAGTTACTACCTAGATTTATTAAGTACTATATGATGTACTTTTTACAGCTTTAGGTAATAGGTATTCCCTAGAACAATAGAATAGTCACGGAAGACTGCGTTCTAATGAAGGAAATAGCTCAGAAGGGAGATGAACATTTATTGCGCTTCTTAAATTTTTAGAAGCGATTGTATTTCAAGGTTGGCTATTGTAATACTTTTAATGTTGCCATAGTGAAGCGAAACCATTTTATTGGGTAGGTTTTCATGAAATACGGATTCATCAGTTTTTCACCACTCGAGCGGAACAATTTTCGAGCTGTGGTAAAGGGTACCGGATACTATAGATGGTCAATCAACAATCACGTTTCTGAGTTTGATACTATCTCGTTCGCACATTTTGAATATGTTTTAATATAAAAATTACTTACAAAAAGGAGATTTAAAAAAAACTTAATATCTTTAGAATACCATTGCCAATGTTTAACAGCCTTTTTTGTGTTATTACTTTTAATTTTGACGAGGGAGAAGTGCAAAAACTCGAAATATTGTTTTTTCCTTTTTCTTCGCCAAAATAAAAATAATACGATGAAAAAGATTAACCTGCGTCAATCACCTTAATATTCAAACGGAGCAGTGTACCTACGCCGCAAATTTATATTTAGCCAAAAAACTTTGGTAAAAGGATTTTACCAAAGTTTTTTCTTATAATATCAAACTTTTTATCACTACAGTACTAGTGGTCATTGTCAAATGTTGTTCTTCGAAAATTCGCACCTAGTGGGAACCAGCAGCTCGATATTGAAATTAGGTTTCAGTGCTTAGGTATTTAGTTTCATTGACTAGGCAGTAGTGGTAATGACAAGATACGTGATAAAGTTTACGACTATGCATACCAGGCTTTATTCCTCTAGATCTGTGGCCTTGTGAAGGGCTGTGTAGGGTAAAAGCTTAGTGAGATTAGGTCATGATTTAGTGATGTTTAGTGCTTGCTCTGATACATGGTTTTACAATAGGCAAAACAACTACGGTGTTAATCCGGATGGTACGGGTTCAAGTCCCACTGGCCGCAATTTTTTGTTTTTAACACGCACTATTTTGTTTTGCTTAATCTAAGTACTCTCCGAGTATAGCAAAACAGTAACTAAAGAACATCTAAACTTTCGAATTTCTAATAGGAGTTAGTCAAAAGTAAGATAATCGAATACCACCTATTCTAACTAGTTCTTTTTCGTATTGTATCCCTGGCAGTGACTGACAAAGAGAGTCAATAAACTTATCAAGACAAAAATTATGCAACCAGCAACAAATATTTATCAGAAACAATCTAATCAGTTTGTACTTTATCAGATCTTAACAAATGATAACAAAATGCCGGCTTCTAGAGCAATTTAATTTTTATCGCCGTTTTGGCAATGACTTTGGAAGATTGGTATCTTCAGTTATGGAAAGACTCCATCACGAAGCAACCAAGTACCTTTTAAAGCTTTCCCCCTCTTCAACAAAAAAATGATTTTACCCGACTGCCCGAGAAGGAGTTGAGTGAGTTTGTGGTTAAAAGACTAGCCTATCAAAAATTAAAAAAAACACACTCGTGTCTTTAATGTTTAACGTGGGTGGTGCTATTAGGTATAAGCTATGGTATTAGGATTTAGGTAACTTAGAAATATACGATTTAATTTCGCTTATAAACATGATACATACAAAACATAAAAGCAAGTCTAGACTGCAAGTGTTGCCCTGATGCCGGGGCACTAGAATACGGCATCGGTATCCCCTGCCTGTAGTAAGAGCCTACTGAAAGGGGACCTCTGGGCTCGGGGGTGGTTAGAGGTGGGGCTCTAACCACCATCTACCAAAGCGAGCCCGGGGAGGACAACAGCGTCGAGTGGCGGACGCTGTTGTAGGGTTAAACGTCTCACGACAGGTACTAGCTGTCCCGGGAGGAGCTGAAGCGTGGTGCTGAGGGCTCCGGCGCGTTCCCTTGGAGATCCCGGAGCCCTCGGTCAAGCACCAAGGCAGGCCACCGGGAGGGTTTTAGTGGGTATAATCCCACATAACCCGGCTGCACCCCAAAGCAGACGGGTATCTTGGTGAAGATTTCCCACTCGCAAAAAAATAAAATAAAAGAGACTGCGAGTGTAGAAGTAATGGGGAGGCCTATGTTCAGCGTATTATAGCTGATGATGATGACGATGAAGTCTAGACTGCAAGCCAGGCCTGGGGAAGTAACAGAAATTACTAGGTCTCGGTAATCAGTGCATGAATGAATAATGAAATGCGTTATTACACTTCAGCTATACCTACTAGGTTAGCTATAACTGGACGGTGAATGCTAGGCATCTTAGTTCCGGGTTTTATTACTCAACTGGCCTAGAAGGAGGGTTATATTTTTGGGGCCGATTTCGCACCCCGGCGCCGAATATGCCCTGTGTCACATGTTAGAATTTTATTAAGTTTGTTTTGTATAGATAATGAAAAACGAAGGTCTATTCCTCTATTATCACTCCTTAGACGTAATCTTATCAAAATAGCAACTTGTTCATTTGAGTAGAGTATTTCATTTCTAAAAACTAGGGCAGGTAAATATGTAATCATTTCGAGTTGATATGTACCAGCTAAATTACATTTACCATCACGCCTAGCAAGCGCACCGCGACAAAATGTAGTCTAGTTTTTGTCGTGATGTCATAAGGTTGTCTTATTTTCGCACGACATAAAGAGTTGAGAAGATATTGCGGTGCGCTTGGCAGGCTTGCTGGACACTATTTTTATGCTATTTTTTATTTCTAACATAGATTGTGAACTGTTAATTAATTACTTTCGAGGCCGAAGAACGAGCAACATCGCGTACAGCCGCGGGCATCAGATAGTTCAAGTTATAAAGGCGATGTCTTCGTTTTTGTTCCCACTCGACTCAGCAGTCGACTTAAGGCGAGGACTGATCGTGATTTGAAATGAGTATTGTACCCGCTCAAAGTTCTAAGGTTTAAAGTTGAAAATCGCATTTCATACTTGATGAGAGAACGTTAAATTGTAGTTTTTCATTGTTTTTTTGCCGATTATCGGAAATATACAAACCAAATAAAAAAAACTACCTGATTCGCCGTATAAACCAGTAGCCTGGATATTTAATTTGTAAAATAAAATTTGTAGTTACCGCTGAAAATTCAGAGTATTTGATTTCAGAAGGGTTTTTCAGATGGGTCATTTTGCGATTTTTTATTCTGTAACTAAGACAGATTTTGGAAGTTTTATTCGGTTAAAGGTTATTTCAGTTTTATTTTCTATTGCTGTATTTTTTGCATCTGGTTAAGTAATCTCGTCACTTCGAACAAAGCGCTGAAAAATGCTACTCTTTGTTGTTTTGCGATTGGACCTCGCCTTAACTCGACTTCGTAACCGCTGAACTGATTTGGATAGCTTGGTAGCTTATATCCTGGATAAAAAAAAGGCTATTTCCGTCCTGAAAAATTGAGGGTTCGTGTAGTTATACCAGGAGAAACGGCGCGCTAGTTTTAATAACTCATGACCATTTAAATTAAGAAATTAATTTTTTATTGATATCAGCACACTGCAGATATTTGATAAACAAATCCTGATGTGACTTTATCGCTGAATTTAAAATAACATGTCCTTGACTTGTCCTAGTAGACTAGTTTTTTATTTTAGCAATTACTTAACTAAAGACTACAATTTAAAATAATTATTCTAACCTCGGGATTCTGAAACGTTTGTTAACTTTGACAAGAGATTATTTTTAATGCTGCCTTTGTCTGACACTAAGCAAATGACAATGACAGCAATAGACTTGATCTGTTGTCAAAGTTAACAAGCGTTTCAGAATTCCGGTCTAAAACAACTAAGTATAAGACGGCCAAAGAAACCTGAAAATCAAAATTATTTGATTTTCCTAGTTAACAAAACCACTCAATAATAAGGTCAGTAAGTAATTCTCAGGAAGGTTTTAAATCGAGAATTACACTCTTGGTCAGTCAGTCGGGATGATGGAGATGGGTCTTAAACCAAATCCTTTCTGATTGACAAGGCCATGAATTATGACATCCTTCGTTATTAATAATTACTAGCTGCGACCCGCGGTTTCACCCGCTATTCTACAGAAAACGGTAACATTTTTTAAGGATAAAAAGTAGCCTATGTGTTATTCCAGGGAATAAGCTGCCTCCATACCAAATTTGATCCAAATCCGTTCAGCCGTTACAGAGTTGAACGGGAACAAACACACTTACATACTTACACACTTACACAAACTTTCGCATTTATAATATTAGTGATTATTATAATAAAACACAAAATCTTTATTAATAATATATTTTGAAAATAGGAGCCAAGATATTAAAGGCACAAACTAAGATACTAAGATCTTGTATTATGGTCATAAGTCATTATTGCTAAAAGTTATCACTTCTAGGGAATCATTGATCATCATCATCAATAGCCTGACGTCCACTGATGAACAAAGGCCTCCCCTCCAAGTCAGGGAATCATTGGGTAGCTATAAATCAGAGTTCAAAATTATCAGATAAAAATCGCAACAAGTAAACTTAATTACCAATCCTTTGTAACTAGTTTAATCTATTATTTAAATATTTTTTTTAAAACCTTTTAAAAAAAAAAACTATTTATAGCGTACTTGGCAGGTCAAATACTATAGATTATTTTTATCAAAGATAATTACCAACCTGTATTTATCTTTTGTGGGAGGACTGATTGTATCAAATAGCAATCGTCCTCCCACAGATCCGTGAACCATTGTATATTGAAACATCTGTTTAACATTTTTTTTAAATCTTGCAGTGTACTAAAAATTAAAAAATACGCGAACAAAGTAAAATTGAAAAAAAAAAAAAAACCTGTATTTATATTGATAATTATCGCTTCGAACCCTGCTACAAATACTTCCAAGCTATGAAGGTACACCCATAAAGCTTAGCCTTTAGCCCACTCAGGTGGGCCGCTTTAACATCTTACCTAACAAGTCATCATTATCATCATCAGCCAGAAGACGTCCACTGCTGAACATAGGCCTCCCCCTAAAAGAGCCACACCGAACGACAACGTGCCACTTGCATCATCCGGTTGCCCGTGACTTTCACAATGTAGTTGGTCCACCTAGTGGAAGGCCTGCCTACGCTGCGTCCTAGTGGCGACCACAAACTGGATCGTGGTCGCCACTCAAGAATCGACCTAACAAGTGTGAAGTGCCAAATCAGCAACTCTTTGTGGACTAAAATTAACTGTATTATGGCATAGCACGATTCTATTTACTTATTTAATTTCATTGTTTGTTTCTTGGATGTTAATTGTCAGTCTTTGTGTTCCTTAGCAATCCTGACCCTGACACATTATTACATTTTCATCTTGAATTCTTCTATACTTTTACGTAGTTAATTTTGTGGAGTCGAATGAAAGTGCTTTATTGACTTAATGCTATTATGATCTACATTGTTTTACATAATAAAAAAGTAGTTGATTGAAAACTAGCACTAACTAACTAACACGCTAACTAAGAACTAGCAGCTAGCTAACTAGTCACTAACGGTGTAACTAGTTGGTTGAGCAGTTGGTTGTAGTTGGTTGGTTGTTGTGGTTGATAGTAAATTTAAATAAATATTGATTATATTTTAAACACGTTTTTTAATAAAACAGTAACAAAAATAAGTATAAACTTTCTACTTAGAAGGTTCAAAATATGATGATATTTTAAAGATTTTAATAATAGATACAATAAATTATGTAAGATAGAGACATACATAAGTTCCAAACAAATAGCTGTACAATCAAAACAAGAGACAAAAATCATAACATTTTGTGTAAACAAATCAGTTCCGTGGCTACTCTATACATCATCTGACAAGGAATGATAAGACAGAGATGGCATATGAGAAATGCAGCGTGAAAAACAAGGATAGCTCTAGATGTAAATCTTAATTTTTTGCGAATGCAAGTGCAATGACCATGTCAAATTCACACTGCTTACCTACATATAGGTAAACTTCAAAAGAAGTATTCTACCTCTTGCTATGAATAAAACTTTTTGTAAGAAAACACTATTATATGGAATACAATTATTGAAGAGTCCGTGCGCACCAGGAAACCGATTAAAAATAGCATTTCCTAAAAACTAAAAAGTAGTGCTACATTTTTCAAACTCACCAATGTGTTCTGATATCCCAATCCCGACTCATCGTCCGAAGTTTCATCCTTGCCCTGTATCTCCTTCATTTTCTGCCAGAAAGTTCGTCAGTTTACACACAAAACTGATTTATCAAAGTTCAAAACAAAACAGTACACAACGCACGTTATGAAACGAATAACTTTTTATTATTTGAGACGAAATGCCGAGGTTCAGAGCGTCCGGCCGCGGTCAGGCATCTCCCCGCTAGTCGTGTGGGGACCGTACGATATCAATAAGACAATTTTGTAATTGACCAAACACGATTTCATGCAAATTGCTCGCGCGCCGCTGCGCCGACGGAAATCAACACACGTTCACACAGAACGTCATCCAATGACCAACTGACATTTGTGACAAATAGTGACAGCTCGCTACGCAGCGCGCATTCAAAAGAATATAAACCTCTAGCCTTGAACTTGAACTTTTCTTATCTATTTTAATTAATGCAGCTCCCATGCATTGAACATCACTAAAATTGAGTTTATTCTATTTGTACAGAAATTGTTTTATATTGTTTGTTATTTGTAATTACAAGTATAAGTACCACATTACCGAACCGAATGAATTTAAATCAAACAACTGCGAAACAATAGGCATCAAACTATGAATTCAGAACGCAACTTAGAAACAACAAACTTTTTTATCAACACAACGTTTCGTTCCGCATGTGATTTCATATTTTTTTTATGTTATATAAGACTTTAGATTTTGGTTAGATATCAATTTTGTGATTTTTTTGTTTAGCTTCTCTCGTCTATCAGATAAAAAAATTATCAGTTTAATTTGCACAACGAATACCTACACAATCACATGCCTAGCGCGAGTAGCGCGGCATAACGTACAACTGAACAACACAGATGAATAATGTTCTGACTTTTTCTTTAATTACACATGTTATATTATATTATATTATGTGTATATTATTTCTTTAATACTACTCTTTTTGACCGTGAATGTTGTAAGCACCTGTTATTGGTATACATATCAGAACCTTAGCAGATTTAAAAAGTGTTACCTCGTAGTCAATAATTACTATTATTCGATTTTGGTTTTTACGCCCACTGAAGAGTTGAGGTGTTGGCGCGCGTACAACGGGTTGTGGAAAGTCAACTGTCTTCGGTTTCCTGTAGGTTCAAAATCGTACCTCATTTACTAGAGTTTAGGACAAGAACGGCGGGACAATGTTGACCCGATGTACGCGCGCCTCTGCCTAGACATAACAATGACCAGCACAAAAGCCCTTGATGATAACTTTGACCGATCCAAACTTTGACTATAATATCAGATAAAACAGAAACACTAATTCACGGTCCAGCGATTGCCAATCACAAGTCACTCAAATAGTAACTGGCAGTCTTTATTTCCTTCTAAAAATAGAAGAAAAACGTAGTTCGCATGAACCTAATTATGAGTAGGCAATAAAAATTAGATTATGTTTCTTTAAATAGGTAAGTTCTTATCTACCTTTAGCTTTATTCTAACTTTAGCTGTTCATATAATTGTGTTCTAGTTTTTCCAATAGATTAGATAGGTATAAGTACCTATCGCTAGATGGATGAAGGACCCAACGAAGGATTTAAAGTTTTCTCGGGCAGTCTGTCAGTTTTATTCAGAAAAAGCATGAATATCCCGCGCAAGCTTAAAAGCCCACCCCAACTACGAGTTACTAAAAACCAAGCGTTTCTTCTCGTGTAGACTACCGGTTCCACAAGCTAGTTCATTGATTGCCAAACGTAGTCCTGCCTACTCTCTTCCATGCGTGTACAATAATATATCCAGGAAGGTCTGCCGTGATCCCGACCTTACAAGTTTTGCCTTCAAGAGAAACGTTAGAGACTGGCTCTTGAAGTTATCTCATAACGAGACTGAGGGCCTTATCCGTAGCTTCTATAGTGAGTAGCAAGATGCAATTGCTACTAAGGGAGGTTCTACACATATTAAAAACAACTACACACTCATAACATAACACAACACACAAACTCATAACACACACAACAACACAACACATACACTACACAATCAACACACATAATACAACCATAAATAACTAGATATTTTTCTATTCTTATATATCTATTTCATAATCGCTATACTCATTCACAACACGCAGTAAACTCTCCGGTAACTCCGCACTCGGGCCCCAAGATACAAGCTTCGTGCTTAGTTTGGGGCTCACTGGCTAATCTTCTACAGAGTGTATACAAAGAATTCCGAAAAACAGTTTGTTACAACTAAGATTTTTACTTTTATAATTTTGGCTTCTTTGTATGTTCTTTCTTATGTTGAAATAAATTATCTTATCTTATCTTATCTATAATATATATGCTTGAATATAATATTTATTTATTTATTATTAAAACAATACACTATCATTACAGGAGATTCCCTAATACAATAGAGTAGCTAAGATATTAAATTAAATGTATATAAATTATCAAGTTTATTATTAGTCATTATTATTAGTCATCAATATAAAAAATTGTCAGAAACATTACAATAACATAAATTATATAGCGTAGCACTTACGAACTCGCTCTGTGAACAGTGGAATATGTCAATGTTTTCCGCCACTCGGTTTAGTGTTTGTATGGTGTTAGTCAATGGCGCTTTGCTGAGCAGGTTAGTCCTTCCGCGAGGCACCGCGAACAGCGGCGGCTGCCTGCGCCGCCTCAAGTACTCGTCTGGCACGAACAGTCTCATCATCTTTAAGATTGTCGGATTGGTCATGATCCCCCGAAATATCTTTATCACATACACAGCAAGCGCCACATCCCTCCTTATTTCCAACTTGTTATACCCAACCATGCCCAAAACGAACAAGGTTGGATACATCAAGGGATAGAAAGGGTAGACGCCATGTCTCTTCCAGTACAGGTACCTATTGAACTTGTTCTGTATGCGCTCCAACATTAAACTATATTTAGCTTCATGAGGAGCCCATACTGAAGCGGCGTTCTCCAGCTGGCTTCTGACCAGTGCATCATACATTGATGTTAGGGCCCTGTCGTTTGTAAAACTATTCGCTCGGCGTAAAATGAATCCCAGCATTCTGTACGCCTTTTTACATACATTAACAACATGACCTCTGAACCTCAACTCCGTGTCCAGACGAACCCCAAGATCCCTAACCGTTTCCACTCGCTTCAACTGCGTTTCGTCTAACTTGTAGTTGTATTTGTGTGGTGCCGTCGCTCTACTGAATGTTATTATGGAGCATTTGTCCACGTTAAACTGCAATTTGTTCCTCCGACACCACTCAACGACCTTATCCATGTCTCGTTGAAGATGTATGCAGTCCCCATGCTCTTTAATCGGTAAGATCAACTTTAGATCATCCGCGAACAATAAACATCTGGCCTCTGTTACAACCTCGGGCAGGTCGTTGATCATAACGATGAATTCCAGCGGACCCAAGTTACTCCCTTGGCTTACTCCTGTCCTCGTAAAATACGGTTCAGATTTGCATCCCGCGTACTCAACATACTGCCGCCTGTCCTTCATGTAGCTCGCGAAGAACTGCAGTAGTTTGGTTGTGCAGCCGATAGTCGCCAACTTTGTCAATAGGATGTCATTATCCACCATGTCAAATGCTTTTTTAAAATCAAAGTAGGCGACGTCGACTTGAATCCCTGCGTCTACATTAGGGAGCAAGTACGTCATGGCATTTAAGAGATTGCTGGTCGTGCTGCGAGCCGGTCGGAACCCGTGCTGAGCGTCCGAGAGATGAGCCGATATCTGCTGCTGCATGCTTCGCTGCACTGCCGACTCAAACACTTTTGCCGGCGTCGAAAGTATCGCCACTGGTCTGAATCCACTTATCTCTGTGCCGGCGTCACCTTTAGGTATTGGAATCACCCTGGTCATCCTCCAAAGTTCGGGGAAATATGACCCATCGAGACACAAGTTGAATATATGACAGAGCGGCTCAGATAACACTCGACGACAATCCCTCATCACAAACACTGGAATACCATCAGGGCCTGCGGATTGTTTTGGCTTGAGCCGTGTGAGTGCCGCCCGTACTTCGGCATCCGTGAGCCGCGGTATGTGGACGCGCGTGCCCCCAACCTGGCTCGCCGCCTCTGCCTCGCGTACGTTAAGGGCAGCTTTCCCGTTGCCGTAAACCGAATGAAAATACTTAGCAAATTCCTCTGCACATTCCGGATCTGAGAGTGTATTTCCATCTTTGGTAATTTTTTTCCGGTCTACCGCACCCCGTTTCGCTTTAACATAATCCCAGAATGACTTCGGGTCCTCCGCCAGCCGGCTCTGCACACCCTCCAGATAATGATCATGCGCTGCGTGTAGCATTACCTTGATCCTCGCTCTACATTCTGAAAAAGCCTGGTAGTCTTCCTTCAACCCACTCATCTTGTACCGTTTATGCAACCTCGCCTTACGTTTGATTTCTCGAATGATGGCAATAGCATGGATCGGTCCCATAGCTAGCCAAGTTATTAGCGGCTATAGTTTTTTTTGTTAGTTTCCTCATAATTCATGATAAGTATGTAGGTAGATAGTTATAGTAAAAGTAATTTCATTTAGCTAGTTTTTTTAATTAGTTTTTCTGAACATAAAAATTCAAAATTCGATCCTACTTGTGTAGTCGAAAAACAAACTTTTTTTTTAAAACTTTTGTGTTTTGTTTTTGTACTTGTGTCATGGTTTTAAAAAACAGATTCAGAAATCTCACATTTATTTTAAAATTCAACGATACCCATTCGATAGGGAAGGTAGGATACTTCTTATAGCCATTTTCCACGTAAAGTAAGGACCCCCAAAAACATGGTTCAAGACATTCAATATTTTGACTACAGAACCTACCCGTTACAATGCTATACGTGCAGCTTTCAGTGCCGATGACCGTTATAGTTTCTGAATAAAAGAGCCGTGACATAGACAGACAGACACAAAACAACAACAGCGGTTCCTAATTTGCTAAAGAATAAAGAACCAAATTTAAAACCTATTCATGTAATTTTGGTGAATATCGTTCTCAACGCTCATATAACAATATTCAGATTTACGTAATTTTGGTAAATTCTGATCATTTTCCCTAGATTTTACGTAACTTTTGGTAAAAATCTCTAAACCACGCTCAAAGTTAACCTACGTAATTAATTGGTAGGTGAACTTTCGCTAAATAACCGTAGGTAGAATTTATTTCATTGAATTGGTTTCTAATAATTTCATTCTACCTAGGTATCTATATAAATTCCGCTCAATCTTATTTGTAAAATATATATATTTCGCCGTTTCGCCATTGTACCTTATTCCGCCATAATTACGCCATTTCATATTGTTCGCCATTTGAATTTAACTTGTATTTATCTACCCACATACCGCATTCCAACAGTTTGTTATTTCGTGTTATTGTCGATTTATTTGTGTAAACATGACGGAAAAACAAACTGATCTGGAGGTCATGTTGGTGTTAGTGAATCAAAAGAAAGAGTTATTGTTTCAACGTATGAACCGATTATATAATTCTTCAAAAAGTATTATTTCTTTTGATTCATCTTCGCGATCGAATGAAAACTTCCTAGCTGAGTCAGAAACAATAGATGATTTACGCAATAAGTTCGAGTCTATTGTAGATCAATATAATTCTATAAAATTGCAACTAAAATCAGACACAGTTCCTGATTACGCTTGTCTCGAGTCTTTTGAGGATTTGTATGCGCGAGTGAAACGCGCTCGAAACAGATTGACCGCTGCCGCACAACCCAAGGTCTGTTCACATGGGGCGAGTAACTCGACTATGCCTATAGTGAAATTGCAACCTTTAGTGATTCCGAGTTTTGATGGACGCCCTGAAAACTGGAATTTGTTCTATCAGTCGTTTAAAGCAAATATACACTTAAATGAACAACTGTCAGACTCGCAGCGTGTGCAATATCTAATTTCAAAACTTACTCATGACGCGCAAAAATTTACTGCTGGTATTGTTCCGTCAGGTGAAACGTATGCAATTTTGTGGGACAGTTTAGTCAAGAAATTTCAGGATAAACGCGCATTAGGTAGTTTTTACCTTAATAATATTCTCGACTTGAAAGCGAGCTCGCACAATGCAAACAATCTCGATGCATTTATTAGCAAATATTCCGCGTCGATTTCTGCATTCAAACAACTGCAAATAGAGGACTTGACCGATTTTATTTTTGTCCAGTGTGCGCTCAGGAAGTTAGACACAAACACTATTCAGTCTTTTGAACTGACTGTTAGGGACACGGAAATACCTACTACCAAACAGCTGATAAGTTTTGTACAAGATCAGGTGAAGATATTGGAACGTTCGCGACCTAATACTTTGAATAAAACGCCCGCAAGTACATCGACTCGCGATAATCGTGGTCAAAATACTTACAAGTCTTTCGTCGCGACGGAGTCAAACGCTCAAACGCCTGTTGCTACGCCGCCAGCTTCTATGCCTACGCCTTCCATGCAACGTAGTGCATGCGTTTTCTGTGGTAGTAGTGATCACTTGCAACTTTATAATTGCGCACAATTTAAGAAACGTGATGCACACAGTAAATACCAATTCATTAAATCGAAACATGGGTGTGTGAACTGTCTTAGTACAGTACATAATATTTCGAGGTGTAATTCAACTTCCATTTGTGAATTTTGTAGTAAGCGCCACCACAGTCAGCTTTGTTTCTCTAAAGATAATGATAAGAAAAAGAATAACAGTCACTCGCATACCGCTATGATACATACTGACGCGCACTTGTTGCCGTCTGCCGCTCCCGCTCCTCGCATGATATCGGACGCTCGCTCGCCGACTTGCATATACACGCCTTCGCTCGCTCCGGAAGCCGCTACGCAATCTCAACCTTACGATGCCAGTTATAAGAGCCATATTAGCATGCCAGTCGCATCACATACTGATGTGAGTTCAAGCCTACCGCCGCCACCACTGTCGGCTCATAATGCCGCAGTGCTACTTTCGTCTGGAACGAAATCGAAGTCTACGATTCTGTTGTCAACAGCGCAAGTGTATGCGCGCCCTAAAGGTTGTACGACGTCATCAATAGTCAGGTGCCTTATTGATAACGGGTCGCAAAACAATTTGATTACGACTGATTGTTGCCGGAAGTTGAATCTACCAATAACGCCACTGCATAATTCGTTTGTAAAAGGTGTTGGTGCAGCTTCGCGGCCGATAATTGGATATGTTTACTTTGAAATCCAATCGCGCATATATCCAGAGCAGCAATACACAATTTACGCACTAGTGGTTGAATGTATCGCGGAGCAGCTACCGACTCAGTTTGTTGAGTGTGACAGAAGCGTTTTTTCTGAACTTCCGCTCGCCGATTTAAGTTGGAATATACCAGGGGATATAGATGTTGTATTAGGAGCGCAACTTTTCCCATACATATATTTGGGAAATAGGGTTCAGTGTGGCTCGCAAGCCCCACCTGCGATATCAACGACATTTGGCTGGATTTTGATGGGCGATTATCCACGCAAGGATATTACACCTGCCTCTTCCTTCTCCGCGTTGGCATTGAACGATTTGGTTCAGAAATTTTGGGAACTCAAAGAAGTGCCAACAAAGCGATTTCTTTCTCCGGAAGAGACAGAGTGTGAAAATATTTTTACGTCCAACGTGACTCGTGACGATGTGGGTCGCTACACAGTGTCTTTGCCATTTTGCAAAGATCCCTCGGAGTTAGGCAACTCGCATGCTGCCGCTTACCGCCGCTTTATGACGCTTGAGCGTAAATTCCGCCAATCACCAATGTTGCGCGAAAATTATAATAAGGTGATCCAAGATTACATAGATAACGGTTACCTCAGTCCTGTTGACGGGTCTGAACTGTCTTCCGATGGTTATTACATACCGCATCACGCCGTGGTTCGGTCTGATAAACCGATGCCGCGAATCGTGTTAGACGCAAGTGCGAAAACGCACACTGGCCTTTCGCTCAATGATATATTACATATCGGTCCCAATCTGCAAGCTGACCTATTTCTACTGCTTTTAGACTTCAGATTATTTCCGATCGCCATGAACGCTGATATAAAACAACATTATTTACGCATTGGTGTACCTGTTGACCAGCGTAAATACCTGCGCATTTTATTTCGGTTCAATGAATCCGAAGAAATCCGCACTTTTGCCTTCAATAGGCAACCTTTCGGTCTCAAGTCAAGCCCATACATAGCTATGCGCACTGTGCGACAGCTGGCTTTAGACATGAGTCCGCATTATCCTGACGCCGCTAAGATAGCTGAAAGCAGCCTGTATATGGATGACTTAGTTTATTCAGCTCATAATGAGGAAACTGCAATGCAGCTAGCTCAAGACATGATAAAACTTTTCAAAGCCGGTGACTTTGATTTAGTCAAGTGGTCGAGCAATTCTCCAACTCTTTTGGACAGTCTACCCGACTCACACCGCAAGTCATTAACTTTTGACGTTGGCAATGACGTGTCAAAGGTTTTAGGCCTTTCATGGGAACCTGGTGAAGACCATTTTTTCTTTACATCCGCTGCAATAACCGAAAGGTGCACAAAGAGAAATATACTATCAGTAGTAGCACGATTGTTCGATGTGCTCGGGTTGGTGGCGCCAGTGATTCTTTATGCCAAACTGCTTATTAAAGAGCTGTGGTTGGGCAACTATGAGTGGGACTCTCTTGCGCCGGAAAATATACGCATTCGTTTCGCTGCTCTAACGCAAGAATTTCATATGCTTGACACTTTACGGATCCCGCGACATGTAGGCGTCCTTATCGAATGTGAGTTACGTCTTGTTGCGTTCTGTGATGCCAGCATGAGTGGTTTAGGATGTGTCGTATACGCTCATTGCTCCTATCCGTCTGGCATTCAAACTCGCCTTCTCTGCGCTAAGTCAAAGGTTTCGCCGACCAAAATCACAACTCTTGCTCGCCTTGAATTATGCGCCGCTTTGCTTATGTCAAAATTAGTTAAAACTGTGCGAGATACTTACGCACCGCGCATTCCTATTGCTGGAATATATGCTTTTTCGGACTCCACGATCGCTCTTTCGTGGATACATTCCTCGCCACACCGTTGGTCGATTTTTGTGAGCAACCGTGTCGCACAGTGTCAGGAAAATTTGGCTGCCAAACATTTCTTTCATGTAGCTGGTGCTATTAATCCTAGCGACTGTCTTTCACGAGGTATGCTTCCTTCGCAACTTTTATCTCACGATCTGTGGTGGAACGGTCCTCCGTGGATTCGTTGCGCTCCTGAAGAATGGCCAATCAAGCCGTTCTCTCCCGCTGACTGCAATGAGCTGCCTGAGCACAAAGCAATTGTGATGGCTGTTTCAACGCTTACGCATACAGAGCCACCGATGCTATGTGCGCTAGCACAACGTGTCTCCTCTTGGGAAAAGTTGCTCCACATCATTGCATATGTGCTAAAGTTCGCTCGACCTAAATTGAAGGTTGAACCCCGGTCTGTATCAGGATTGGCAGCAGCGGAGAAAGCTTTGCTGCTTGCTGTCCAGGCTGTCCACTTCGCCGAGGACATAAAACTGATAAAGGCTGGGAAGTTACTTCCGAAGAAACAGCAAAGTCTAGCAGTCTTCTTGGATGAAGAAGGCATTTTGCGAATTGGAGGAAGACTCTCTCGAGCAGACCTTCCTTTTGAAGTCAAACATCCAGTTCTTCTTCCAAAACGCGACCATATTGTCGATTTAATTATCCATCATCAACATGTGATGAATTGTCATACTGGACCTGGACTTCTTATGTCCATTATAAGACAACGCTACTGGATATTGGATGCCAGAACGGTCATTAGATCAAGGTTGCGGAAGTGCAACACTTGTTTTAAGTCAAATCCGACACATCCAACGCCACTGATGGCAGATCTTCCTGCTTATCGTGTATCTGAATATAAAGCTTTTGCTCATTGTGGAGTTGACTATGCGGGACCGATTCGCGTAACGCTTGCGCGTCGCAGAGGCCAACACTCACAGAAGGCGTGGATAGCTTTATTCGTATGTATGCAAACACGCGCTATACATATTGAACTTGTTTCAGATTTGACATCTGAAACCTTTTTGGCAGCGTTCAAACGCTTTATATCCCGTCGTGGACCAGTTTCATGTCTCTATTCGGACAACGCTACAACATACGTTGGAGCAAAGACGCAATTAGATGAGCTCTATGAATTTCTACAGAGTTCTAGTTTCGAAGCTTCGCTCTCGAATGAGTTGTTATCCCGACGCATTGAATGGAGAAGAATTCCCCCAAGGTCACCAAGTTTTGGTTGTCTATGGGAAGGGAATATAAAGAGCATGAAAACGCACTTATACAGAGTCATAGGAAGCCAACTTCTCACTTATGAAGAACTTCAAACAGTCCTAACGCAAATTGAGTGCATTCTGAACTCTCGCCCACTTTGTGTCCTGTCCTCAGATCCTCATCCGGAGGTTCTGACTCCAGCGCATTTTCTAATGTCTACTCCATTGCAATACTTACCAGCAGCCGACATGTCCAATCAACGTGTAAGTTTACTAGACCGCAAAAAGTTGCTAGATAGTATGGTTCAATCCTTTTGGAAAAAATGGCGTCTAGAATATCTGCATACGCTGCAAGTCAGACAGAAATGGGCTACTCCTGATAAACCGGTGGAATTAGGAACTGTTGTTCTCGTAGAACAAGATAATACCGCACCTTTGAACTGGCCATTGGGAATAATTACCGAAGTCTTCAAGGGCTCGAATAACACAGTCCGTGTTGCAATTGTTAAAACCAAATTTGGCATTTACAAACGTGCTGTCACGAAGTTATATCCCATTCCTACGCAATAATAACTTAGCTTAAATATTATGTTACCAGTTAAGTGGCAATATGCCGTATTCATAGGTATATTTTTATTTTTTTTAATCTTCGCTATGTATTCTGACCAGTTATGAAGTTTGTTCGTTTTGAAAGATCTAGCGACCTTCCAAGGCGGGGTGCATGGTGAAGCGCCATTATCTTGTCCAATTTCTAATTAATTTTAATAAACCGCACTCCGAGGCTTCGTCGGTAAATTAGGTACAAACCTGTCTGCTTGCTGGTGATACCGTCAAAATCCGCAAGGAGTCTCAAGAGATGGCGTTTGCCGTTCCCATCGGCGAAGCTAAAACGCTCGCCACTGGTCCTCCTCAGAGGAAATGCAGTGACGTATTACACTGTCATTGGCAGTTACACGGACAGACCCACGCCGGGTTGTTGTCTCGCGAGTGTGTTCGTTTGGTACATGGCGTCAATAGATGCAATAATTATCTTCGCTTCAAAATAAAATAAAAAAACTATAAGTGCCGTTCGCCTGATCTCGTCCTGCTGCAGCGGACCCTCACCAGCCTGCCTTGGGATGATGAGTGGATGGAGGCGGTCATTTGCAGGTCAGTGCAGTGTTTAATACTTGATTTGCCGACGCCCATTCAAAATTTGTCTTATAGTCTTTTTCGCCCCCTATTTTTTTTGTGAGCAATCACACCCTGGAAGGGCTATTTACACGCCCCTCCACAAATAAACGATGTTGGCCACTCAACCACACGGTAGACACATGGTAGATTAAACATAAAATTATTTGCAATTATTTTGTTTACCTTAATGCCTATCTACTTATGCATTGCGAGGCATGTGTATCAATGGGGACAACAGGATTAAAATTATCGACTTCTCGCTGTCCCGTCAACGGAGACAGGAAATGGGGACATCGGGAAGATAAATGCCTATCTACTTATGTGTTTCGGGGCATGTGTATCTACAAAGTCAAAGTCAAAGTACATAAGTCAATGGGGAGAACAGGATTAAAATTATCGACTTCTCGCTGTCCCGTCAACGGAGGCAGGAAATGGGGACATCGGAAAGAAAAATGCCTATTTACTTATGTGGTACGGGGCATGTGTATCTACATAAGTCAATGGGGACAACAGGAATAAAATTATCGACTTTTCGCTGTCCCGTCAACGGAGACAGGAAATGGGGACATCGGGAAGACAAATACTGACTTCTCCCTGTACCCACAACGGGAAGATTTGAAACTTTTGTCTCCCCATTGATGGGGACAACGAGAGTATAGTACATCATTGTAATGTCCATCGATTTGTGATCATAAACATATCTACCACTACACATCTACCTGTAGTTACGTTGGTTCATTGGCCTACAAAACAATCCATTAATTGGCAATTAGAAAAATATTATCTTCTTGAGGAGCATCTTCAACAAGACAATTGAGGTTTTTACTGTGTTATCAAGATTCAAGGCTTAAAGTTCGCACGACTGTCGTGAGGACTTTCCAGCAACCTGCCACTTCGCTTTTTTTTTGTCACAAACTGGCTGATGCCAGCGGCTTTCTTTTTTTCTGACAATTACGAACACAAAGAAAGTAATCATCCAAATCGGTCCAGCAGTTGAAGTTGATGCTTCTTCATACATGTGGCAGTTGATTTATAGATCGTTTTCCTTTTGAGGTGTAGGTAAAAGGCCCGCAACACAGCTATGCTGAGGCGTTTGCGAAAATAAATATAATTAAACAGAAGCTACGTAAATCGCCCCAAAAAAACTCCAGACAAGTGTTTGTCTGACTCACGCACCGAGGGTTCCATACAACTTTTTTTTAAGTATAATTATATAACTATGAGAGCACTAAACATTACTCAGGTGAGATTGTGGCCAAACGCTTGACTAGTTCGTTCTAAAAAAAAAACGAAGATATATATCGGATTGATGGTTTTTGATACATAATTATGTGAGCGTTAAACTATGCGGCTTATGTCTTTATCTTTTGCTTGCATTGACAAATAAGCCTAGTTTTTTTTCAGCTCAAGGGACCGTATTTGATTTTGCTTTAAACTTGACGTGTTCCTGAGTAAAAATACAACAGGCAACGAATTGATCCTGTAAGGGCACCTGTTTTCCTTTTGATTTGACCCCAAAAAAACATAAGATGTGTGATCAAATTTATTGCAGTTTATTCAAAAAAACTCACATTCCTATTTTAATATAATTGTATTTATATTAGGATAGGATTAATTCATTATTTTAAAGTTTACAATATACATCACCCTAATTTGTATCCGATTGGGAAAACCAAGTTTTTGTTCTTATATAAATAAGAATTATTATATTATTTTAATGGAACATACTTATCTACCTTAACTACTTACATCAATACCTCTTTTAGTTATTTTAAAAACTAAACAACTCTTAGAGATAATCATATAACATATGTATATAACGTAAATGAGGATAATAAAATTACATTGCTTTTGTAGAAACTTACAGTAATTATAGAACTCTACAAATCATAACTTTGCGGGGCTACATTATCGTGCAAATACTTTTGACTAGCCTTGTGGCTCAGTGGCAGGACTTCCACCTTCTGGGCTGTGGGTTGTGGGTTCGATTCCCACCCAGGACAAACAATTGTGAGATGAACATGGATGTTTGTTCTTTGTCTGGATCTCTATGTGCTCTATGTATGTATTTACAAAAAAAAAAGTATTAATGTATTCTATCAGTAATCTGATTCACATAGTACAAGCTTGGTTAGTTTAGGGCTAGATAGCGCTGTGGATTGAAAAAAAAGTACTAGAGAGAGCATGGCAAGATAAGAAATTAAATCTTTCGTGTCCGATCTTTGATTCAAAATCGTCTAATTCCATATGATAGAACACTCTTTAAACATTTATCCACATAAATAAATAATAATTCCACATCAAACTCATTTTATTGCCACATAAAGCAGGCATGTGGTTCAGCAGCAGGCACAACAATCATGTGGTTGTCCAAACCAAACCAGATGTAGATTCGTAGCCCCCGTATCTTGGGGAAGGGCAAGATTAGGTCGTGTTTGGGGTAGGCATTCCCCAAAGAGTAGAGCTTCCCGTCATATAGAGATTTAACATTTAATATCTCCGGGTGACGAGCGCAGTGCATTGCCGCACATAGGTTTTGAACTGTTAAAGTCAAAATTCTGGGTGGCGCTGAGCTGTTTTGGACAAGCGTGACGCTTAACACTAGGTAAGCGACTAGCTCGTCTCGTTACTCAGTTTTTATGAAAATATAAACAAATAAAAATAACAAAATATAAAAATATGTATTTCTATGTAGGTACTCAGTAAGTCCTAAAACCACAGGAAGACAGCAGCGTCCTCATAGCACAGGTGAGCGTTCTGCGATCCCCAAGCCGCCTGCCAAGTGTGGGTGGGCTATGGCTTCCTAAGGTGGACGCCTTTATTGAGCAAATGACGTCTTCTGACTAACAATGATAATGATTAAGTTATCATAAATTAACATAATATCATAACTAAATTAAGATGCAACAATAGTTTAAAAAAGCTACTGTTGCAGTTTAAAAAAAATAGCACTGCTTGCAACAATTGTTTTAAAAATCCACCAACCCTAGCTCAGAATAATCAAAGCCCTCAAGGCACAAAAAATATTGAGTCGGCAAGCTTTCAACGGAGTTTTATCTAGTACATTGCCAGTCAAACAACATCATGACATATTCGCCAAAGCACAGAGTTTTAATTGTGAAAAAAACTAAGGAAAACCGTGAAAGTTCTAAATATACTGAGCGAACTGTATCCAGTAGATGGCGTTGAGCACAGAGAAGAGAAGAGGGAAGAAGACGCGCGAGAAGCGGTCGATGTTGACAGCGCGCTGCTTGGCTTTCGCGGTTTCAGCTGCGTCCTGGAAAAAAAATAAGTGTTCTTCAATATTTTGCGTATGATATTCCGGTCCGGTTAACGTTGGTGAACAGAAAATGTTTTTGGTAAATTCATCTCTTATGCGCACAACACACCAAAGACACATTATTAAGACATTAGGTAATTGTGTTGCGTGGCACACTTTTTGTGAAAAAAATGTGGTGTGTTGTTTATTAGCGCACTTGTACTTAAAATGTAGGTCTACGATAAATGTTTTGGTTGATGTACATGTATAACATCTGTAGTAGGTATTGGTGTGTGGTGCGCCTTGAGGGTAAAATTTTCAAAAAATTAAGTAGGAAGGGAAATTCTGTAGGAGGATGAAGGGTCTGTATATTTGTATCCGAAAGCTGAGCCTTGGTCCGGAGTCCTAAGCATGCGAATGAAATCGCAACATTAAGCTAGTATAGGTACCCTGTAAAATGTTTGAGTTTTGACATTACTATTATAGCTTTTGTCTACTGTCTTCTACTTGGAAAGTACCACACCTTTACCAGCTATTTAGCCACCCTACTGCTTGGTGCAAACATTACTGTATCCTGGATTGAATGGTAAATGTTTCCAGCATAATTACTGACCGAAACAGACAATGCCACGCAGTGTTTGGAGCTGCTATAGTTCAAATTCTCGCTGGCATTGAACTGTTCTAGGCAAGCTTGACGCTTACCATCAGGCGGACAATGTGCTAGTCTATCTCAGCATTTAGTTTCATTAAAAAAAAGCTCTTGGGAAATATACCTTTTGTGTAGTTATATAGTACAGTTATTATCACTAATGAGATAAATATCTCGTAATTGTATATAATAACCGGGCAGCAGCGTCCTCTCAGTGAACAGTGAACACGCTGCGATCCCAAAATTGCCTGCCAAGTGTGGCGATTATGGCAACTCTATCTACAATATGGGACTTCGTCCGGCAGTGGACGTCTTAGAGCTGATGGGAATGAATCGTATATTATTGCTTGCCTTAGGTTTCCCAGAACCATCTCCCAGGACAATGTTGATGAGACAGTACTCCATCAGCGCCATGAACACGAACCTGGAACACATCATTATGGGCTTGTGGATATCTTTACAGGTTAGGGGTTTTAGGAGCACTTGCCTCGTGAACTCGTGAATAAGTACAGCGATACGGGATCGGCAGCAGCGGATCTTAGTGGCCGCTAGTCCGCTAGTGGACAGCGGGAATATATATATTTTTGATATTGGTGAACACTGGGATATCTGTTTCTTCCCAAAGGCCACCATCCAGTGGCAGACAGCGGAAATAATATTAATATGTTTTTGTCCCGCACATTCTGCGACTAATCCTAACTTTCTACGTGTATTTTAGGGCTCTGTGCCAAAGGGTAAAACAGAGTCATGTTGCTCTCACTATGTTGTTTGTCCGTTCGTATGTCAGGGGCTTCCAATAGAATATATTAAAAACAAGTTACATGCCTAAAATGTTGATGTTGTATGTAAAATGGCAAAACCATTAAAGCCTCATTAAATTTAAAAAAACGATTGTATTATTTTTATGAGGGGCAATCGGAGACTGGGAAGGGTCGTGGGAGGCGCTGAGATCTGGTGGATCTGAGGTGGTCTGTTATGCCAACTTTCAGGTTTTTAGACATCTCCAGCCACCTAGACCTTCTCCCTTCTAGCTTCCCCGTGTTTATTAGCTTCTCCAGATTGTCGAAGGGTTTTCGGGCTAAATAGCCAAAGTATTGCGCACCCTCTGAAGGCAAATAATCGAAAGTCTGTTTGATATTTTATTGAGATGTTTGTCCTATGAGTACGAATAGAACGATATAAGACGATCTTTTACGGTCCAGGACTGCGCCATTTATAAGAAAATGGGAAATACCAAAGTCCTGACGAGGTAGGTACATTTTGTGGATGTTTAGGTTATTGTATCTATTGTATGTATTCTTTGGGTAGGGAACCCTTAAAAGCAATACTTACACAGTACAAACAGACATGAAAGCATCGACAGCTTTCAAGTAGGAGACCGGCGGGAGCTGCGCTTGTGACTTAGCATGCTGGGTGGACAACGTCAGCAGTGACGTCACGCCGAGCGTCACCCGCGCCGGCGCAGCGTCAGGCTTTATCCAGAACGATACCCACTGGGAAAGACAACAGATATTTTTTTCCTCGTTTGAGGATTTTGACATCGCACGTCATGTGCATTTGCCAGTATTAGAATATTAATAATTTTATTGTACAATTTTAAAGATCGTCAACAAGTCATGGTCAAGCAAAGTAAGTCACGGTCAAGTCCAAAGCATGGCCCAGTAAAGGGGAACCCTACACCACCCACCCACCCCTACCCTTAGTCACCTGAGAAGCCTTGAGCTGAGAGTCACCTTGAAATTAAAGATTGCGGTTTGAGAAATTCGAACCTTTCTAATCTACAATTTTCTGTACCGCCAGTCCACTGGAAATCCATTAATTATACTGATTTCATGCCAGTGCGTCAACCTCATTTTTAGAATAATCGTACTGGGCAGAACGATGACTGCATAATATAGCATTTAGCATTTTGCTCGCTGTAGTGAAAAGCTGTGTTTCGCTCGGCAACAAAGTCATTCTGCGTCTCATACCTTTGAAACCCTCACTACACTCAGGATTCTGTACCTTAGAACTCTTACCCATAGGATATGGATTATATTCATAGGTGTTACGATAAGGATATTAATCCTAGAATCCTTTGCTCACTCAGGTTTCAATATTTAAGTAATCGCGCCAAAAAACAACTTTACAGCCTTGCATAACAAATGACTATCTTTGTGTCTTGAAAAGATTCTCACCGTAGTTTTTTTTACAAAGTAAACGGCAGACTAGAACAACGTCAAAAATACTTTTGCTTGACTAAGAGAGTTATGATTTTGACAGTTTTTATCTATCTATTGTATAAATAAAGTTTGCTTATCTTCCTTCTCTAACAAAATTTACTGGCAACTTGCTGGCAACCAATACAGACCAGTCCTTGCTAGATCTAGATTAGTACTATCATTTGTTGTTTGCAAAGTTATTAGGGCAGTTGACTTTTCCCCTGATAGCTGAGAGGATTATCTGATAAAAGGATTAATTACTAAATTGAGGACTAACGGCTTAGAAAGCTGATATTGAGTATTTATAACACTGTTTTAGACTCGGTCCCTAGATCAAAACTATACATAAATATTTAGAGGACAATATAATAACGTGCCTTATTACAAACACCCGTGAAACTTTCCAATCACATTTAGGCGAAACTAAAAGTAAAAGGAAATAGCGGGCCTTATTACAAACAACCTGGACTTAGTTCGAAACTTTCTATCACATATTTAGAGGAAAGTAAATTCTTAAATATAAGTAAATCAAAATAACTGGCCTTATTACAAACACGATTTTATTTCGAAAAATTAAAATAAAATAAAAGGGAAAAATATACAAAACGAGTAAAAGAAAATAATGAACCTTGTAACTACATCCGGGCCTTATTTCGAAACTTTTCAATCACATAATTCGAGGAAAGTAAATAGGTACGTAAATAACTAAAGTGATATAATGGGCATTATTTATTATCAGCACCCGGGCATTTTTTCGAAACTTTCATCAACACATTATCATGTCTAGTCTCAAATAAATTAGTTTTTTTATATGACAAATCAAATGACTGGAGCTAGTGACTTACAGACATAATGACAATCAGACAGGTCGGTATGTACGTGTTGAAGAGGTGGTACCCGAGCCGCCGTTTCAGCTTGAAGATCACCTCCAGGCAGGTGAAGTTACCTGAAAACCACAAATACACATATTTATCGAAGTCTACCAATGGATACCATTTCAAAAATAAACCACAATAGCCGGTAAATATCTTGTAAAGTTACGGGATCTGCGTAACAGTCGGCCTTTAGGTGTCGAGCGGAGCGAAGGTTCCTCGTGGAGATTTCGACGTTCTTGTACCTATCATTGGTGTACCTCCTGTGGTGTACCTAAACAGTTTGTTCGCCAATTTTCCCCCCACTACGCGTCCTATTGCTCGAGATGTTTGCCGGGCTCTGGTAGAGTTTCACCAAAATTTTAAAATGGCTGGCCCATTTTAAAATTTCTAGCACCAAATATAATATATTCATATTCATATTCATATTCAATTTATTCATAAAAACATTTATTTATACGTCAGTTACATTATAAGAAAAAAAAGAACTAGAAAATATTTAATTGTTTGAATGTATACTACAGCGTAATGTAGTGGGTACATTCCTAAATTAAATGTGAAATAATAATAATAATAATTCAATGTCAAATGTAAATTAATAATGTCATTAGTACGTCATTAGTATAACAAGTAGATCGCGCAGAAAAATCTTAGTCACGGCGATGGCGCGGCGGCATCGGGCACCGTAATATATTGCGATTTCGATGGAAGGTTCCGCGCCTGTGATTGGCCGGCTCTCAGACCCATGCCATAATAGGCGATCTAATTGATAACGTTTATACTCTTTTGATCGTATTGTTTTCGTGAGTAATATGTTCGATCTGTCTTCTGTTTATTATGGTCGGTGGCCAGCCCTTAGAGCTGACTTCTCTCAAAACCGTCCTTGTGGTCAGGCCTTGAAAATCACAGAAAAATCCGCTCTGGTAAGCAGAATCTAATTCAGGTGGGTACTATGCGGACCCACAACTATTTATCCGGTTGACAGCTCGTACCCACGAGCCATTACGAAAATATAACCCGCAAAATAACTCAAACTCGCACATTAGATAGTCCTATCGCGCTCACACCTCGTCCTGCCGCGCCCAGTGCGTTAGTTGCATTATAAAGATATTTGTTCTGCATGCACGATCTACGGTTTTATTATCTTTTTAGGTACAACATTACATACCTAGGTATTTTTTGTAGAACCCGCACTATCTATTTCTTTTATCAAACTAGTTTTTTAACAAAACATTTTTGGCCGTCTAAATTAATCCAATCCAAGTATGTTTTCGCCTTGATTACCCACCAGCATTATCAGCCGAAAGTGGCTCATTTCTCGGATTAACATCCGAGCTGGACTTGAAATGATGGATCAGGTCGGATTAGCATTGTTGGAACAATTACATTCACGATAATGATGATACACCATTTTCATTACGACAACGTAATTAGACAAACATGTTTTTGAGGGCATCTTCAAATAAACACATCAATTAAGTAAGTAAGCACACGGTTGCGAAGTTTGACCAAAATCCTGACGTTCCGGCACAACGTTCCTAGTAGTCATTGATTGTGTAACTATCATTACTACGTAAATAATATATCAATGATTTTACTAACAACATCTGCGACCATAAGTTTGTGATCAAATGGATAACCAAAAAAAAAAAAAAATTAAGAATCATTTAATATTGGACGTTTTCCAAACACAGCGCCATCTAGCCCCAAACTAAGCAAGCTTGTACTATGGGGACTAGATAACCGATAGAATAGATAAATACTTTTTTTTGTAAATACATACATAGAGCACATAAAAACACCCAGACACAGATATAACATCTATGTTCATCACACAATAAAAAAAATCAAACAAATGTTTCCTGGTAGGATTCGAAGTCGTAGTAGCTCAGTTGGAACACGCTCGCCTCACATTCTTGGGGGCCCATACCAATGAGTTCTTTGGAACTTTCTTTCTTTATTCGAACTGCTGAACAGTGGAATGCGCTGCCCGAGTGGGTTTTTCCTGATAAATAATTATAATCTGGGTGTCTTCAAGTCGCGAGTGAATAGATTTCTTCTAGGCAAGCGTGCTCCATCGTAGACTAGACGTGATGGCAGTCAAACGCAAGCCTATAAATAATAATAATAAAAAAATAAAATAAAAAAACTTACGTATGGATGTAACCACTGGCTTTTCGGTTAAGGAAAACATTGTCGGGTAACCTGCATATTTCCGGAGAAGAAATTCGATAGCGTAAATCAGTTCCGCACTGGGCCAGCACAATCATCCTTCTAGGGTAGTCTGATAACCCAGCAGTGGGATGTTTAAAGGCTGTGATACATATCCTCTAACTGAGCCAAGGCTAGTCTTTGAGACCATGGAATAAAAGTTCGGTTGTCAGAGTGCAACAGGTTACGCGTTATTTAAAAACCACATTGTGTACTCTCAACTACTCACCAGTAGAGTAGACCTGCGTGCAGTCAGCCGTGGTGTTCTGTACCAGCTCGAGCTGAGGCAGCTCGATGTGCTCGTCCACCACCAGCGGCACCTCCGGGTCCCACTGGAAGACCAGGTCAGCCGTCGTGTGCGATACTGCCGGGGAAGACTTTTTATCAGCTTTTAGACGGCTGCGAAATCATAATCCCCACGCTTGGCAGGCAGCTTGGAGTTCTTGTTGGTTGTATGTAAAGACATGATATGTATGTTTGTGTGTTACTATATTCGGGACTCATACCCCTGTAGTCTAAACTGCTTGATCGGTTTTGATGAGTGAGGTATCGTAAATAGGATTCTTGTTTATGTCGCGAGTGACATAAGGCTATAATTTTGCAATCTGGTTTTTTTCTTTTTCTTATGGGGATAGTCCTTCCGCAAGGTTTTGGCGCATTCGATATTTGAAACGCTCTGTTTCACGTGCGTGCTATAGAGAGAGTTTGTGAATATTCCTAACTTTTTGATGAAATTAGCGTTTCCGGTGTAGTCTGTTATCACCCTTAATTAACAAAATCTTTTGTTTTTGGTGTTAATGGCATGCATAATGTATAATCTATGCAGCTATGTTCTGTTTTTTAAAAATCTAACAACAAGAACAATTCTTCGTCGTATTTTCGACGCAAAAAAAATTGTCACTAAGTGCCTACTTAAGTATAACAAAGTTGCGAACAGTTGCGAAATTTAAAAAAAACATAAGCATAGTTTTTAACGTATTATATTATATAAACTTATTATAATATAAAGATAACATATTATAAAAATCATCGAAATCAGATAACGTTTAGGTGTGGGTAACAGACTACGCTTTATGTGTGGACGAGCCGTTGGTATCATACTTAATGGTTTTAAAAAATGATAACTCGAAGGCCTATCTAGCTTGAAATAGGGATCTAAATGTTTTCAGAACGAACGTAAGGCGCTAATGACAGATTTGAAGGCGCTACCGCCTTCAGCGCCTAACTTGGTGAATATTAGACTGTGCCCCACAGCCGGGCCTTGATTTCCTCATGGAGTTTTCGCATCAGTTTCATTACAAAGAGCTTCTAAGCTATCATCTAACATCTTCATGATCGCAACAGGTCCCTTGATTTTCTATCTAACGACAGACTGACAGACAACGTACAGCCTAATTAATGTTTATAAGCATTAAATTTTTCACAGAAGTAATACCGGCTGTGAAAAGATTTTTGAAAATTCTTGCCCTACATTTAAAGTTTGTTGCCATAGGCCAGGCCGACCCTCGGTCCCGAGCCGAACGGCGAGCAGCATAGCGTACGGAGACCTAGTCACAAAAAAAAAAGTCCCCCCATTCGCAATCACCCTCAAGAGTCATATCCATAAATACAAATACCTAAGTGTTCATTATCGACAAAAATACCACCCTCACGCATTACCCCGTCAAAAGCTCGTGAGCAAAGTTAGTCGGCAATACAGACCACTCGAGGTGCACAGAGGTGCAGCCAGGCCCAGATTTGGGGCACTAGGGCATCTTGAAAATAAGAGCTTCGGGCCCTATGGCACTTTTCAGTTGAACGTTTGAAGAATGATACCTCAAACATTAAAACGTTATCCGGCTTTTAAAAAAACGTACACTGTCGTAAGGCAAACTTTGGGCCTAGGTGTCGAGCCCTAGGCGTGGGTCTTGTGTGCCCAGGCGTTGCATCGATATCTGCTACCCATATTTTGCTTCCTTATTGCCTGAGAGATACTATCCTCGGCCTTTACAAGGTCATTATGGCTTGCAGGTGGCTTGCCTCCTGTAGGTTCGGTTTTGTTTCTTAGACGTTTCTTGTAGGTCTCATCTGGGCTTAAACGCAGATCTACGCGAAAATAATGGCATCGCAAATCAGATTAATTATTACAAATACGAAAATTGGCGATATTGACGGACAGAACGGAATTGTATGTTACAGACGTCATATCTCCATGCCGACCCCCAACCCTGCCGCCCGGAGCCATCGCCCCCGACACCGTCCTCGCTATGCTCCTGTAGTATAGCCAGCAATGTAGGCCAAGAGTTGAGTCGAGAGGCCGACTCAGCGAGATGGTATCTAGAGCCTTAATGTCGCCAAGATGTGTAAAGGAGGATCGAGAGGGGTTAAAAATAGAATTTCTCGGTACAAGTGGCTTGATTAGGGGAGCTGACAGGTTTTTGCGTAAGATTTGATATTAATTGTTTTTTAACACGCAGACACACAATAGCTGGATGTTGGTCCTTCTTCTATGAAGTTTTTGCGATCTTTTTAGTTATGATATTTTTTAATGATTCCGGGTATCGAGCCCGGGACCTTCTTCTGCTCATGAGGCAGACGCGCTACCACAACTAAGCCAAGACCGCCCTCAAGTTTTCAAAAACTTATCATAATCACCACAGTATAACGGCAATAAAAAAAAAATTGCGATCATAAATAATTATGTCACATTGTTTGTAACTAAACTAAACAGTATTTATAAATTTAACGTTAATTACATTGAATAGCTAAATTACTTAGCTCCCGATGTATTTTTTTGGTAGCTGCCAAGTTTCAAAATGTGACTAGATGTAGCAAAAAAGTGGCTTCAAATTTGGCTAAAAATTAACAAGAGTCAAATAAATTATTTGTCACGGGCTGTAGGTATATTGTTAATAAGGTACATTTCTTCTCCGGAAATACCTATGTAGTTTTCCTCCACAATACCTCACGATGTTTTCCTTCACCGAAAATCAGTGGTAGGTATATGCGTACGTAAGTTCCAAAGAACTTATTGTTCCCGGGCTTGAACCCACGACCCCACGAATGTGAGGTGAGCGTGCTCTGAGCTACCACGACTTATTATTACCACCTTCAATACAGACCGCATCCCACTGCAGTTCTAGTTAATTCTACATACCTACATATACAAAAGTATATACCGCATGCTAATTACATACCTAGATACTTACTATAAAAAGTATATACCGCATGCTGAGAGTAATATTCCTGAAAGCATTCCTTCAGTAATTAGTGCGAGCTCACGCTTGCCACATTTACAGCATACTAATATCATGACTCCATCTCGTTATGGCTTACACAGTTTTACGGGCTTTATGAGCGACTTTCACACGGTCTTTGAACATTGTCGGGAAGAGATGTCATAGACAAAAGTTCCATTGAATGCATATATTTGGAATACAAATATATGATTGAATCTGAGACAATATAATCGCGTAGTTTTACGTTTTACCTTCATCATCAACCAAAAGACGTCCACTGCTGAACATAGGCCACACCGACCGACATCATGAATGAATGAATATTATTTATTGTCATACAATTACAAAATATCAAAAAAGTTAAGAATGCTTCCATTATGGACTCGTCAACTTGCTACAATTTTTAACAATATTATTTATATCATTGTATAATGTATATTTATATTAGGCATTTGGTGTCTCCCTCATAAAACGACAATATTAGGAGGATTTATAAATTTAATTTTTGAGTAAAAGTCAAATTCAGTTCATGAGAAATCGTGTCAGCTGTACAGAGGCTTCGTCATGCCACTTGCATCCACCGGTTGCCCACGACTTTCACGATGTCGTCGGTCCACCTAGCGGGAGGCCTGCCTACGATGCGTCTTCCAGTTCGTGGTCGCCACTCAAGAACCTTTCTTCTCCATCGGTTATCGGTTCTTCGAGTGATGTGGCCTGCCCATGGCCACTTCAGCTTAGAAACTCTGAGAGCTATGTCGGTGACTTAGGTTCTTCGGCGAATATCCTCGTTCCGGATTCTATCGCGCAAAGAAACTCCGAGCATAGCCCTCTCCATTGCCCGCTGTGCAACTCTGAGTTTCTCTAAAAGGCCAGCAGTCAAGGACCACGTTTCAGTTCCATATGTATACCACCAAGCAGTAGTGCGCAAACAGTACTGTGTTCCGGATTGAAGGGCAATGTTTCCAGCGTAATTACTGGGCATAAATAGATTTAACGTCTAATATCTCATGGTGACGAGCGCAATGCATTGCCGCTCATGGTTTTGGACTATTGAAGTTCAAAATACTGGATGGCACTACACTGTTATGGGCAGCCGTGAAGCTTAACATCATGTGAGCGACTTGCTCGTCTCGTTACCAAATAATACCAAAAAAAAAAAACGTTGTATAGTTGTTATCAGGATTTCTGTAAATAGCCTTCACTCACTCTTTGGTCTACCTAAAGATATTTTCAAAGGTCAAAAACACGCCAGAAGTCATATCAAAAGCGGCAGAAAAATGTATCCGTACAAGTGTATGACACTCGTGTCGCTCGTTATCCGCTCTCGGGAGAGTCCTCGAGTTGCGCCGACACCGACACTCGACACTTGCGACACTGCGGTCTAATTGTAGTCTCGTCTCTTTGATATATCGGACCTTTGTTACCGCTTTTGGATGTTTGATTCTTGCTTTGTAGGGTTTCCATTTTTTTAGAGCACTGGCAATACATATTTCCTCCTGAAGGTACGAGTATAGATGCCGCAATACGAGATCTTTGCTCCGACGAAGACATCCCAAAGTAGGGGGAGAGAACGAGTTGAAGTGACTGAAACGTAGCATTCTCATTGGCTACGTATCTTAATAGGTCACTCCATCAACCAATGAAAGTGAAACATCTTCGAACCAATAGTCATTCAGCCTCATTTAAGAGTCAGCTCCCATTCCAAGCTAAGTGTTTTTACCATCCTCGACCGTCACCATATCAGGCGATTTGTGCTCAAATGCCTATCCTGGCGAACATTCAAAAAACATCTACCACGGCAGCTATTTATAAGTAACAAGCTGTTACCCGCGACTTCGTTCGTGTGGATCTACAAAAAAAGTATGTTATGTCCGTCTCCGAACATATGCAAAAAATCAGGTAGATCCGTTCAGCCGTTTAGCCGTGAAAACGCGACAGACACCCAAATTAGAGAGACTTTCGCATTTATAATTTTACTCAGGATTCCCGTGAAATATCTTATTTCTTCAGACGACATTATGTGCACTAGATTATTCCATGTGTAAATCCGCATTGTCTCCTGCCCGCGGCTGCACCTGGCTGTACCTGTCCACTCCAAGGTAACTGAGTGTATAAGTAGGTAGTTATTCTAAGACCAGGGGTATTTTTTCTCTCCGTGGTCCTCTTGTATTATGGAACCATTAATCAAAACGTCGATGAATCCTGAGTGTGTTGCACATTCGTGAACAGGACCTCAATTCTCAATTCAATGTCGTCTCGAGAAAATGTCGAACTTCGAGATTTCTTATTCTCAACGAAATATTCACGATGGCTAACGTGCGAGATACATAGAGTGGTCGGAGGCATTCGAGACGAGAGACAGTCGAGATTGGAATCTCGAAATCGACATCAATTTGTCATATCTCCGAATAGGGGTCCAGGGGTGTGACATCAAAACCCACCATTAGGTACACGTGGTTACAGTCTCAGGCCGCCAATTGATCCACAAATGCTTAGGTACTGTATCGTAACTGTACAGTGTCTACAATATAAATTCACGATTCGTAGCGAGGCACAATAGACTACACGGGGTCAGTCGATTTTTTATTTGTAATTCTATCTAACTAGAACAATGTGTTATCAAATTTCAAGATTTTTTTGCCGCACTGTAATAATTGTAAAGCATCGTGTTTCTTCATTAAAACTCATTTGAAACTACGCAATTTGTTCGGTGGAGAATCATTTCACAACAACTAAACTGTGTCGTTATGGAAGCTTAGTGGTTGGAAACCTCCATTTTGACCCTAAGCCTGTTTGAACCCAGGCGTTTTGCCTTCAAATCAAATCCCTATATATATATTTATTTTATAATGCGTTTTTTACCCGACTGCCCAAGAAGAAGGGTAATGTTTTTGGGATGTAAGTATTTTTGAGTATGTATGTTTGTTAGTGTCTATTCTATGTGACTCCTGAAGCTTGACCGATTTTGACGAGTGAGGTATCGTTGGATTCCTCTTTACATCCGGAGCTACATAATAGACAATAGACAAATATTTATTTGTGGAGAAAAAACACACTATGTACACAAAAGCAAAAAAACAATAAGGTACTATCATACTAGTTTTATACAACATTGTTTTTCGCCACAAACCGGTCCCAACTCAGCATAATACTGGTTGCGAACAACCAGCGCTGGTCTTCCGCTGGAACCGGCGGTGACGTCACCCGCTGATACCGCACGGTACGGTACCGTACTTGTACACGAAAACAAACAAAAACAACTAAAATATTAACATAACAAATACATATTTACCATGTTATTGGCAAGTGCTATTTAACAAAACACACGCAGTGCAGAGGTGCAATAAGGAAATGGGAGAAAGTAAGTAGGTAAAACTGTTTATAGCTATCTATATAGCGCTGGTGTCTGTAAATAGAAGTTCTTCACTTTTTTGATGTTCAAGAATGAATAATTTAAGCTTAATTCTAAATCCATGTAAACTTTGCAGGTTCCTTATTGGCGGTGGAATATTGTTCCAGCACTTGGTCGCTGCATATCGGAAGCTTCCTCTGAAGGCGGCGGATCTGTGCCGCTCAGTCAAAAGAAGCGTCGAACAGCAGCGAGGCTCAGAAGACTTACGCTTCGCTCTCCACGACAGCTTATCATATAGATATGTTGGTTTCTTGTGTTTTATGACACCGAATAAAAGACATGCCAAGTGCAACTTACGGCGATGCTTCATTTTTAAAAGTAGATTTTTATTCAAAAATGGGGTCACATGCGATCTCAACGGAATGTCAAAGCAAAAACGGGCACAGGCATTCTGCACTCTTTGTAAGCTTTTGAGTTTTAACTAAAAGCCGCGAACCAAAAACAGTGTCCATGAAATTTAATTTCGACAAAATTAACTGTTCAGCAAGCTGAATACGAAGCTCTTCTCGTAAGTACGGTCTCATTCGATACAGCACCTTTAGCTTGTAAAAACAGTTTTTTACGCAGTTGACAATGTGTTTATGGTATCGCAACTCGCAGTCCATATGCAAGCCTAAGTTACGTGCTTCGTACATAGGCTACAGTTAGCAGTCGGTAATTTTGTTTTTCTTTTAATAATATTATGTTGAATCCCAACTAATATTATAATTCAGAGGAATATAGCCGCAGTCGTATCAGGACCAATAAAGCTTCTAGGTATAAAAATGAATACTTCCGTCTCGAGGAAAAAAATTACTTGAAAACTCCCTACATTGCAACTGTCAGTCTATACAAAACGTCAAAAAATGGATCAACACCACCTAGCGAAATAAAGGAAGTAGCTTTATCTCTGTCTGAATGGATATCACGGCTAAACGTATATTGATAAAATTTGATAAGGAACGCGAACGAAGGCGCTTGTAACAACTAGTATTTACTAAGTGTGAAAGTGTGTTTTTTGTTTATTGGTTTGTATGTTCTTATTTCACACTAGCTGCGCCCCGCGGTTTCTCCCGCTATACTTCAGGAACGGATACATTTTTCGGTATACATAGCCTATGTGTTAATCCATGGAATAAGCTACATACCAATACGTCCATACCAAATTTTATCTAAATCCGTTCAGCTGTTACAGAGTTGAACGGGAACAAACACACTTACATACTTACACACTTACACACAAACTTTCGCATTTATAATATTAGTGTGATATGCGCTTCTCATTACAAGTTAGTAAACGACTTACAGCTCTCCATCTGCAGTTTGCACTCCTGAGTGTCATGCGGGTAGATCAAGAAATTCATTGCACACGACAGCTTGAGCGTCAATTTCACCATGTACAGGATGGTCTTGTCTTTGTAAAGCCACACGTAGTGATTGGGGATGGTCATGGTTTGGAAGGTCACGGATTTGGCGTTCTTGAAGAAGGAGTCTGGACGCCACATGTGTTTCAGCCAGTCGAGGTCTAGCAATCTGGAACAAATAAATGTAGATTTGTGTACTAGCTGCCCAATTTTAACGGCGATTATTCAGTTTACTTGAAGTTTTCCAGTAGACAAAGTATCTCATTTCAGTCCTCTCACGATAATATATGCCATATTTCTTCGGGACCAGTTTTTTTTTTGGCGTGACAAGGTGACTATCAGACAGTGATATAGTTTTTGCTGTAGATTGTTCCTCGACCTCTAACTTAGCAATCGCAACACCTACACCACAATATAGAATAATATTACAAGCGTAACTATCTTAGTCCTACGTTGGGCGCCATTATTAATTTTGTGCATGTGTGTTGGGCGCCAAAAATAACCACACATTGAAATTAAATCTTAATTTCAACCTATATGTCATTTTTATAATGCAAATGTATTTAATTTAGTGTTATACATTACAAGTAAAATATTTAAAATATAGGCGATCCTTTGCGGAAAATCATTTCCAATGTGACTTTTTAAGATCTATTCCGGTTAAGATAACACCTTTTAAAACATTTTGTCAGTGTTTTTACACGAGCAACTTATGGGCTAAAATACACGCAAAAGTCGCTTAGCGCTCTCCGTGTCCAACACAACAACATCTTCAGAATGCTGTTGGGGCTACCGCGGCACTGTAGTACATCTGGCATGTTTGCGAAGCCAGAACAGACGGATTTCCTGCTATCATTATCAGAATAATGTCTTTACTCGGTAGAGTGCGGACCAGCCATTACAGTATTCTGAAGGTCATCAGCGACAAATATGACTGTCTCATTTTAAAACGTTGGGTTCAAACAATAATACCAAGTAGTTACAGTTATGCTGGCGTTTATTTGGCGTTACGTATAATCATTGCCATTCAAGGTAATGCTTATGCGCCGTTATTAATTTCGTGGTAATGCCGTAATGCGTGCTGGGTACGCTGCCAACTGGTAGTGGGCTTGAACATTTGGACTATCTATAACCTTTAATGGTCTGGTTAATCCAACTGTTATTTTTATGTAGTAGGCTAAATAGTTTAGGTAGTTGTAGTTTGTATATATTTTGCTTAGTTAATAAAGGCACTTGCCTGTTATAGCACGTTATATATTATTTAAGATAGTAGAGTTTACGTTAGTTTGTTTTATTTTGTTTTCTTGTTTAAGTTTATTTTGTAACAAATTTTAATTTTGTAGACAACGTCATAGATGCTCGTACCTATATATAATTATATTGTGTCTATGGATCTTTGTAATCCGAAATAAAGTTTTATTATTATTATTTAAAAAAATAATCTAGTATATTGAATAAATATTGAATTTGTTGTTTTTAATTTTTCACAATGCATAAAAAATATTGAATATCAGAGTTAAAAAGAACCAAAATCGGTTCCTGTTCTTACTGTTTTACTTAAACTTTTTTTTTAAGTTTAAAGATTACGATAGACTGTTCTAGAGTTGTTGCTCTGAATCCTACGTGCTGTTACGCTTCGAGCTATCTAGTATATTCACTTTATAGTTAGTTACCTGTATTCAGATGTCATGTTTTCAGGTAGCCTCAGCCGGAAGTCCTTCCAGGTTTGAGCGAAGAAAATGTCGGCAGCGTACGTCTGGACACCAAAAAGAGGATCGGTTTTAAAAGAAAACAAAGTTTGAACTGAACAAACTCGCGAGTAGGTTCTCTGAACTCAGAACAGCTATAGGGATACTGATAAGCAATAACATTTCAAACCACAAAAAAAAAAAAATTGTTAATGATACAGAACGCTTCTTTGGCTGACAAAGAAGCGTTCTGTACTTAGACGAAGTGTGATACAAGATCCTTGGTTCTGTATCATTAACATATTTTTTTTTTTTTTTGGTGGGTTGACATGTTATTGCTTATTCATTATTTCGATAGCTCGCTGTGATTGGCTCAGACCTTAAAAGTTTTAAATCAACAACAACTAGACGTCAGTAAATTGGTATCGTATTTACTTTCTATTATCTTCGTATTTGCAGTATTATATCTTGGACGCAATTCAAATTTATTTATTAGGACCACTGATATTAGAACAACCTCTTGTTCTTGATATCTGTGACAGATTTTTTTAAAATCTTTTTTAACTTTTTTTAAAAGAGTGTTTGGTAAGACATGACCATGCCACCTTCATAGGTCAATCTCTATCAACTATCTCCTTCTTAAATAAAAATTAAACTTTTTTTTATCAGTTTTCTGGCCTACTCCGATAAGGGATCAGCCAGAACACTGCTGTACCACCCGACCTCTTTTACATCTATATTTGTGTACCCCCTAGATGTTGTGACATGATAGAATATGTGACCCTAGGTTTTACAACACTTGCATGGTTACGCTTTGTAACGTCAAATAAATTATTTATATGGCAACTTCAAAGACTTGAAGGGAGACTGTTTTTTTTTTGTTTGGCTATTTCATACTCCTCCGACAAAAATCGGAAACTTTTCAATAAATCTCTGTTGTGTAATTAGAGACCTAAACATTTTACCAAGTGACTTTTTTTACCGAATCCGAGGGTGCAACAGATACGGATGGAGTATAAGCTTGCTTAAAACTATGGCAGGTAAATTAGGAGTTGTACATTTAGAAGTTAATGACACACAGGCTGCTGATGATGATTAGATTACCATAGAGTTCTCATCAATGGAGTCCAGACCCATGACAGTGACGTGGAAGTTGACGGTGGTGGGCTGATCGTTGACCTTCGGAGGGCGCATCTTGTCATACGCTCGAGGATCTTCTGGCAGCAGGTCTTGGAAGGTCAAGAGAGTCGACCTGGTAAAGAAGTAAAGAAAGTGGGTATTCAAAGCTAAGCTGCGCCAATTTTTTTTTTGATTTAATCATTTTTTTTTTCCAAAATTAAGAATTTTGTTTTTAAAATCACAAAATTCTCCTTATACATCATATAATATACATTTTTATATTTCTAAACTGGAGGTCGATACTTAGACTATTGTTGTGCAAAATTTCATGGAAGTTATAGAGCTGTAAAGGATTCAGACAGACAGACGGAAACGACTAAGTTATAAGGGTTCCTTGTAGTAACTACGGAACTCTAAAAAGGAAAGGACGGAAAGTAGTACCCAGGTATTTCATTTTATTTATAATATTAATGTCGGTACATACACGTTGATTATCATTGGGTTATCTACAAAAAAACTCTGGTAACCATAAATCAAATTATAGGTAAGTTATAAGTTATAAATGGTACTCTCATAGTTGCATTTAAATTACCCACATAGACAAGACAATAGGAAATATATAATATATATATATATTAAAAAAATACTTTTAAAATGTTGCTGTCTAATATAAATTTATATTATAAAAACAGTATAAGTACTTTGCGTCTTTTATCGAAATTTGTTATCATTTTTACTTGAATTATTTGTAATGTAACTCAGTACCTTCTGTAGTACGAAGAACCTGGACACCACAACACAGTTTACCCTAGCGTGGAATCCAATGCACACTGTTAGTCTAGATCATAGTTTTTTTCCGTATATATATATATTTCGTATATATTTAAATAGCTTATATCTTTTTGATACATGTAAACATTCCATTAGGTATTACAATTTGAATTTTACTTCTAATTTCTCTGATTCATCTAATATTGGAAACAAATAACCAAATTAGAACCAGAACATATCTCTTAACTGTTTTTATGATATACATATAGTTAATTGTTTTTATTAATTTTTATTTTTGTTATTGGTTCTTATAATCACTACTGTACTTAATTTAATTATTCATGTATGGGAAGCCTAACAAGATACGGATGAAAACCCAGTTTGAGTGTAAGCACAGAAATCTTTGATGTAAGTACTTTTTCTAGTTATTACTACTGTTATTTGTATTTGTAATGGGCTTGCAAAGTTGGGTTAGTTTGGTTTCGGTTGACGTTAAATTGCGCAATTTGTCTTATCTGTATTCGGTTTTAGTAAATTATGATGAAGCAGCATTGAATCCGTGTTGCACAAGTTCGTAGACTTTATTTTCTGACTCAGCCGAAAAAAGAAGATGTCTTCAGCGTACGGAATGATTGTTCCATGATCTAATTTTAGATTACAGAGGTCATTAAGTAAAGTAGATCAGGAACAAAGTAGCGCCCAAAGTATTTCCTTGGGGAATTCCAAAGGAAATATTTTACAGATTACAGAGAACATTACCTATTTTTACGCATTGGGTACAATCTGCTCGATGGCTCGAGAAGAGTTTTGGTTAGGTGCCTATAATACCAATAGTCAAGCTTACTTAACAGTATAGAAATGGAAACTGTGTCAAAAGCTTTGGTGAGATCTAGGAATATTTTTCTTTTCACCTCGGTGCCAAACACTTAGCGACGTTAACAAAATAAATTAATGTGCTTAAAATAAACCTGAAGGCAAGTCACGTTGCTTTGCGATATATGTTATATATTTAATGCATTTCCAGATCATTTTACTATTCGTTCTAGCCTACTCCAGTGCAATTCTATCGTAGTAGATTTTCACTTTTTTTAAAAGATCACTACAAAACTTTCGATAGCTGTTGTACGATAATTCCAGTATTGCATGACCCGGATTAACTTTAGTCTTCATGTGTGTGCAGCTTATCTCTATGTCTCATAAGTATAACCAGGTGTAATCCATGGCTTAATGTTGTCCTTTTTGTTAGTCAAATAAAATGTCTATTGTAATTACCTGAATTACTTGTAGAGCATTATGACATATAAAAATGCGTGTCAGCAGAATAGTAAACAGGGTCAAAGTCGATCGAACGTAACTCATCTTCAAATTCATTTGTATTTAATTTACTAATTGTGCGAGCGACGCGTAGTTTAGGTATTTTACAATTTAATGTTAGTAAGGCATGTGATATGGCCTTGTGATCGGTAACAATTGAAAGTGAGGGGAAATTCCGTGACTTACTTTCCGACATAACGTACGTATTTATTCGTAATTCGAATTTCGTATTCGTAATTTAATATCCCTTCAGCCGCATTATAGCACACCTCACATAGGCACTGCTTAATAGGCGACGTCCAGTTCTGAATTTCTGAAGTGGAAACGACTTCAAGAGCTTCCTAGGCGCTTGTGGACGACGTGCGAGTGCGGGCGTGCGAGGTGGGGAGTGAGCAGTTCTGATACTCCGGCTGAAGGGGCGGCTATTCATTGTAAATTTTACTTTTCAGGCACTAAGCATTTCAACACCATCATCATTACGTAACGTACCTATGAGTATGGTATAGTTCATGCAGCTATCGCCAATAACTATAATGATATAATAATATTTTTTTTTTCTTTAACAGAGTTTCAGTAACATATAATGTAGGCAGGAGTCCTCTTTTAGACATAGAATGCCTGTGCCAGAAGACCCCGCTCTTCCATTTCTGACGGACATTTAGGTAGGTACTTAACTTTATTACTTTAACATATTTGGATAATAAGATACTCAACTAACATTAAAAAAAACTATACAACTTATATGTTCTTCTCAGTCTGCTCTCTCGGTAAAAATAACTGAATGGTAAATCTAGGATTATTTTTGCAGTAGCTAAGAAAAGAGACAAAACTTACTGAGCATAGCATAAATCCGTAGCTCCAAGCCATAATCGAAGCAACACCGTCGTCACCCACAACAGCTTACCCGCCGCCATCTTCAAAACTTTCAAACTACCCTCTTATGACACTTTTAGAAATACTGAATTATTTTTAGCTCTTCGAAATAGGTTTTTTTAGAAATCATACCTACGCTTTCGCCCTCAACTTAAAATTATTCTTTACATTGAAATGCATTGATAAAACCATTTTTTTCACACATAAAATGCCTCAAGCATCATTGGCCTTGTCAAAAGTCAAATATAAAAATATAAATATTAATGCCCATTATAAAAGAAAACAAAATGAAACATTAAAGTTTTATTTTTAATATTTTCAGTTGGTTTTCTTTTTTTCGGCCAGTGTGCACGTATCGTCCGTTGCCTTCGAACCCGCGGTTACAGTAATGGCGGGCAATACTCTTCACACTTGACCAGAGTTGAGTTTTAAAGTTGGACATGCGCATTCGCGGGCTTTTTGAAGGACTGAAAGCGGACTCTCAGCGTCCCAACAATGTCCCACAGTCGTTTGCATTGTCCGGGGAGCAGATTATAAAGCTCACGAAAGTATTAGGTTCCTTGATCGAGCTCCTGCCAAACATTACGACCACTCTGCGATATACGAACGTTTTTTTTTTCTTTACTTTCATATTTTACTGCTTTATTGGCATTACTTGCTATTAAGTAATTTAGTTGGTATGAAAATATTCTTGGATCTGTGGTAACGGTGATTAATACCGCCGTCTTGCCCTTACAAAAAGCGTAGACTGATTCCCACCCCTAAATGTAATCCGATTTCGATGATTTTATTATATGTTATCTACACCGTAAAAAACTATGCTTGTATGTTTTTTTTTTAATTTCGCAATATCTTCGTTGTTATAGACACCTAAAGTGACAAATTATTTGCGTCGAAAATACGGCGGTGAAAACTAGTTGTTATAATGTAGCGGCAAAGATTATGTTGTATCCAAGCCATTGATACCAAAAACAAAAGATTTTGTTAAGATTTAGAGGGTGATAACAGACTACCCTTAAGAAAGCTAACTTCATCAAAAAGTTAGGAAAAAATCATTAACTCTCTGTAACGCACGCACGAGAAACAGAGCGACAGCTACACAATTTCAAATATCGAAAGCGCCAAAACCTCGCGGCAGGACTACACTCTTAACACAAGCCGAAAAGTATTTAAAGTAGCGGCAGAAACAACTTTATAGCTAGAGGTAAAATAAATGTGAATATACGTTTTTTATGTTTATTTTTATATTTTTATTTTCTTGTTTGTCATTATTCAGGGAGGATACAGGACACTATTGTATGGACTAAAAATTAGATTAGCATGCTCTATAAAGCATGCTAAGCAAAGCAAAGGTTTTGCATTTCGTAAAAATTACGAAAAGAATGAAATGAGCTTAGACGGGCTTAGAAAATTTCTAAGCCCGTCTAGGCTTTGGTTCGCGCGGACCTTTTTTTTATAATACTTTATACTATAATTTACCTTCTTACTTTATAGTTTAATTGACCGAGCGAAGCGAAGGTCTCAGAGTTTACTGGGACAAATCGGCATTTGTATGTATGTTTGTATGTTTGTGTGTATATTTGTCCGATGATAGCTTGCGAACCGTTGATCCAATCTTCGTGAATTTTTTTAGGCAAGTAGTTCATTTCAACACAATTTTTAAGTTCGAATATGAGCTGAATCGGTCCAGGGGTTGTGAAGATATAGGGGTCACGAGGTGTCTGTTCGGCGCGAACTACTAGTAATTTTATTTCAAAAATAAAATCCAATCTGATTTACAATAAAGTTAGTTTTAGTTAATAAATGAAACTATCAATAGTATTATTTTATTGAAAAAAATATTAGATAATATAATATAGAGCTTGGCTCCCGTGGTAGTTTTCTATTTAATGGCAAAATATTTTCTGTAGTCTTTATTCAGGGATAAAATATAATACGTTTGTATAGACAAAGCAGCGAATCACGACGTCGCGTCGCGTCGCGGCACGACGTTGTACAGCGTGCATGTGTGTTGGCCCTCGTAAAGTAGATGTAGGTACCCCGTTGAACATTCGCTAGTACTACCCGCAGGTCAAGTGCGATGCAGTTTGCTCGCCGCACTGGTACCAGCCTATTATCGGAGGTAATGCCACTCGAGCACGTCCGACCTACATCGGAACTCTATAGAGTAGGAAGCTGAGACAAATTTTATAACTCATCGTTTTTTTTTTAAAATGGAAATAATATCTTTTTTCGTGCTACGCCGTTATAAAGTAAGGGTATGCTAAGCCGAAAAGGGCTCATTGTACTCATCGTTATGAACAACTTTTTCTATCGGATTAACCCTGAAATTGTGAAAAAATATCATTTGTTCCTTAGAAAAGTGTCACTGACACTCGACAAAATGTATGAAACAGCTGATACTTTTTTACAATTTCTGGGTTGGTCCCATAGTAAAAGTTGTTCATAATGATGAGTACTATGAGCCCCTTTTGGCTTAGCATCCCTTTCCTTATAGCCATGTATAAAGACAGGCATGACTCAGGATTTTTCGAAAATCAACACCTGAAGGGGTGAAATGGGGTTTAGAAATTACTGTAGTCTATGCGAGGGAAGCCGTGTAGGCAAGCTAGTATAATTGTATATTTCCAGAGGAATAACAACAGCTATGGAAGTTATGAAGCAGAGCGATTTTTAAAAGTTGTATGCTATAGCTTTATTTTCTTTACTACCCAACTGCCCAAGAAGGAGGGTTATTTACAATACAATACAATATAACTTTATTATACACCAAAAAGACAATCAATCATATTTAAAAAACGATAGTATAATGGGCGGCCTTATCGCTTAAAGCGATTTCTTCCAGACAACCTTTGGATGAACAGAATTATGATTTATAAACTACAGTCGGTTACGGTCGGTTTACCTATATACTAAATGTAAATGTACATAAGTATTAACAGCGCCTTGTATGTTCCTATGCGCAATACCTCGCCACTGTTTGAACGCATTGTTATCAAGGGGCTGTGGGCTGCGTTCAATTCTAAGTACGTTCTTTTTCAGGATACTTTTGAGTAGGTACGCATTTTTGCCCGACTGCCAAGTTGGAGGGTAATGTTTTTGGGGTGTATGTAAGTATATTTGTTTGTGTGTTGTATATTGCCTCAAGTAAGTAGTTTGCCTATTTTGATGAGTGAGTCCTCTTTGCGACCGGAGTTTCAAAAGACTAAAAGGGAGACCCTATACATCATGGATTTAGCATCATGTTTCGTCCAAGCTATACATCCTTAGTGACATAGTTAGGATTCTGCAGGAGGTTCAGGGTTGCCAGGTGTTAGGTATTTTACCGAAGTGTTGGGTATTTTAGCACTGTGGCTTCGGCTTTGAATATTTGTATCTGAGTAGTTCAGTATTTTATATGGTATATATAATTGTGTAGGTAGGTACCTAAAAATTTTTTTTTTTGTGAATTAGGAATATAATTTCTTTTTTACACTTGAAATAACACAAGTTTTTGAAAATAATACAATGAAATGACGCGACATGACTTCTTCACGTTCCCGCCAAAAGTACAAACTTTTTTTCTCTCTTATATTTTGGCTCCACGTGTATAGATAAAGATAAGTTTAATTACTAAAACACGTGTACTGTACATTAATGTCGTATCAACAATGTGTTTTTACCGCAGAGGATGTACAAACTTTAGAGGGGATTTATTGGCTCCATTACATTTAGATATTGGCTATGAATTTTGTAGAGTATTTAATCAGTAAAGTAGGTAAATAAATTAAAATATTTCAGAACCAAAACATGTTTTAGTCATAGTCTAAGTCATGGTCAAGTTCAAGTCATCCCCAGTAAAGTGGTGGAGACTTTACTATAGAGATTTCTAAGGATTTCGGAACCAAATTTCACGTTTGTTTTTCGGCATTATAATGCTATTCACCAACGTCACAAATCCAGGAAGTGTCTTCGCAGCCGTAGCCGATAACGAAAGCGGGTGCCGGAGGTGCCGGTTGATGGGCGAAACGCTAAAAAGTAATTCCCGAGTCAGATTGTCTTAAAATGGAAACTTACTAGTTTGCTAAATCTACAGTTGATTTAAGGCCTCGCTACATGGCCTGACCTGACAGCGCTTGACAGAGATGGCTATATATAAGTTTGTGGGGGAGCGAAAGGGAGAAGCTATAACCTTAATAGTTTGTTTCTTTTGCTCCCGTCAAATTCAAATCTAGCTATCCCTATCACACGATGTCAGGTCAGGCCATGTGTAGACACCCTTAGCTAGATAAGTACTATTTTGATTTATGAAATATTTTACTCGACACTGGCTAAATACACTCTGTGTGAGTAGAGTACGGAGACAAAATTAAAAAAAAGTAAAGAAAAAAAATAAAAATAATAAACAAAACAAAACAAACAAAACTGCACACATGTTGTGTATTTATTAAAAGTTTAAGTGCTAATATAGTTTAAAATAATCTTTAAATTATGTTTAGTAAGTGGTGTACCTATAATGCAAGAGAAGCATAACGAAAAAGTAGAAATGGCAAATATTCACACATATTTGGTTATCTTCTTCTCTCTCCTGTTACTTTACGACATCTTCTACGGATCTAAACCTACCTTCGTGCGCATAGAAGACCCGAAATTCAGCCTTCTAGGACCTTACAATATCACAAAAGTGAAAACAAATGATGTATACAATAAGCTGATTGATATCAAGAAATTTACCTTCAAAATCAACCCTCAGCCTTGCAAAGACTATATAGGAGGCCTGTTGCTGGTAATTATAGTGTCCTCTAACCCAGTCAACTATGGAAATCGTGTGGTTATCCGAAACACTTGGGGAAAATCGGTGGATTCAACCAAAGTTGTATTTCTCCTAGGAGATACAGCAAATGAGACGATATCAAAGAAAATACAACATGAAAGTAGCATTTTTGGGGATATTGTCCAAGGTAGCTTCATAGATGCTTACCGGAACATGACTTACAAGCATGTAATGGGCTTAAAATGGGTTTCCCATCATTGCCCGATGGCAAAATATATTTTGAAGGCAGATGACGATATAGTAGTAAATGCCAGAGAAATGAGGAGGTTTTTAGCAAAGGAGCTGTCTCCATGGGGAGCTAAAGGGTTGATAGCTTGCCAGGTCTTGGAACATGCTCAGGCATATCGATCAGACGGGTCGAAATGGAAGGTCACAACAGCCGAGTACGGGCTGACTTACTATCCCACATACTGTGCAGGTTGGTTTAATTTTGATAAAAATAAACAAGTAATATTAAAAGAAAAACAAAATTCTTGACTGCAATATGTAGCTGCTGTCACTCCGACCATAGATAAAATATACTAAGAGTGCTAATGTCCATAGAAAGATGTATAACTCAATTGTAGTACGTATAAGGATGTAAGATGTCGCTAGTACTTTAATCTGAGACATGATCATCACAATTTCTGCTTGTCTTGAAAGTTAAGTTAGCTAGATCCCTAGCATAATGTTATATGCTAGCATAGCAACTTAGTCATAATGGTACAGAGAAAAAACATGTTTGTTATGAATACTTTTGCAAATATCAGTAAAATTTGTGCATCTAAGGGTGCCGCTAAGGTCTTTGTCTAGGTCTTTGTCCCGCTAAGGGGACACCCTTAGCGGGACGTCAGTGCAGGTCTTATCACCCCCAGTTAGAATCAGTAAAATTATCAATTTTATTTGCAAAACTAGGTTCTCAAGCGATGGCGTTGAAAACATTATTTTTGGAAACATATTTTTTACGTTGTATATTGCAATCTATTTTGAAGTAAACCTTAAATAACGGACACATATACTGTATGTTTCATGTTTCTATATTAACCATATTTTCATTGGCTTTTATAGTGGCTTCGTCATTCGCTAACTAAATACATAAGCACCATCTAGTTTTTTTGGCAGATTTTGGGGGTACAGTTATTTGTATACTGTGATGGTTATTCTTCTCGTCGAGATTTTCTTTGGTTTTATTACAAAGGAATAGTTGCCGTAGATACTCTCCGCTTTGAATTTCTTGTTTTTGCTCTGTCCAGCTGTGTATAAGAAATAATAATGCATATAAGTGTCAAACTTGGCGTGATTATAGTGCAAAGTATAACAACAAATATGAAAAATGGATCATGTGGGAGTCGGGATCGTGCTAATGATCCTGTACTGAATGAAGGGAAACACTGTTTATTTTTTTTTAACTTTGGTATACCTCACGCAGTACCTTATATCTGGACAACCTCTTTACCAATTTTGCTCATATTCGAAATTCTTGTTTAGATTTGAGTACTGAATGTTTCTGCCAAATATTATCAACATCGTGCGATAACCGATGCATGAAACTTCCCTGCTTTTTGGGGGAAATACCCCTTCAATCATAAACCGCTGACGACAAAATAAAAAAGATGAAATTGTTGAATTGAGGTTGTAGAACTGACTCGAAATTAGCCAGTTTGTTTTTTCCTTTCCAATTCAATGGGGAGCCACAGGCACAGCTAGTCTCAGATGGCGCTCATCGCTGGTGCTTGTCATTAGTCTGATTGCTTGCCCTTGTATGAGCACTTCGAGCTTCATATCTCAGCTGCCTCCTTGATTTTGGAGCTTCTAGCTTGGAAAATTAGAAAAGCGAAGATACTGCTTCTTTTCTCAAATTTTTACTCATCCTAGAAACAAGTATTTTTTTTATTAAATAGTTAGTACATATATTTATGTACTGTTATTGTATTATATGTGTTAGTTAATGCACTAAGTAATAACCAGACTATATTTATTGTTTATTTACTAAAATTATATAATGATATTCGACACTTGACAGTGAAACAACACCAGAGATAATGCGCCACCTAGCAGATAAATGAGCAGTGCATCTCCCCATTGCTCTTACTAATTTACATTGAATAGAGTATCTGTAATTTTTTATCAATGTAACCTTTATAATTATCACTGTCAGAGTTCAGCCTTTATTGTTATTTTAGCAACCTGGTATTTCTTGTTGCTGGGTTAAGAACCCGAGCAGCGCTAAGAAGCAAACTAATAATTTTCAAGGCTAGAGAATATCACTCCTAGATTTAAATACTCCATCCGCGGCTAGATCGTCACTTAGGGTGTCTATACATGGCCTGACCTGACATCGTGTGAAAGGGACAGGGGCTGAATTTCACCGGAGCAAAAGAAACAAACTATTAAGGTTATAGCTTCTCCCTTTCGCTCCCCCAGAAACTTATATATAGCCATCTCTTTCAAACGATGTCAGGTCAGGCCATGTATAGACAGACTCCCTTAAATAGATCTATGATTTGCCAACTGCCAATCATAGATCTATTTCTAGTAGAACAAGCATCCTGGCAGCTCACTCGTCAAAATCGGTCAAGCCATTTAGGCTACAGAAGGTAATAGATTCACCTTATAACAATGTCATTTATATCTTAGAATGTTAAAATGTTTAATGGTAGTGGAATATTGGTGTCGATTCCACTTAAACTCGGTAGACGAAATTTAGTGCTGTTGCTGTCTTTTATAGAAACACAATAAATAGATAGAATGCATTTTAGTGCTGTCAAACGAGTTTACCGATTCAAGCCGCGACGTACACTAGCGACACTTAAAACTTGTTTTTAGTCGGCACCCGCTCCGGTCTAGTCTAAGCTTTTATGGGGGACTAACATCTGACTTCTTTGACAGCAGTGAAATTGATGCTATCTCTTTCTTGTGTTTCTATTAATAAAACACAGAAATAGCACTAAGTTTGTTCTGGCAGGAATCGACGATTCTATTAGTATTATAATATGTTATTTAAAATGTTTTTAGTAAGTTTATATGTAGAGTAAGTAACGTTTTGGTGTAAATTAAACTGTAAAGTTGTTTATTTTGTAAATAAATAAAATAAAAATAAAATAAATATTTTATAATTTAGTAGTGTGGCGGTCTAAGGTGGAAGCCTATGTTCAGCAGTGGACGTCTTCTGGCTGATTATAATGATGACATCGCTTAAAAATTATTTTGCTAAAATATTCTCTTCTCTTCTTACAGGCTGGGCGATTCTATACTCTCAAGACGTAGTATCAAAGCTGCTAGAAAGTGCACAATCTTCCCCGTACTTCTGGATTGACGACGTCCACATAACAGGTATCATCGCACAGAAGATTGGCGTAGCTCGAACTTCCATGGCCGGCTTATTCCTGACCCATAGGAAGGCAGATTTACTGCAGAACTTGGGGCCTAAGTATGTCGGTCAGTTCGTGTTCGGACCAACGGATTTGAGTACTACTAAGATGTTGCAGATATGGAAAGCTATTCCTGCATAAAAGAGGGAGGCCGATCGCAATGTATCGATCGTTTTTTCCAATCTCGAAATGTTTTAATAAACATTGCGAGATTAGAGAACGATTGAGGGTGAAATTGACAAATGCGAATGTTTTGCCCTATACCGTTTTTCTTTTACCGTTTGGCGGGCGACACTAGAAATAGCTCGAAACGTAAATTGTTAGAAGTCGGTATAAGCTTAAGAGGGACGTCCTGCCGCGAGATTTTGGTGCAGTAATTTGAAAATTGTGTATAAATGTACGCAAAAATGGATCAACGCCATCTAGCGAACTACAAGAAGTAACTCTGTCTGGATGTTTGTCGCGTTATCACGGCTAAACGGACCTTGGTCAAATTTGATAAAGAGTAACTATATATCACCAAGTTAGACAGGATACTTTTTTATGTCCACGAGAACGAAGTCGTGGGTAACAACTAGTACTAAATAAATGAAGCTACTTAGATAAAGCTTAGATATAGCTTGAAGCTATATCTAAGCAAAAATTCAGATCGATCCGTTTAGCCGCCTAGTCTTGATAAAGCGGCAAACACACAGAGAGGCAAGAGTTACTTCCGCATTTATAATATTAGTTAGAATTTAAAAAAATAAGTTAATTCTAATGAAAAAGAAAATGTTGCTTAAATGAATGAACGAATGAATGTGTGAACAATGTAGCCTATGAGGAGCACAGCCTCTTCATAGACTCATAACTAGTCCAGCTCATGGCCAGTTCATTACCTCTTCCATACAAATCCTCGCCATGCTGAGGTTGCCTGGAAGAGATAGCGATAAGGCCGCCAGTTATTACACTAGTTTAAAGTTGTTTTTTGGTCTTTTGTATGTTATTTCTGGTGTGAACAATAAAGAGTTATCTATCTATCTATTACCTCAATGTAACTTTTACTTATTTTTTACCTGACTGCCCAAGATGGAGGGTTACGTTTTTGTGTTGTAAGTATGTATGTATATTTGTGTGTACCTATACCCTAAACGTTTTTACGAGTGAAGTGTCGTTGGATTCGTCTCGCCAATGTGACATTTGCTTCATTGTGCAGTCGGGTATTTTGCTTTTCTTTTAAAGTATATTTTAACAAATGGTGACTGCAGATCGATGAGTCTTGCAAGGCGATTACGCTTTTCAATCGCAATGCGATCGATTGAAATCTCACCGCGAAATATGTACCTAAGAGGCTATTTCGAGAAAAAGATAGCGCTATACATTTTTGCGCACAGATGAAAAGAGATCACAATCAAAATTATGTGCTATGCTATTATAGATATTATTATTACCTCACTATTAGAGTAACAACTTAAATTGAATATACACGAGGTCTTTTGAAATGTTTTTTATCGAGAAAATGTCATGTTTATAAGTTTTCTATCTTAACAATACTAGATGAAAGAAAAGTAAAAATAAAAAAATGATAATAACTACTGTTAACGAGGTGCACTGTATAGTAAAATCACTTTTTTTTTAATTATCTTCTTAATATTGATTTGATCTGTTTATAAAATACGTATTCAAAAGAGATAGCATGCTGCCTGCTCTTATCAAACTTTATTTTATTTATGTGTAATCAAGCATTTGATCGATGGGATAGTCATTGAACTTGTTGGGTTTTTAGTCAATCAAATTGCAATAGAACTTCGACGTTATGCGTAATCGCCCTGCAAATTCTAGACACCAACGGAATCGTACTTTTTTGTCCATATAGACAATTCTGCACATCCCACTGCTGGGATATCGGCCTATCCTTGAAGGGTGATTAGGCCATATTCGACCACGCTGGCCCAGTGCGTGCTGGCGAGTTGGTAGAGTCAATTTTGTTCATTCAGTTTGTCAGTTATTCAACCGCCAAGCAGTAGTGTGCAATCATTACTGTTCCGGATTGAAGGGAAATGCTACCAGTGAAATTAGTGAGCATAAAGAGATTTTTTAACTTGTATATAAGGGGTTTTTTTTTTTAACGCTTATAAGTCTGCGTTTGACCACCAACTCGCCTGACTAGCGCAATGCATTGCCGCGCACGGCTTGAAGATTACTCTCATATCTTTCTCGTTACTCAGTAGCTTAAGTAAGTTTATGGTGCCATCTTACTCGCAGCAGTCGCTCAAGAATCTTAAATAGACTATTATTTAAGTAAAACAAACCAAAGAAATAAGGAATGCATTGTAATTTCTTATTTACCTTAAATCTATTTTGCACTGTTAAATACCTAATTTTAAAGTCAGAAAAGAGTATTTGGTCCAATCACAATTTTCAAATTATACAACATAAGATATAAATGATTATTATCATGATAAAAAAAAACACGTCGAGTTTATATATTATGGAATAGATATCTTTTTTCATTATTATGATAAGTTTTTGATGCTTTTTTTCACTGAAATCACATATATCACAGGTAAGGTGACGGCCATTAATCACTGAGGCTCGAAATATTTTTTTCCGAAACCCCATTTCGGGGTTCGGAAAAAAACAAGAAACAGCACAAATTAGATTTTACCTGTATCTAAAGATAATATTCTGAAAATGTTTGAGATACTTTCTACCAAGACAATACACGTGATTTTTTTGTAGTCCTACGTCACCACGTTTAGCGGGGGTTAAAATTTTTTTTAAAAACATCACGTGATTAATGGACGACCCCTAAATCGTATTATAAAATCAACGCTGTTATTAATTTGTATTGTAAAATAAGTGTAAAAACATGATCACAATGTATTATTACTAAGTTAACCAAAGAGTTAAGTAGAAAATAAACATATAAAAATTCTTTGAACTTGCCTTATTGTCAAATAGAAGACTTGAGATTGGCAAGACATTGCTGCAATTTCTTACATAAGATACTAATAACTTGTAAGTGCGAAAACAAACATAAATTTGTGGGTCATGTGAGAAGCACAGTGATTGTTTACACGGGCTAAGGCCTCTACAGACGGCATGATCTGACGCCTATGTGATATCTGATCATCCGTCCATACGTGTTTTCGCGTCTGTCGGCCACCACTTGAGTAGGCGAAATTTATTAGTTGATAAGCGTTCATCACAATTAATAGATAGGTACAGAATTTCGGATCCATGCAACACACAGGCGCGTTCGACGATCTAGGATCATGTCGGTCAAAGTTGCGACTACTTGATCGTCGTACGTACGAGCCTGTGTGCTCGACTGTTATCGCTCAATGTATGGAGCCGGTCTTCTCTACCTACTGAGTTTGTACCTACATACTACATGATACTGGTCAGAGCATGACGCGCGTAGAGGCCTTTAACGTAGACGACGGAGTTTTAGTCGGCGGGTCTGTAAAAACTACGAACAGCGAGCGTTTTCTTTTTTCTTTTCCGTTGATCAAAGTCGATCTGTATGCGCTCTCTCGAAACATTTTTCTGCAATTTTTCTTGCAAATCTCAACTCTTTAAATCTCAAGCTTAAACATAAAATCGTATTATCATTTAATGCTCGTGCCTTTGTGTATGTTTATATTCTAAAGTGTTAAAAATAAACAAATATTATTATCACTAACTTATTCTATAACTGGAACAGATTCTCCTTTGATAAGAGTCATTTGTACTTCGGGGTCGCTTCTCTTTTTACCTTTAAAACTGTCTTCGATCTCTTGAAGCGTCCTATCTTTAGTCTCTGGCAGTAAAATGTATATTATACCTAAAAATACTGTCAATGTGGCTGAATAAACTAAAAAAGCTCCTTCAACACCCACAGATGAGTATAAATGAGGCGCAGTCTTCATAGAAATTAAGAATGATGGAGTCAAAAACGATGTAGACAAAGTCGATCCCAAACTTCTATATGCTAACGGAAACACTTCACCACAAATAACCCAATTTAAAGGCACTAAACCTAAACAAAATACTAGAGTATAGAAAATCATCAAAGACATTGGCACTATGTCTATAATCCATGAAGACGTAAAGAGTTCTGCCTTTCTTAAATATATAAAAACAGATATTAAACTTAAAGATAAAACTGTAAGTATGCCGCTTGAGAACAAAATCGTCCGCCGTTTGAAATATTTTAGCAGAAATATAGCTAAAAACGCGCAGACTGTTCTGAGCAGATCTATAACAGTGAACTGCCAAGCCACATCTTTCGGGTCGTCTTTGTTCAAAACTGCTTGAAGAATTATATTTCCGTAAGCAGCAAACATATGTGCACCACCGAATTCAAAAACTACTAGCATACTTATAGCTATTATTGCTGGCTTATAGAACTCTCTCTTCTTAAATATTTTTAGCACGTCTTTCAGCGAATCCATCATAGTTTTAAAGAATCCGTTTATGGACGATCTTCTAACGTTTTCCTTCTTTTCTTCTATTTTCTCTTCCATTTGAGCGTTGATCATTGCATTTAATTCTTGTATTTGCTCTTCACCATCCCCTCTGACCCATTTGAAAGCCTTGCGCGCTTCTTCGTACTTTCCTTTCGAGACTAACCAGCTTGGTGACTCGGGAGACAAACTGATAATAGCTATAGATATTATTGGAAATATTGAGCATACGATCGCTGTAATTTTCCAAGTCAAATGCGCGCCCCATAGATGCGATAAAAATATGCCCAATCCTAAAGAAATGGCAAATGTTCCTAAAAATGCTCCTCGATATTTTGGATCTGTGTACTCAGCAACCAGGATAGCTGCTAATGGAGTCCGAAGGCCCAAAGCCAGCCCGTGCATGAGCCTGGCGACGAGGAAGGCTGGGACAGAGTTGCCTAAGACGAAGATGATCCACCCTAAAAGAGCTGGTATTGTGGTTATGAGGTGAGCCTTCTGTCGACCGAAACGCGTCATCAACACCGGGGAGACGAAGTTGCCGACTATGCCCATTATTCCCACTGCAGACGCTGAAAAAATGAAATAAAAAATAATTATTGTAAAAGTCAATAAGAGACTTGGAGCACTCGCTCAATAACCTTTAGCTTAAAGATTTGACATCAAAAATTGACATAGGCCATATTGCTGAAATTAAGTTATCTTTTAATTGGTAATAAGTAACTCTTCAGTTCTTCACTTCTCTTCAATTGATCATTTGACCCCGTGATATTTTTTTAGTCACAAGTTCATTTTTTTAACATAACAGCCAGAGTACTAAAAAAAGAAGAAAAAAATCTATTCTATTCTAGTATTTATAATATATGTATGAGATTAAAAGTTTGATGATGCTAGTAAACGCTACAAACTATAAAAAAAGTTTAATTATTAATTATGCTAAGTAATAATTTTATTGTTTTATGAATATTGCGTAAACCTTTCTCTTGTAGATCAAAGTCCTTGAAATAACTACAACATCACGTGCAAAAATCACATTCGAAATTTGGTGTGCCCAAGGGTACGGTAATGTCGTTTCATGTTTCCGCATAAGCATTTGATAATGTCTTACAATTCTGTTGTTGCGGTGGTGACCTATATGTTTTGTCATCTCATCTAATGATATCTTATTAAATGCACGTAGACCTTCGTATTTGATGATATACGGTAGTCTAGGCTTCATTTTACGTGACGAACTGCTTCCGTTGATAATTCTTTCGTACGTAAAAGAGGGGTGCTAACATAATATGGTTTGTCACGCGTTATTATGATACTAGCCTGCCCGCACGGCTTCGCTCATATGGCTCTAGTAATTTCAATACCCCATTTCACCTCGTTAGGAGTATTTTTTTTTTAAATCCTGCGTCTCCCCTTTCTTTTTTTTTATGCACAGTACACAAAACAAAATTCATTGCATGACAACAATATATATTTTCATTCAAACTTTGGGGGTCCATTAGGTCCCTTTAGAGGAGGAAATTCGTAAAACCCGTTCTTATTGTTCACCAAGACCATTTGAGAAGTTTTTTTTATTTGTTTACGTATTTAAGTAGATGACCAAAACTGCTCATTTTAATGTTATTAAATTCTCTAAGATGCATAATCATATAAAATGGTCATTGTTACTGACCATGGATACTTATGATTATGACAGATTTATCAACAAAGTTTTCGGAGTATAAGTTACAAGCTGTAACTATATTACATAACTTCGCAAAACCAACTGCCACATGAAATGAAAGTGATTTATGGTCTATGGACGTAGGATACATTATAAAACGTGGGCTCTTTAGGCTTCTCTACTTTCACCTCACGCCCTTCTGTCGTGATGATTTGTCCTTTAGGTAACGTCTTAGGTGAAAGTGGCACAGGCCTTGTATTACTGCTAGTGTTAGCAAGGTCTACGGTCACATAATTCCTATGTGCATTTTGCAATAGCTGCATTTTTACTTAGTATATTGCTTAGAGAATAATGACAAACGGAGAGAGGATTACCATAAACTTAGGAAACAACCAAATTGATTATACAGATGAATATATTTACCTAGGACAGCTAATAACAAAAGATAATCCGATGCGCAAAGAAGTCGAAAGAAGAATAACCAATGGCTGGAGAAGGTACTGGGGTTTGAAAGAGATTATGAAAGATAAAAACCTTCACATGAATATCAAAAGCAAACTATTTAACACTTGCATACTACCAGTTCTCATGTACGGCAGCCAAACATGGGCCTTATCACAAAACACGACTAACAAACTTGCATCATGCCAATACGCAATGGAAAGGAGCATGATGAATGTTAAAAAGTCAGACCGACTGAGAAACCGTGTAATAAGAAGCAAAACAAAGGTTATAGACATAACGTGCAAAATTAGAAGGCTTAAATGGCGATGGGCAGGGCACATGGTAAGAGGAAATGACAAATGGAGCAAAATTGTGACACGATGGTATCCTAGAGAAGGTAAAAGGAAAAGAGGTAGACCGCAAAAAAGATGGGATGACGACATAAGACGAGTGGCAGGTGTCACATGGAACAGAGTGGCTCAAGAAAGACATGAGTGGAAAAGGTTGGAGGAGGCCTTTGTCGACTGGCAAACAGATCTACAAAAAATAAGTAAAATTCAAATAAGAGACTAGAGGTTTACATTAAATTTAATTTTTCTTTGTACTTTATTAATCATAAAATTGTAAAATGTGGATCTGAATAAAAGGCTATATTATTATTATTATTATTATTATATATTGCTTAGATCTAGGTACTCCTTGCTGTTTTATTTGGCAATTTGTCACAGCGTTCCTGCCTTTTGGTTTTTTTACAGCAACAGTTTTTGTCTATGGTTGCCTTTGATAAAAGATCAAGCAGTTGTGGGGCAGAAGATAACAGGAGAAAACGTACCTAATGACTTTCTAACAAGATAAAACGATAGTACTCTTTTTTCTTCACGGCATCGCTAGTACTTAGGTAGTGAAGAACAGTTAACTGTGTGACTGTATATTGTAAGTGAGTGTGTGTGGTCCTATGTGATTCCAGCAGTTGGGCTCTGCAGGCCTAGCACGGGCGCCGGGATAAAGTTATGTCCACCCGTTTTGTCTTCGCGTCAACGTGACAACGCTAGAATATGGATACATCTATCTCGTTCTCGCGGGATAAACATGGTGGACAACATTTTATCCCGGCGCCCGTACTAGGCCTGCTGGGCCGCTGTCGCAAATTCAAGTGGCATAGATGGAGATAAAAATGGAAGAAGCTCAAAAAAAGTGTTCTGCTTTACCTATCCAGGAAGTGTCGTGGTCAGTTAGTTTAAAGGGTCCGTCGGAGCTGTTGATCTGTGCGAACAGGACCGCAGGGTAACCGTGAGCGCAGCCGTGCCCTGCTATGTTCAGCGCGGCTCCGCTTACCACGAACGCCTGCAATATTTGACAAGTTTTATGGCAGGACAAGTCTGGCAGTGAAAATTTAGCTTGCCTTCAAGGGAAATATAAGGCAAATGTTTTTCATCCCAGGGATTATGATGGATAGGATCATAGGTCATCCCTGGTCATAGGATTTCAATTGCCTTAATTTTTTTATTTCTTACGTTCAAATCGGCACGGCACTGGACAGCTCTCATTTCCCTGAGATATAAGGTAAAGACTAGAGATAAGAATCCTCACCTGTTTGATGAAGGGCTTCATCTCACCGCGTCTTCATCAAGTAAGTGTCTGAAAAGAAGAAAGAAGTAGGTACATTAGGAATCAATCAGTCAGAAGATTAAGACTAGTCGAATGCAGGGCCGTCTTTAACCTATTGGAGGCCTTGGGCATATAAGTATATTGGGGCCCCTATGACCTTGACAGAACACTATTTTGTTAGAATAGACAGAAAGTAAATAAGCAAGGTTCTATATCTATTTTTATTTTATTACAGTCACATTAAATTAATACATAATTTATATAATACAGGGTTATGAGGACAGGGTATGCTAAGCCGCAAGGGGCTCAGAGTACTCATGATTGTGAACAACTTTTACTATGGGACCAACCCAGAAATCATATCAGAAAGTTATTTAAATTACTCGCATTGCTTAAGTAAAGCACTATACATGTACAAGCCTTGGTCCGCAATGACTGCACTGCTGGCCACGCTACGACGGCCTCGAGCTATGCCTAGCTACGCTTTCGGCCTTCAAGCTTGGCCATCATTGCAGCCTTTGCTGTCCGCAGTCAGTAACAACTACAATACAAACAAAACACAAGACCAGACCACAGACAAATACAAGGTATTTTTCCCTCTCATTTTTTGGCTCCACACGTTGGTTAGTGCCAGTGTCAAGTTTTATAATATTTCAAGCGAAGTCAAATATTTATACGTCGGTTATAATTTGGTGATCTGGCAGGAATAAGGGGACCCCTATCGAACGCGGGGCCCTGGGCATGTGCCCAGAGTGCCCAGTGGGAAAGAGGTATGTGCTCTAGAACTAGCAGAAGTTATGAAATTTTTTGAGCATTGTGATATTTCACCGAGCAAAGCGAAGGTCCCAGAGTCAACTAGGGAACAAACTGTGCCTAGTCGTCGTTAGTAAATATGTAAGGGGTTTGTGTGTGTATTTGACCGACGATAACATTACATACATTACATTATCAGCCAGAAGACGTCCACTGCTGAACATAGGCCTCCCACTTAGATCGCCATACCGACCGACAACGTACCACTTGCATCACCGGTTGCCCGAGACTTTCACAACGTCGTCGGTCCGCTTAGTGGGAGGCCTGCCTACGCTTCGTCTTCCGGTTCGTGGTCGCCACGAACGACGACAACATGCGAAGCCTTTATCCGATCTTCATGATTTTTTATCCGACTGCCCAAGAAGAAGAGTAATGTTTTAGGAGTTTATGTAGGTTAGTTAGTTCCTAAGCTTGTTCTATATTACTTCATCTTCCTCTTTATGCCTGAAGTGACATAGAGGGTACATATTGAAGTAAATTGTTTATTTTTCTTTTAATATATAGGCAAGTTGTTACCTAATTTCAATAGAATTTTGAAGTTCGAGAATAATGAAAATCTTTCTAGAGGTTTCGAGTTTTATAGTTAGGGGTCGCGGGGTCTCAGTTCAGGGTGAATTAGCACTAGGTAGTCATAGTCATAGGTTTTCTATATAAACATTTCCTTAAAACGTAACGTAATAGGTTTGTTGACTAAGTAGTTACGGCAAATTTCCATAAATGAACAATGGAATACCTAGTTATTTAGATGTTGCGGAATCATGAACACGCTAACCACAAACCTGTGGAGGGGAAAACCGGCAAAGTGCGAGTCGGACTCACTCGCCGAAGATTTCGAACCACCAATGTAAAAATCCCCTTCGTAGGGTAGTTCTGGACTATGCCAATTTATTTTGATAAGGTATGTTGAAGTAAGTAGGTACTAAATACGAAAATAATGTTTTGCTTGTCGATAACTTAGTATTAGATTGAAACTCTTAGCGCAAGTCGAACTCGCACTTGGCAGGTCTTTATTGCATTTCAAGAAATGCAAAATGCATTTCAATGCATTTTTTATTAAGAGTCACTTTGCATTCTTCTCCGATAAGTGGGACTTTCATTAAGTTATCACACTAATATTATACATGCGAAAATTTGTGCGTAACCTAGGGATTCTGAAACGTTTGTTAACTTTGACAACAGATTAATTCTAATGCTGCCTTTGTCTGACACTAAGCAAATGACAAAGTCAGCAATGGACTTAATCTGTTGTCAAAGTTAACAAACGTTTCAGAATGCCGAGGTAAGAGTGTTAGTATGTAAATATGTAAGTGTGTTTGCTTCCGTTCAACTCTGTAACGGCTGAACGGATTTAGATGAAATTTGGTATGAAGGTAGCTTATGCCCCGGAAAATATTCGGTTTCTGAAGAATAGCGACTGAAACCGCAGGGCTCTGCTGGTGGTTAGAATAATAGTCGATCACGCCTCCGCGCGCCGCCGGGCAAGGGACGAGGTATTTAGCGCGTACGCCCGGTCACAGAACATATTATAATATGGCCCGGTTCAACTTTGATTAATGCTATCTCCGCATTATGCGATCGAATTGCGAGGAGTTTATGCTATTTTTGGCGTAACATTTTCGTGACAGAATACCTGTACGAGCTGTCTACCGGTTATATGATCTTTGGTTATCTAATTAAATAAAAGAACAAGCCCTTTTCTAGGAATCAACACACCGACTTGACCGCTTATGATAGAGACGTGAAATTTAAACCCAATACTCCTCAAATGAACAAAAAGAACGTGTTTTGCGAAATTCCACCCTTAAAGGGGTAAAATGGACCTCCAAAGTTTGTATACTAATAAAATATTTTTTCATGCTACGCCAATGAAACTCGGGTTATGGGTTTATGTACTAGTAGAACTGAGACCTCGCGATCCCTATATCTTCAAAACCCCTAGACCGATTCATCTCATATTCGAACTTAAAATTTTTATTGAAATGAATTACTTGCCTACAAAATTTCATGAAGATCGGATGAACGGTTCGCAAGTTATCATCGGACAAATATACACACAAACATACATACAAATGCCGATTTGTCCCAGTAAACTCAGAGATCTTCGCTTCACTCAGTCAACTAATCATACAAAATAAAGAAAGGCATTTATCAGGATTTTTCGAAAATCAACCCCTAAAGTGAAATGGTGTGTTAAATTTACCGTAGTTTATGCGAGCGAAGCCGTGAGGAAAACTAGTATTTTATATAGCAGGAGTCGTTCGTAGTTAGGTACCCACTTTATTAAATCAAGTCGTAAAGTAATACACCACTCGTAAATCTGAGATCGATTTATTGTTAATACCAATAATACTTAACTATTATTACCTTTTTTATAACAATAAAATAATAAACGGTAATAGTTATGGCCCTATAGATATGCTTTGATTTGCTGGTTCAAGGATGTCCAAGTCATGCCCCGGCAGTCCTAGCGCGGGCGCCGGGATACAATTTTGTCCACCATATTTATCCCGCGAGAACGAGACGGATATTTTTTTAAGTCGGGTTTTTTATTATATTTGGATTAACGTATGATCTGCTCCAGTCCCATATTAGCCTTGTAACATAGTTTGTGGCATCTGCTGCCTTGTGCAGGTGCCCTAGAGGAGCTTGAGTATAGATCTGTAAGTCGTCTAAGAGGTGATATGATGAAATCAGAAATCAAAAATATTTATTGGCCATAAATAACATTGAATATTACAGGCAAGTCACTTTTACAAGTTAAACTATGTTTAGAGTTAAATTAGGCAAAACTAAATGAAGTCAGGTGTTAAGAGATAGAATTTATAAAAATTGCAAAAAGAAGAGGAGATAAAACGCCACCCTGAGGAACACCAGCAGATATATTGCACCATGACGAGTACGAATCATCAATACGAATGCGCTGCCGGCGTCCAAACAGGTAAATTTGAAACCAATCAATTGCCGTTGGAGATATTTTAAGAGAGCGGAGGATAGCCAACATGATGTTAAAATCCACAATATTAAAAGCGTTACTTAAGTCCAGTAGCGATAGCACAGTGTGCAGTTTCAGTGCTGTGACAATTCGCGTTTGTTGAGAGGATTGCCAAGCATGTGACGTTGTGACCCCAGCATAAGAAAATAGTTTTTTATCCAGAAATAATAAAAGTTTGTTTTTAAATTTTGCTAGTGTAATTACGTAACCGGTAGATGCACATGGTCTTTTAGTGTGATTATGTTTAGCAGTCGACGTCTTCCGGCTGATGATGATGATGAATATGTAGGTACATACATTTAAATACATAAAAAATGCCTTGTTAGAGAAAAGTGTATCTTATTTGTTTTTACTTTTGGAGCTTCTTTTGCGGTCATGTGAAAGAAATATTATCTACTGTTACCGGCGACATCGTATGCGTGGACCTACAAAAAAAAAAGTAGTCTATCTCCGTCTCCCTTGTTACCGTATGCAGTAAAAACCTCTCCGAGCTGGCTTATCGACCAAACATTTTATGACTTAAATTGTAAAATGAGGATAAAATTATATTAACATTTGTTGACATTTCATGTTCTGACGTACCTAATAATTATTATAATTGAATGTTATTAACATTGTATAACGCATTTTAATGATCATTGTATTCAATGAATAGCCTCTACTTAATTTGCATACTATTTTACAGAATATTTATTATTTTGACTTGTAGATGAATATTTACCAATAAATAAATAACTTAGACTTAACTTTGACTTTAAGCTATATCTATGTAAAAATTAAGGTCTATCCGCTCACGCTACAAACAGACAGAGAGAAAAGAGAGACAGAGTTACTTTAGAATTTATAATATTAGTTAGGATAGAGTTTTAATTGCCATGTATGTAGTATGTACATGTAGCTTTCATTTAAAAAAAATATTCAAGAGTATGGTAAACTTAAGTTATCTTTATTGCGGGTATTTACATTATGGTGATTATGGGTATCTTTTATTTTAGGAAGGTGTTATATTTATCGATTTTTCTACTTTTTTTTAATTAAATACATTTTACTATGTTTAAGTAGTATGTAGTCTTATTATGTAAGTATTTCACTTAAATAACATTAAATAATAAATAAATTAAAATAAACCCTTAGTAAAAATAAAACAATTAAATAGGTACATAATTATGTAGGTGTTCCATCTTGCTGATATGCCTATATTACGAATATGGATGTGTCTACATGTTTGTACAACGCACCTAGTGATTTATTTCCCTCGTATTAAAAAATTTTGATTTTCTTTTTTATAAGACGTTTGATTTACCACATTGTTTTTTTAACTTACCTAATTATTTTTAAGTTTATCTAGGTAGAATTTGTAAGGTTCGTAATTAACTTCTCACCTTGTTGTTGACTTATTTTATAAGGGTTTTAACCTGTCATTGATACTTTCCAATAATTTATTAAGTAGGTAGGTACATCTTCCTTCCAGTTGTGAGCACGTTTTAAAGCTGTGTCGACCTTACAACTATCAGTGTGAGGTTATTAACCGACTTCCAAAATAAGAGCTAATTTGTCACCTCAGAACTCCATCATTTATAAACCGATTTGGTAATTTTTTTTTTTATTTGAAAGTAAGTAGATACTAACAGATCAGACCTATTTTTTAACAAAATCCAGTTCTGATAATGGGATCCACGACGCATTTAGGGATCTCCTGAAATGTCATAGGCATATACTTATAGCGATTTTGGGATTTTTATCAATTTTCATTTGCATTCAGAAATAATCAGAGTAGGAAGTAAGGCTCTCTTGCAGAGTAAACCTAGGGAAGTACCACACCTTTGCCAGTTATTCAACCGCCTAGCAGTAGTGTGCAAGCAGTACTGTGTTCCGGAATGAAGGGCAATGTTTCCAGCGTAATTACTGGGCATACTGAGATTTAACATCAATCGCAATGCATTGCCGCGCATAGTTTTGAATTTTGAACTTCAACAGTTCAAAATTCTGGGTGGCACGGAACTGTTATGGACAAGCGTGACGCTTAAAATCAGGTGAGCGACTTGCTCGTCTCGTCACCGAGTAACAAAAAATAAAAAATAATTTGGTGAATCTCGATTATGATAGTTACGAAGCAAATTTAAAAAAATGTTTTTGAAAACGTCGGTTTTTTTAATACCTATCTGAGCTTTTTTAATACACTACGTTGAATGAGTAAAAAATAAAAAGATACATCCAAAGTAAAAATTAATGGCCCATTTTCAAGATCCGAAGTCCACAAGTCCGAATTTTAACTTTTGAGAAAAGTGCGAAGATAGTTTTTATTTTGATTTTAAAATAACAGCTAAGAGATAAGAAAAATATGTGTGACATCCAAATGTACCCAATTTATATTAGTACAAATACAAATAAAAAATTAAAGTACTTGTTTTTTTCCCTACAAAGGTTAACCGTTCCTGTAAGTACCTCGTTTACACGAGGGTTGCGTTATGTAATTAAAAAAGAGTATTTATACTGACAGGTAAAAACTTACTTCGAATGTAAATTCTAAGTACTTTTTTATCTGTAACCCTACAGTAGGTAACTACAAAAAAAAACGAATTCCTTCTCGAGTATTGTGCATTATTGGAATCGTAGAGTCGGACAGCTTTTTAATTAAGTAGGTACCTTAAACGTAATTATATTTTTTTTTATTAAGCTAATAATTATTAAAACGCGAGAAATCCTAATTAATAGATCGCCACAATGCACCAAGGTAAAGCAAATTAGTACGTTTTTAATTTAAATACAATCCATTCATTAAGAAACCAACCCACGTAATTTTTTACCTGTGTTTTAGCGTTTTTATACAAACAAACACCTTTGCTAAGTAGTTCAAGTGCAGATTGGAAAGAAGTAATATGGGTAAGTATTCTTTTTTTGGTAAGGTAATTACCTGCTTACTAGATTGTTTGGGTAAATCTTATTTTTTTTTAAACTAAGCAGTCCGCAAATTTAATATTAAATATTTTTGGGTTTTTATTCTTTTAGGGGTCTTCTTTTAGGGTTTTTTCATAAGACTTTTCAGTATTCGTTTAGTTGACGTCAATAAAGTTATATTATTTTAAAATTAACAATGCTGCCAGCTACAAGCTTTGTAGGAAGTAAGACATTATAAAAGGCAATCGTCAAGCTTTTTCAACAATTGATTAAAATTAAGTATGAATAAATATGATCACTTTTAATATTGAAATAAGCATGCAAAGATTAAAGTCTTAATTAACATTTTTATCTTATAAAGTAAAAAAGTATACACATAGCTTAATTATTGCTCTGTATCATATGTGTCAATCCTACAATGATATCTGCAACGACATATGCGACAAACTCGATATTTTCATCAAAACTTGTATAACTTTAAAAAACTACTTCTCTCAAATGATATTTAACTAGTTGACGTTGTATTACTTATTAACAATGCTGTGTAAAATGTTTGAATAAGAAAATTTAAAATTAATTTTCTGTATTGATTATTTAAGTGTCATAGTTTGCTAATTATTTTTATACCTATCTTATAAAAATAAAATAAAATAACATCAATGTAATGAAATGAAATGTAATGTAATAAAATAAATGTATACTCGCGAATTTACTGTCATTTTTTTTTATATTAATAATTTTTTTGTTCAGAAAATTAATAGCTATTAGAAAATAAATACCTACGATATGTAATCAGGTAAGTAATACATCACTTACCAAAAATATTTTCACTAATGGGAAACTTATGTCAAGTCATTCACAGAACTAACACAGATCGACTAAGCCAATATTGATATGCGTTCATACTTTTAAGACGTCGCATTTTTCTTTTCAACTTTACCTTGACTTTGAAAGTTTAAACGCTGCCAGTCAGTATTGACCTCTGCCTTCTCGAAAATTAGATGGATGAATGGTTCTACTTATATCGGTTATAAAACCACACGTCCAGTTTTTTAGACCCTTCCTATTTATAAAACAACTAGCAACACCGCGTGGTTTTGTCCGCCATTTTTAGGGCTTCAGCATTATTAACGACATTTCATTAAAAAAAAATCATGTATCATGTGCTGTATGACAAGGCACAGTCTATTTCGATGCCAAGTTTGATCTATAACGGTGATACAGACAAACTTTTACACACATATCCTAACTAATATTATAATTCAGAGGAATGTGTAGCCGAAGTCATATCAGGACCAATAAAGCTTTGAGGTATAAAAATGAAAACATTTGTCTCGATGAAAAAACTTCGCTTGCGCGATTCGGAACTCCCTACATTACACCTGTCAGTCCATACAAAACGTCAAAAAATGCACAAAAAGGGATCAACGCCATCTAACGAACTATAGGAAGTAACTTTGCTCTCTGTCTGGACGTTTGTCGCGTTATCATGGCTAAACCGCTAAAGGAAACTTTGTAAAATTTCATAAGGAGTAACTGTATATCACATAAAGACGGACACAGGATACTTTTTTTAAGTCCAAGCGAACGAAGTCGCTGGTAACAACTAGTATTATTACTAGTAGTTCGCGGCGAACTGAGACCTCGCGACCCCTATATCTTCACAATCCCTGGACCGATTCAGCTCATATTCGAACTTAAAAATTGTATTGAAATGAACTACTTGCCTGCAAAATTTCATTAAGATCGGATCAACGGTTCGCAAGTTATCATAGGACAAATATACACACAAACATACAAACATACATACAAATGCCGATTTGTCCCAGTTAACTCTGAGACCTTCGCTTCGCTCGGTCAATAAGGTATTGATTACAAATGAGAGATCAACAACACTGGTTAATCCTAAAACACAACTAACCAAGTAAATAAGAACTGTCTAAATAAGACAAATGTTCAGACAAGAGAAGGCCAATATAAATGGTCGGTGACGTTGAAATTCGCATTTTTTCACGTTTTATTACAACTTAAGGAAGTAATTTATGTTACAATGCTCCTATTATGAAGTGCCTAGATAACCTGTTAATTGTTTGATAGGAAATCATGCGTGTTATTTAAACTTTGATATCACTACAAGCAGAGATCTTAGCGTTTCAAATCACATCAAGAGTCAAGACGTCGCCGTGTCGGCGATTCTAATTATAAAGTTAGGTTTATACTAATTGAATGAATAATTAAACAGAAAAGGAATAAGCAGTCCTTTTGCATATATAATGTTCAAGCCGACATACGCAAGATAATTCCTGAACATTATTATATGTCACGATCAAGGTCTCTCTTAAACATTCATTTTTATAAGTTATTACACATGCAAATATGAATAAGCACTTAAAAGTATTTTTTATATATATCATATCTAATGCTAATGTTAAATCAAAACTTACCGGAATAAATTCCAAGTTTTTTGTATTTTTATCATGACAGCTGAATCAATGCAAGAATAGCAACATCACGAGGCGATTTAAAGAAAAAAATATAAAAATATATTTCAGCACTTTACGCACGTGTAAACATTTATATTAATATTTTTAATTCGTAATTCGAACGCGCGATAGTGCGGGGAAAGTTGTAAGTCGGTAGATTTCGCCCTCGGTCATCGATGGACTGGCACAGAGCATCGCAGTGATTACGAAACAACCCCCGTCTCGCTATAGTGATGCTATTGTCAATTTTTTTCTTTTGACAATGTCCTTTTTTTGTATATAAATGTTGGAATTGGAAACAGAATAGAATGTCATCTTCTTAATAAGTACGCTACTAACAGACGGTTTTCTTTCATTTTAAATCTAAAATGCAACGATTACTTACCAACAAAATCTAAGGCGGTCGAGTTCACACTGATGAGCAATAAACTAGAGCTAATTAACTAGCTCTTTATTTTTATTTATTTTTGTTTTCTTTGTTGTATGTTTTGCGTGTATACCCCAGAGCAGTCACGCTCACTAAAAAGCTTCTTCTTGCGGCGGCGTCGTGTGGCGGGTCGCCCTCTTCCCTCCAATATGCTCGAGGAGAGCGATGGCTGGCACATGCGTCAACTCGTGAACGGGTGCTGCTTGCGGGAGCTGCGGGCTTATCCTCTAACTTTGGAACGTTCGTGATTCTGATTGCGAGAGCATACCATCCCGCTCGTACCAACTTGTCACACTATGCGCGGTCCCGCTCGCGCACTATCACTATCGCTTCCAGGGTTACGGGATAAGCCCACTGGACTGCTCGGAGTATGTACGCAAATCTATAATAACACTTAGCTCTGTAATAGTAAGTATAAAGATTCGTTGGTATATTCCTTTTGTAAATTCCGTAGTTTTTATATTCAGTTTTAGTTAATAAAAATAATTGTAAAATTTGATAAAAGGCACGGACCCCGGAGTCCGTGGAGCAATAATGTATTAATATTTTATTTAAACTAGATGTCACCACTGCAGTCGATTGTTTTTCAATGGTACCGCGATACCATTGAAAAACACTACCGACTAAACCCCAAACAACCACCAACCAACTCTATAGCAAATGCACTGAACCAAGCGTGTTTGTCTATATTGTGATGTAGAAAGTGTTACTAATGTTCAAGTTGATCGCACCGCTAAGCTGCGCATAATCATCGATAATGTAAAACTATCGACTATACCCCTTCCCTACAGCAAATGCACTAGGACAAGTGTGTTTGTCTACCGGTCACGCAGACTATTGTGCAAAAATGACACGACATATTTTTTCACAACTTGAGTACCTAGGGCTAGCACGCGCCCCGCGACAAAATCTTTTTGTTATGCAAGAACAGGACACGGCTACGATTATGTATACGTTTGTCTCATTTTTCTCGACATGAAGAGTAGAAAAGATTTTATCGCGGTGTGCATGCCCTGCAAGAGATCGCTTAATGTCATAATAATATGAATTACGACTTCCAAAAGGCTATATACCTATAGTCGTATGAAATTTAGACGATACCTAGATTTATATAAGATTGCTAAAACATCCCTTGTATATCCCAATGTTCCCAATTGACATATACTTACCTACCTAATTATTGTTTTTTACGTTTGGTATCCGTTGTCAGTTTGTTAGTTTGATCGTGGTTTGATCTGACCACGGCCACGGCCACTTTGCTGCGGCGCCATCTACCGGCCAATTTTGTTATACCTCATATACCCCACCAATCAAAAATCGCCGACGACTAAAAAAATTGTAGATCCTGTCAAGTTTCGTTAAAAAATACGACCTATACGAGAGTACCAACGTACAGACAGATGAAAGCAAATTTTGCCAGTTAAAACTGAGACCTTTCGTTCGCTTCGCTCACTCTGTGGCATCCTGACTTGCAGTTACTGTTCTCGGACATTCACTGCAAAAATAGGGTACAATTATTCCTAAGCCATATGAGAGCACGTCACCCAGGACCCAATCAGTGTGTCCATTAGTGGTCTATAGCATCTCAGATACCAATGCAGCTAAACATCTGCTGTCGGCCTTTTTCGTAGATAGCGTCTTTGTCACTAGACAATAGACAATTTATATAGTTTATGTTTGTGTACTTGTTATAATTCGAGCAAAGTTAGAAGTCAAGCTCCATTGAATGATCATATCGCTAGTAGGCATGGCAAGTCAACGCACTGTACTGACATTTTAAAACCTCGATCTGCCGGTAAAAAATAATTAAAACAAAACCTTTAGTCTAACTAGGTAGGTACTTACGTACGTCAACAGGTTAAGAGCACGCTTCCGAACGCTTAGTCCAGGGATTCCCAAAGTATTTTGGGCAAGACACCCCTTATCCAAAATGAACACCCCCATACCTAAATTACTTTACAAATCCAATCTCTAGTTTCCTATTGATACAAAATACTTACCAATTATAAAATTTGCGGTTGTTTAAGGAAGTAAACTTGACATCATGTTTTCATCAAAATTAACTGTTTTTATTTTTTTATTTCGTAATTGACATAAAATTCAACCACTGTTTTAGACTTTCGTGGTGGCTTTACTACATTACTATTGGTACTCACGGGACATTCACTACGAATTTATAAAAAAAAAAATACATAGCAAGCCAAAACATGCACTCTCGATACAGTACCTATCTTGAAAGTTTCAAATGAGAACTTGTGTTAATTAATAGGGGTCGATTTTTAGACCTCGTCGACCCCCAAAATCACTTTTCGTTTATTTATGTCGACCCCTGGGATACCAATATTGACGTATTCCCGTTTCATCCATAAATAACGCTACTGAAAATATTGTATACTAAAAATGTATATCTACCTACCACTCCCATGCTCCGATGTTTTATTTTTTTCAATAAACTATTTCATTTCAAGATGAAAACAGCATTCGTTTGTATGGACTCAACGGTCGCGTAGCGTGCTCTTAAGAAATCTGGTAATTTCCTCGTAGGCTTCTATAGTAGATAAGTATCTATAATGTGTTTCCCAGAATGCATTTTACTTTGTAACATGATCTATATATAATTAACTATTATTATCTATTATCATGATCTATTATAATTTATAATAATATTGAATAGATCTTTTAAAATGAAGGTAATAAGGTTACTACATAATTTTTATTTATTATCGGATGTCTAGGCACAGATGCTTCTAGGCAAGCGTGCTCCATCGTAGGCTGCATGTCAAACGCAAGCCTATAAAAATAATAAAAAACATATATTTTATTTTTATTTATTTTTAAATTATTATTTATAGGCTTGCGTTTGACTGCCATCACGTCTGATGTTAAACGAGGATGCAGCCTACGATGGAGCACGCTTGCCTAGAAGAAACCGATTCACTCGCGACTTGAAGACACCCAGATTATAATTATCGGGAAAGACCCACTCGGGCAGCGCATTCCACTGTTCAGCAGTTCGAATAAAGAAAGTGGAATCAAACCGTTTCGTACGAGTTTTTGGTATATCAACCATGAAACGGTGTCGCTTTTTCGAGGACCTGGCTGTCCGATAGAAGAATGGGCAGGGGGAAATTAGATGGGGAAGAATGGGCAGAGGTAAGCTGAAAAAACTGTCAAATACTTCAAACGTCCTACGCGTCTGCGGAACCGTGGCGGAACCCTACTAACACAGATCTGTGCCTACTAAGCATGACATATGTCAAGCGCCTGCCGGCTTGACAAGTTATTACGGTATATGGTTGAGCAATGCAAGTAATTTTTTTATCTTTTAATTTTTTTTTTCTTCTGCCTTACTTCCAAGGAGTAAAAAAAACAGAAATTTAACCATTTGATATGAACAAAAAAATCTAAATCCATTTAAGAAGACAAAAATAAAAAGCAGTTTTGAACAATATTATTTTTCTGTTTGGAAAAAAATTAAAAGATTTTCTCAGTTTTACTCGCATTCTGGCGTATTTATTTTATTTATTTATTTATTTAATAGACACTAACATGCTGTACGTCATTGTAACAAAGAAGGAGGCAAGCAATGTAAACAGGCTAAACGTCACCACAATTATAGGTGCCGACTACATGATATTAAGAAGCGAGTTTTACAGTCAACGACTTAAAAATAAATCTTTATAAGTATACATAGTAAAGTGTGAATAAGCTAGAAGTTACAGAAAAAAAAAATATACTCTTTGCCTATACTAGACAATTTACTGCAAATCGATAATTTAAACTTACCTGCGCCGCCAGGAAACAGGTCAATGTCTTTATCATGGGAGAAAACATTAAACTCGTTGACAAGTCTGTTAATAGGAGCATTTTTACCGAGATTAGTTTTCCATTTGGAAGAATTCAGAAGTTTAAGACGAGAGGCCCTGATTGATCTCGATGGCGCAGAGAAGTTCAAAAGATAACAATTCCGGGGTATCAAGCAACCCATTAGCAAGTTTAAATAAAAACTGGATGCATCTCATCAAGCATGCGTCTTCGATTTTTGTCATACTATGTGTAATATTTGTGGAAAGTAGTATATTGCATAGTACCTATATGTAGGTTATGACATTCATAAGTGTACTGTGTGTACCCATATTTGAAAATACATGAATTGTATCGAATCATAATAAAGTTATATTTACAAATAAAAGGCATATCTTTACCTACTCTGATAAAATACCTAAGACCATAGAAAAATTATATAATTTTTCTAATACATAATTATATCCTTAGGGTGTCTACACATGGCCCGACCCGACATCGCTTGAAAGAGATGGCTATATATGAGTTTCTGGGGAAGCGAAAGGGAGAAGCTATAACCTTAATAGTTTGTTTCTTTTGCTCCCGTGAGATTCAAATCTAGCTGTCCCTTTCACACGATGTCGGGTCGGGCCATGTGTATTGAAGTATTTATATTTTTTTGTTTGTATTTACATTTACGTTTTTTTTTTTTTTTTTTTTACTTGCTTGTAGTTCGTTTATTACTGCCGGCACGCGGGTCGCGCGCGCCGTCATATACTGCAGTAGACACCCTTACATTTATTTCTTTGCTATTTTCCTGCTTTCGCACATGTCGTTACATCCAATGAGTTTAGGTATAAATCATTGGTTACCTCAGTTGATTCGTGATATCTTGTGCTTATTTAGCAAATGCATAAGCTTATGTTTTGGTATACGGATCTACGAATAACAACTGAGTTTTTGTGTGACACATGCTCGAAAAGGTTCACAGTCATCCAGATTTTATTAAAACTAAATAACAATAATGAAAACTAGTTCAAGCGTGAAAACACAATTTTTTGCTTTACCTACTTACCTACCAACTATAAATAGCGGTGCGACCAACTTGTTTGTAGACTCGAATGGGGGAGCTACAATAGTTTTTCCGGAACAACATCGATGGAAACTTTTAGTTATTCAATTTGGCAATTTTTCAAAAAAGGTAGCACTTTTGAAAACAAAAAGTACTTAGGTATAACTACCTCACTGCATTTTTCTCAGTAATACTACAAAACAAATACGATTCTGTGGTAATACGATAATAATATCAGATGAGCCCTGACATGTTACAGGCAATTGGAAAAAGTTGAATGTCAATACCTACCCTACCTAGGTACCTACATTTTTTAATGCAACTTTTTTTTTTTTTTTTTATGTGTTGTGATTTTGACTCGCTTAAGACAATTAAAGACGAGGTAGCGCGCGCGTCACACTTATAACCCTCCTTGAAAAGGATCACCGGATGTGATCTAACGTGCGTTTTATTAAAGTATTAGGGCGTAGAAGTAGGTACATACTTTAATTAGAAAAACAAACAGGTTACAGGATTTTCTTTTCAATTTTACCTACAGCTACTAAGTAGCGACCACCCGAATTGAATCTACACATAGATAAGTACCTTGCCTGCCTACGTACCGCAAAATGGCGTACAGAATTATGCGTAAAAACTTTAAAAATACAATACAATAGGTACAATGTGCGATTGTGATAGGGTTGGGAAAAGATTGGATAAGATATCGATAAAATATTAACGTTGTTATGTTTTCTAATGAGGCGTTTTCCAAAAAAAAGAAATCCTGGTAATAAAAGTACCCAATAGATGGCGTTAGATGTACCTTGAGGTTTTTCTGTCACTGTCAAGACATGAAAGACAAGAAATGTACGTGTGCCTTTTTTGCTCGTGTTTTTTGGCTCCACATGTGAATTTAGACAATTTCAAGTAATGTAACTATGTATTTGACTTCATTTGAAATATTACAATAGTTGACACTGGCTAAATACACAACGTGTGGAGCCAAAATTTACGATTTAAAAAATAAACATAAAATATTTCGACAGAAATGACAATGACAGGTAAAACGATAGGACTATTACGCCATCTAGTAAGTATTTTAGAACTTTTTTTTTTGGAAAACGCCTCATTGTGGCAGGTACCTAGTTGGCCACAGAAGTTTCGCTCGCGACTGTCACATTATTGAAGAGAATATTATAAAATCACTAGTGTGATATTCCAAAAAGTATAATGTTGTGTCTGTAATTAAGATATTATACATTAATTTTGGTGAATCTTTTGTTTGGGAGCTACTGTATTGACCATCGTTGAGCAAAACATCCATGTAAGTACGTACGTTTATAACTTTATAAGTTGTAAGGTTGTAAACGATTCAGACAGACACACAGACGGACATGACGAACTTATAAGGGTTCCTTGTAGTACTACGGAACCCTAAAAATGCAATGGTTATTATCTATTTATTATTTTGTTGCTCTACCCAATGACACTACGATGCTAGCCTCCTCACATCACGTCTTTAATTAATTTAACTCCAACGATTGACTCAGAAAACTGAACAAAACGTTTTTCCTAGTTTACAATAAGGAAGTATACCTACCCAAGGCCGCATCGATCAAAATGTAATAAAAATAATAGCCTTTTTCCCGATTATTTGAGACTAGCTGCGCCCCGCGGTTTCACCGGCTATCCTACAACAACTGTTAAATTTAAAAATAAAAGGGATAAAAAGTAGCCTGTGTTAATCCAGGGAATAAGCTACCTTCATACCAAATTTCATCCAAATCCGTTAAATCGTTGCAGTGTTGAACGGGAATAAACACACTTACATACAAACTTTCGCATTTATAATATTAGTGTGAACTACGATGGATTAGATCATCGAATAAAAAGCTTTACTAAAATCATTGAGTTCATTGAGTAATATAAGTACAGACTATTACTAAAACTAAAATGGAAACATTTTTGTTTTTTTTTGGCGCCTTTGAACTTAAAACGCTTTTAGCGACAGCGACGGCGAGCGAGGCGCCGCGTCGAGTTTACCCGATGCCGGTTTATAGTGCGAATAAACTGAATCATAATGACTAATGGTACATTCGTACGTAGTTAGTGTAGTAGGTAAGTAATTACGTATAATATTATGCTGTTCCGCTGTTGAATGCGTATTGCGTGACGTAGAAGATACTATTTATTTTTTGACTCAATACTTACTTATATCGAAGATTTTTTTGACACCTGCGGTGTAGGCATGGTCGTAGTACTCAATGGGACCGCACACTGCCTTCCGTAAAAACGAACAGAGCAAGAGGCACCATCTTTAGACCTTTGTCCCTTTCTAATAGTTTTATTTTTGTTTTGATATTATTAGGGAATAGCCATGCGCAGAATGTGTCACTGAAGTGAAAAGATTCATATACTTCATTCCTTCACTTTGAAGTACTTCTATCTTTTAGTTCAGTACTTCAATCTACTTCAGTTGTTCAATGAAGGAATTTTCGTTTGGCGTTCGTTTTCTTTCGCTACTTCATCGAACTATCGAATGGGTCGTTAAAGTTGCACTTCATTCAAATTTCTTATCTAATGGATTTGAGGCGTGCGACAAAATCAAAACGTCTCGCCTTCGACTCGCAGTTTTTTTTTATAAGTTTGTTTGTATAGATACGTTTTTGTGTTTGTTTTACTTCCTCCTTACAATAAAGAGAAGACATACCTATTGCAATTATAATATTTAAAATTATGAAAATGTCGTTATAATCTAATAATAATAATTGTTTTTTTTTTTATTTACCTACATACCTATTTAAATAATTAAATAATATAGGTACAATATTTACACATAACTTAACACAGACAGTTTATATACATACTAGTAGTTCGCGCCGAACTGAGACCTCGCGACCCCTATATCTTCACAACTCCTGGACCGATTCAGCTCATATTCAAACTTAAAAATAGTATTGAAATGAACTACTTGCCTACAAAATTTCAAGGAGATCGGATCAACGGTTCGCAAGTTATCATCGGACAAATATAAACACGAACATACAAACATACATACAAATGCCGATTTGTCCCAGTAAACTCGGAGACCTTCGCTTCGCTCGGTCAAATATTAGCAGACTGCAATAAAAATAAATCAAACAAAAACTCTAGCGACGAAAGCCGCAATAATTTTCAAATCTAATGGAAGCGCGGGAAGAGATTTTTGTGTATGCTATTATTGTTATTAAAATGAAAGAGATGGAAACTAAATTATGAAACCAAAATGGCTCGTATTTTCTTGGCATAAAGCTGATATCTTGAAACTTTCGCATGCGAATACATTTGGCGCGAATCAAAAGTATTCAATTAAAATATTTCTTAATATTGCATATGTGGTTTTATTGTACATTGCTTAGTTACTTGAAAGTTCATTATGGCTCTTTGCATAGCGAGCAATGTACGATGATAATTATTTATGGGTTAGATAAAATAGCCAAAGTTTGAGTGAAACACAAAATTACTTCAGTACAACAGAGCAGGACAGCGTATAGTAGTGCCTTTGAGCGAATAAGTTCGGAGAGGTTCGGAGCGTCTCTGACGCTTCGGCGTCATCGAATGACGATCGGCAGTGTTCGGCTTGTGCTCGGCTTTGAAGTACTTCAAATTTTGAAGTAGTTGAATTTTGACTGGACTAGAGTGAAGAGGACAGAACATACTTGAAGTACTTCGTTTGAAGGATTCCTTCGCGAACGACACATGGCTATTAGGGAATATTAATCTTAGTTATGATACTACCAATCTCAGGGTGACGAGCGCAATGCAATGCTGCTCTATGCGTGACGCTTACCATCAGGCGAGCCTATAAAAAAATATTCTTATACTTGTATTAGCAGGGTAGATAACGAATACTTAGGTACTTTATGTATTATTTGAGAGCAGAAATCAAGGTAGCCATTGTCAAAGCAGATCATAGTAGAAAATCATAGTAATCTTATAACGCCTACACAGAATATAGTTGCAATTGATCTGTAGATCTCTACTCTATGTACCGAGAGGCACCAAAAAAACTGCTATTATGGTGAAACAAACGCAGTCAATCCATGAAAGCAACCACTGGTTGCCCGTGACTTATATAATGTCTGTCTTTTTAACCTGCCTGCGCCGCTTCTTCCAGTTCGTGGTCGCCACTCATACCGGTTATCGGTTCTTGGAGCGATGTCGCCTGCCCATAATGGCCCATATTGCCACTTCAGCTTTCAAACCTTGAGAATGAATATCCACATTTGTAACGAATTGTTTGGCGAATCCAATAGAAATAATATCTTTTGGCTGCCGGAGCCGCCAACTATGAATGAAATGGCTGCCGGAGGTATACGACCAACCTACTATGATCAGTCCACACATCAGTCAGACTGTCTGACTGATGATAGTAAGTTCACAAGTCTGTCAACGGAAGGGTTTCCGGGTAGACTGTCATCCGACTCGGTTTTGTCATCGGAGGGGTTTTATGTTTTCATAAAATAATAAATAAAATAAAAAAATACTTTATAGATGCTGACATACGCAGAACACTTTTTAAGTTTTTCCTTGTAGTTTGCCCCAAACCGCGACCGTGCGACTTCTTTAACCACACAACCCCTGGACTGATTTTGCTCATATTCGAACTTAAAAATTGTATTAAAATAAAATACTTGTCACAATAAGACAATCTTATTATCGATTCTCGAGTCATCGTCGGGCCTATTTGCTACCGTAGACACGTAGACATCGGCTACGTTCGCTCAATTAAAAAAAAAGTACTTTAATCCACCGTTATCTACTTGGACGAATCATCATGTTATCTAAGTTGGTTAAACAGAACGGTTTCCAGCTAGGCTAGCATACGCACCGCGACAAAACCTTCTGTACTTTTCATGTCGTGAAAAATGAGACAAACATACATAATCGTAGCCGTGTCCTGTTCTTGCATAACAAAAAGATTTTGATGCGGTGCGCATGAGAGCCTTGCTGGTTGTGGTAAAAGAAATGAATAGATTAATCTAGAATTATCCGACTCTGGAATTACTGTTCACCTCCGGCATCCGGTCTTGTAGTCGGCTCCGGCAGCTGAGCTCCGACACTTCCTATTTTATAAAATGAAACTTGAGAAAATAAATATCGTCTATGGTACGATTTCCGACGTGGTTTTAAAAAACATTGAAATTGTCTATTCGCCATCAAAATGGCGTCATCGAAGGAAACCTATTGTTTGTGTGGTCAGCCGTATAATATTGGACAATTTATGATAGAATGTGACTGCTGCCGTGAGTGGTTTCATGGCAGGTAATGTGAAAAATATTTAAGTCGTGCAGTGAAAAGTTTCTTGTGTGTGAAAAAAATTGATGCAAAGTTTGACAGCGGATGCCTCTTCGGCCATCACTTGTCCGACCGAATGTTTTGTCGAAATTAGCACCTTCTCCGTATTCCTGGTTCCACAGCTCCGGCTTAATACCCTAGAAACGCAATCCTCAGTTTTAAAGATTACATTTACGGAGTTTTTACCATGTTCTGTTTTGTTTACATCCGCGGTCGCCAAGGTTTTCCAAAATGCGCCTTCTTTCGTTCCTTCTTTGTGTTTATCTTTATTATTTTAGTTATTCCGATAGTTCCACAACAGTTTCCACTTGTTTCTAATATAATTTGACCCCACAAACATAGAATCAATGTCGATATCTAGTGCAGTGTGTTGCGAAATCCATTTTTTTTGTTTATCCTGCAAAAAAATAACATCTGGATCTATCTTTTGATTTTTCTTATTTCCAGCTGTGTTGACGTGAAAATATACCAATCTGACGACATAGACAAGTATCACTGTCCAAAATGTGTACAGACATATGGGCCTTCTGTATGTAAGTAAAAAAACAATTTTATCACCAGCCCTAATGCTTTAACTAAAGTTATTTTATCTTAATTATTACTCTTAACTTGTAATACCTTGAAACCTTGAACAAAATATAAAAATTTGCCTTTTTTCATTTATTTTGATTATTTCTGTTTATAGACCATATTTTGTGCCCCAGTTCTTGTTAAAAGTCTAATCCAAAGCACCTACAACAATTGAAAATACAGTGTAAACTTTATATAGGGACACTCAAGAGAATGCGTATTTTATGGCGTTATTGGAGAAATTTAGCACCCGAGGTAAACATGTGCAAGTTAATCACATTAACAAAAATAAAAAGTTAGAATTTTCGGTGTATATGATGCTCACGGTCGGTGTAAAAATGGGTTAGACAATAAAGCAACAAAATAATAAACATAAGAAGATACACAGCTGCAGTTCTTATTCATTTCAACTCTGAACGTACTGTTTATTGCTTTATAATGACATATTGTTGTCATTATTTAGAGAGTGTGTGATGCGACATAGAGTGTGTCATTGTATGGATATCAAGGTATAAACACACCAGCATTGAGTGATTCCGATATTTAGAGAGTCATTCTGTTCATTCTGTGTTGCACTGAACAGTAATGGATTAGAATGACACTTACTGTCAGAGGAGCAACATCCTAATCTCGTATAATAGTTATTCCAGGATAAAGCAATATAAGAATTTAAAATTTCAGTCAAAATCCCCACAAATTCTCATCGTCAAGATCGATACGAGATTGGTGCCGAGAACCGTCCATCACAATGCGGGACCCCTATGTGGGTCCGGTCCCTGTCAGAAGCTCCGCTCCGGCCTGCAGCCCCTGCCCTGCAGAGGATGAGGCCTCAACAGTTTACAGAGGAATTTGTCAGAGATAATGGTAAGCAGGTACCAAAGATAACTCTATCTATAGATTCCACATTCGAGATGACCAAAGCGCTTTATGCATCGGTTTAAAACATACCTAGAAAAATTACTATCTATTACTATCCCCACAACCCACACTTTCACCCAAGTTTCGTATGATTATTCCGAGCAAAGATCTCATAAGGTAGTAAGTAAGGTAGGTTAGGTCAGTAAGGTCTCGTAAGGTAGGTAGTAAGTAGGTCATACAGATGCCTATGCTGTGCCCAGCAGTGGGTTATTAAAGGCTGATAATGATGTGGTAAATTGCCCTATCTAGAATTTGATTTGTAATATAAATAACCTTGAACATTTACAAGGTCACATGAAGGTCTAAAGTTACACTTAATTCAATTAATGTAACTGGTTGGACTTAGTCCGTATGTAACCTTTTAAAGTAATTGGTTTTACATCCTAGGTACATCAGAATTTAACTTCTCTGGCTATTAATTTTAATTGAACTTTATTTGGTTCCCAAGAGATTTATAATAACTCTTGTTACTCATAGCTCCTCAACAGGATTCCCTGTGTCAGGGATGCCCTGTGACACACAAAGAAACGGACAATGTCCTGGCTGGGAAAGTAACCTGTACCAACAACTAGAATTAAAAAAAAAAACATAAAAACTTGTTGCTTTTAGCAGTAAGCTTATTGTACCCATCATAAAAAAATTACTTTTGGGGCGCAAACCTCGAAATCGCGAAAATTATAAGAAATTAATTACCTCAGAACTCCGTCATTTATTTAAAACCGATTTGAAAAATACCTATTGTATTTGAAAGAAGATTGGTCCCATTTCTATCAAAATCCAGTTCTAATAATGGATTCCATGAGGAATTGAGGGAACTCCTCAAATATTATAGGCATACACACAGAGATTTTAATATTTCATAAACAAGTAGAGCATTCGTATTCAGAAAGTATCATTTGAAGTGGAACTGATGAAGAAGACCACTGGTGGCCATCGGAACTCCTCAATGATACATATTTCACTGGTGGCACCAAGATAATCTCGATTATGTTAGTTAAGCGACTATGACGAAGCAAATTTAAAGAAATGAAGTAGATTAAAAAAAAAATTATATTGTATGTGAAAAGACAGTTTTTTTGTTTCACACTTTAACTGTTATTCTCTTGTAAAAATTGTTCATAAAAAGTACAATGATCTCCTTTCGGCCCAGTAATGAATACCCCTGTTCTGTGTAACCCTAACTACAGACTGATTGGGCAATCAATTTCTTCTCCAGGTTTCACGAAGCCGGTAATATTCCACACTCCGGATGGCTTAGACATGAAGATGCCGAATGCTGCCACCTTCACCGTCAGATCAGTGTTGAGGTACTGCGGAGCACAACACGAGGTAAAATTTTTATGAAACAATATTTTGCACTAGTAGAACACACACATTTTTGATACATTTCATAGATTTTTTTGTCGTTGGCATTTTTTTGAGGTATTTCCCCCAAAAAGGGGGCAAATTTGCTTGTGTGTTGTTTTATGTCAGTGACGATATACGTAGGACAGCTGGCAGTAAGTGGAAGTTAAAAGCCGAAGATCTGGCTAAGCGGCGTGACTCGGGAGAGGCCTATGTCCAGCAGTGGACTGCGATGATGATGATGTAATTTCTGGTGTGAACAATAAAGAGTTACCTATATATTATGTCGACAGATCGAAGTGATAGACGTCCGCAAGCAGGGCACGCTGAGGATGCCGCTCTCGGAGTTCGTGGACTACTTCGAGACTCCGCCCGAGCACAGGGCGGACAAGGTGCTCAACGTGCTCAGCCTGGAGTTCAGTGACACGAAGTAAGTTATATCGTTACACTAGCCGCGCCCCGCGGTTTCACCAGCTATTCTACAGAAACCCGAAAAAAGGTGTAAAGTTATGTCCACCCGTTGCGTCTTCGCGTCAACGTGACGTCTCGTTCTCGCGGGATAATATGCCTGTCCTGCAGAGGTTGAAGTTGAATGGTCCCGCTTGTTGCGCCGCAGCCTGTCCCCGCTGGTGGAGCCGCCGGCGGTGCTCCGCGCGCTGGACTGGAGCCTGCGCGTGTGGCCGGCGGCGGAGGCCCGGCCGCCGCGGCCCGCCGTGCAGAAGTACTGCCTGATCTCGGCCGCCGGCTCCTACACCGACTTCCACCTGGACTTCGGGGGCACCACGGTCTGGTACCACGTCATGCACGGACGGAAGGTGAGGAACTGCCGGCCTCGGCTCTACCTAGCTCTATCATCATCGTTTACCGGGCGGTAGTGTGCAAGCGTTACTATGTTCCGGATCGAAGGGTACGTTTTCTTCTTGATTGTGCTTTGCTTGTGTTATATACACAAGACTTGACGTGGGTGCCAAATCAAGTACATCAAGAGGAAAAGTGTTTTTATCGCCGAAGGAAAAGAGGCCACGGGTTTCTTTCACAATTAGGGCAGGAATTACGACTTTAAGGAAGACTTTAGAATACGAATTATCGAAATAGTTCACTGAACTGATATGAGTGAATGAACTAAATATTTTTAACACATCGCTATATCGCTATTATTTCATGAAAAAGTGGCAACACTCGTGACGACATTCCAATTAAAAATCCGACTATAGATCCTAACCCAAATGCCCTACCTTAAAGTACCAGTGCCTTACATCGATTTCCGCCCTCCATGTAACCACCGCTGCGCTACCTAATTAGCTACGGGCCTGCGGAGCCTGGAGGTGAAGTAGTATGTAATAACTTGTTTTAATAAATAATAAATAAATAAACTTCCAGATATTCTACCTGGTGCCGCCCACCGCCACCAACCTGGCGCTCTACCAGCAGTGGAGCGCCTCGCCCACGCAATCCGAGCAGTTCTTTGGCGACCTGGTGAGTTACATTACAGGCAATCCACCGGACGGGCTGCTTTACTCATTACTGATTGCTTTTTTTTTCTATCGATATTATTACATTTCTTTAAACTCAGTTTAACAAAGTAAGTAACGCAACCTTAAGAGGGTATTTCGAGAGAAAGATAGCGCTATACACTTTCGCGCGCAGATAGAAAGAGATGGTGTTAGCGCGCTCTAGTCAAAAACCAGATAATTGCTAGCTATATATCTAAACCAGGAAATCAATCGATATATAGATATTATTATTACCTCATTATTAGTGTAATAATCACTTGTTTAAACACTAGGGGTTCCGAGCGCCAGCGGAAAATGTGTATAAATCAAGGTCTTTTCAATGTTTTTGTTTTCTGGAGAATATGTCACGTAATCTTGTTTTCCCTCCTTGCAATACTAGATTACAGAACCAAAAAACACATATCTCAAACAAGATTATAAATCTACCTAACTACAGAAATAAATAATGGCACTAAATAGAAAAACCACATTTTTATCAAAGTAGGTTGTTTTCTAGACTAAGATCGCCTTTTAAAACTTTTACCTCACATAAAGTTAGTACATTATAGAGTGCGCATGAAGTCAAATAAAATTGGGGGTAGTTTGGAAAAATGAGATCGATTACATACCGCTTTGCTATTATCGTATGTTAATATCTTGTTATTAAATCTCGAAAGTGTAAAAGTAAGCATCCGTCGCCCCCCCCGGCCCCCCCCCAGGTGGAGTGGTACGGCACGGCGGAGCTGTGCGCGGGCCAGACGCTGTTCATCCCCAGCGGGTGGATCCACGCGGTGCTCACCCCGCGGGACGCGCTCGTCTTCGGAGGGAACCTGCTGCACTCCTACGCCGTCGAGATGCAGCTGCAGTTAGTACTGTCGTTACCGAAGAAAAACTACACGAGAAGAATAACAATCTCATACAAAAAAAGTGTACCCCCGAAAAATCTGCTTAAAACTAGATGGCGCTTACGTATTTAGTCGGCTAATGTACAAACCGATATAAAAGCCGATTGATACTTGCACGTCTGCTTGCAGACTAGATACAGCGTGGTACTAAAATGATTTATAACACCATTATTAACATGTATTATTGCAAATAAATGATTTGATTGATTAGTTAATATAGAAACAAAGTATTGTAGTATAGATCCGCTATTTAGATTGCAATATATGACGTAAAAAAAGTAATGTTTTCAACGCCATCTCTTGAGAATCTAGAGAGTTTTGCAAATTAAATATAAAATTAATAATTTTATTCATATTACTAATGCAAAAATATTCATTACAAGTCGAGTTTCTTCTCCGTACCGTTACGAATGATGGTTTTCCTTTTCAAATCAAGCAGGAATTGTGACGATCATGTCGCAGATTAAAGCACTAGCGACATCTTACGTCCTTATCAGTACTAAAATCGAGTTACACATCTTTTTATGGACATTAGCACTCTTGGTATAATTGCTCTATGTCATTACTTATTATGTTAGATAATTTTGCGAACTAGCCTCCGTTGGCCTATATAGGTGTTCTTATTATCCTAGTTTTAGTTTTTAAATTTATTTGCATGAAGGCTGTTGGTTATCCAACTAAAATAAAATAAATACACTTTATAAAAAAAAAACCTGTTTTTTTATTAATTGCAGAGTGTACGAGATCGAGCGTCGAGTGGAGACCCCGCTGATGCTGCGCTACCCGCTCTTCGAGCACATGAACTGGTACGCCGGCGCGCACCTGCTCACCATACTGCGCAGGCACAACGAGGAGATACAGGTTCAAAACATATAATTTTCCAGACAAGCTTTTATAAAATCCGTTATTGATACTATAAGTTGATCGAAATGAGTCCAAACTCCATCAATCTACTGCTAGTTACAGAGGAGTTTCATTTTCCACCTTTCGTCTCCATCATCAGACCAACTCGCTCTCGTAATATTGTATTGTCATCGGAACTTGACAGGCAAGCTAAATTTCAACTCAATTGAACAAGAGGAACTGGGGCCTTATACCGTAACTCTGGTGGCGATGGTTCGTTTGCTATCCTGCTCGCTCGCATGGTGCGAGTAAGTTGGCGCGAGTGGGACGGCACGCGATGACCATTGCCACCAGAGTTACGGGATAAGGCCCCTGGTCTAAGATTCAGTTGCAACATTTGACGAGAACATACATACAAACATTGCAAGTTAAATAAAAGCTTCTAATAAAAAATAAAAATGACATCATAAGAAACTTTTAAAATTTGTTTCGTCATAGTCGCTTACCTATCATAATCGAGATGTACTTGGCACCACCCGTGAGATAAGTAACATTGAGGAGTTCCGGTGGCCATGTCTGTGGTCTTCACATCAGTTCCACTTCACCAAATGATACTTTCTGGATGCAAATGCATGTCTTGTAATACTATAATATTTGAGTTCTCTAAATTTCTCATAGATCTCATCATCAGAACTGGATTTTGATACAAATGATACCAATCTGGAAGTATCTCCTTTCAAATAAAAAAATATATTTTAAAATCGGTTTATGAATGAACGAGTCTGAGGTAACAAACATAAAATAAAATAAATAAAAAAACAATCGAATAGACCACCTCTTTTTTTTGGAAATCGGTTAAAATCTTGTTGTTTTACCCTACTTTGATTAACTGTAAAAATTGAGTCCCACACAGAAATAAGAACTGCAGCAGTTCAAACCCTGCGCGGCAATGCACTGCGCACGTCATCCTGAGAAAATATCTACCTATACAAAAAAAAACAAAATTATTTTGGATGTGATAACACACCTCTATAATATATCCCCTAAAACGTCCAGCGAGCTTCCATTCAAGCATTTTGGGTAAAAGTATACGGAATCATACAAGCGTGTAAACTTTTTTGTTGCAGGACGAAGAGTTCACGCTGACGGAGCCGGCGCCGCCCCGCGAGCCGGCGCAGCTGCCGCCGCTGCTGCTGCGCGGGGTCAAAATACTCGCCACAGCGCTCAAAGAGTGGCACGCCTTGAAAAGCGTGAGTATTTATTGTCCTTCGTTATAACTTATCCTACATTATTGGAACACAGATCTCACTCTAGATTCTGCATTCAGGACGCTCGAAGCGAAGTTCTCCTATTCGTTGATTATTAGGCGCGAGTAGGCGTGACCTTGAGCTAGCCAACGAGAACGCTCGGCCGCCCTCCCCGCGCCCCGCGCCCCGCGCCGCTCCTCTCACTGACGTCACTTTTTGTTAGAACAACGAACACCGTAATGCGGTATCTAGTGTGGTCTGTGTGCTGGAAGAATAAAGAGATAAACAAAATAAATACTATTATGGAGAATGGGAAATACGAGAAGCACTTTCTGAAACGGGGCGAGACGTTATCTGCCTGCTGCAACTTCAAAAAACGCTTCTTGCATTTCAACTTAAATCTAAACTTGCAATGAAGAGATATAACCAAATATTATATGCCTTGTGGCTCAGTGGGAAGATTTCTGCCTTCTGAGCTGTAGGTTGTGTTGATTCCCACCCAGGACACAAACATTTTTGTGATGGGTTTTTCTATGTATATATTTACAACAAAAAAAGTATTTATGTTTTCTATCAGTTATCTGGTTCCCATAGTACAAGCTTGCTTAGTTTGGGGCTAGATGGCGCTGTGTGAAAAACGTCCACAAACTTATTTAACCAATTTATTTATTTGTTTCGTAGACGGACCCGGTAAAACGCGACAACGTGCCGAAATGCCTCAACTCGGGACAACTGGTCCGCGAGCTGTGCAAGGAACTGCGGACCTTGGAGAAACGGTCCGCTAGTGCAGCTAACAAGGATAAAGTTGGTTATTTGCATATTTCTAGAACCTTACCAAAAAAGTAGTATGTCTGAAGTGTCAAAGGAACCTTGGCGAGGTGTTTTTTAAAATTTACAATCAAAAATGTCGCTGTGCCAAATTTTGACATAACTTTGACATAACTGCACATACATAGTGTATTTAGCCTGTGTTCAGTAAAATGTTGGAAGCTTCTGCGGAGTTTTCTAAACAATACGAAAATACACGTTTCATTCCTTTATAATGATTTAGAAGTCGGGTTCAATGAACTCCTGATTGATAATATGAAAGAATACAAGTTTTTATAAAATAATACAGTGACATGATTTCATCATTTTTTGCCGCCAAAAATCCCGCAAGATAAAAATAATTGTTTGCTTTCAAAAAAAAAAGTTATAAAATTATTTATTATCCATAATTAACTTATCAACATATGCATTTCTTAAGGACCTCAAACTCGGCTAAGCCTGTATCTTGAGGCCTAGATCTTGTATCTTTTACTTTGTTGTTGTACTAAAAGTGAATAAAAAACTTTATTCGACATAATATTTTTACCCCTGTTATACTAACATTGTTTATCCTACAGGATTTCAAAATAAAAAACAACGGATCCCCAACAAAACACGCCAAGAAACAGTCAACACCCGCAAAAAAATCACTAAAACTCACACTACCAAAGCCTATCATGCACATGGGACAAAACGGCGAATACACAGAAGAGAAAATATACGCAGACAAATTCTATATAGATGATAAAGAAGTATTCCCAGAGAGATACGTACAAGACATTAAATATACCGACGAGAAATATATAGTCGACGATAAATACATACAAGATGGTAAATACTTAGTGGATATCAACGGAAAATACTTGGTGGACGCAAACGGAAAGTATTTAGAAGATAATAGCGGGAAATATGTTGTAAATAATACTAAGTATGTGGTGAACAATGGTAAATATGTTGTCGATAAGGATGTGGGGAAAGACTTTGTGTATCAGACTTACGAAGAGGTTCCTTATCAGACTGATTTTGTGGAGAGAGACAAAAAATCGACAGTTTTGAAGATCAAGTTAAAGTAAGTTGCGTGTTTTTTTTTAGAGTTGATATAATTATTAATTTGTTATTAGACTAGCCTTGTGGCTCAGTGGGTGGATATCCGCCTTCTGATCTATAGGTGCAGGGTTCGATTCCCACCAAGGACAAACATTTGTGTGATGAACATGGATTTTTGTTCTTTGTCTGGGTGTTGCTATGTATTCTAAGTATGTACAAAAAAAAAGTATTTATGTATTTTACCAGTTACCTGGTTCCCATAGTACAAGCTTGCTTAGTTTGGGGCTAGATGGCGTTGTGTGAAAAACATCCACCAACATTATATTTAAAAAAAATAATGTGTCATATATTTCATAAAACCAGATTTTGTGCGAAATATTTCTACAATCCAGACTGATTTTGTGTTGCTGAAAGTTTTACAAGAAAAATATTTACATGTATGCAATAAATAAAGAATAATCTAGATTCTGTATCCAATGTTTCAACAATTAACATTTTACAAAAAATTGTTACTCAATCACATCGAAATGGCTGAACTAACTTTAGGGATTAGAGATAAGTTTGTAAATAGAGAAACAGGATATTTTTGTTGCTTATGTGATTAAAGTAGAAAATCGCAGAAGTCGCTCAAATGTCGCGTAAATTAGACAGTGAAACACTATATCGTTCTACTCTCTTTCTCACATAAATATGAAAAGAAAATGAAAAATTATAATATATATTTTTTTCAGTAATTCCCCCTCCTCGTCCCGCGCCCCTCCCCCGTACCCCCTCGGGGAGCATTCGATACTAAAGTCCCACCTCGTGCGAGCGCGCCCACCCGCCCAGCAGTGGACTATATCGAAGAAAGAGGGCGAATACCAGCAGGTGAGATAAAAAAATTGATAAAATACATTTCGTGTAATTTGAATTTTCGAATAAATTAAAACCGGCCATTTACATAAAGACCGGTCTTTATTGTGAATGTAAGTCTTATGATGGAATCTCGGTCTTTATCTGAATCTTAGGTCGTTATAAGGAAATATACAATCTTTTTTTAGTTACCGATTATCTGATTGAAATTTCTCATTTTGTGTCATGTCCTTTTTGCCTTTTTCTGCCCATGTCGTTCTTTTAATTGAATATAAGACTCATCTGATCATCTTTTCGGTCTTTTTACGTGTTTATCGGTCTTTCTTACGATCTTTATCGGTCTTTGTCTAGTTTAATTTATCCAAATTAAGATTGGATTCAGGTTTACGAGATCTCGTAAATCCGGACGACGCAGCGTAAGTAGGACTCCCACTAGATGGAACGAAGACATTGTGAAAGTCGCGGGCAACCAGTGGATGCAAATGGTAGATTGTCGTAAAGTTTGGCGCTCCAAGTGGGAATAAGCCTTTTGTCAGCAGTGGACGTCTTCTCGCTGGTTATGATGATTAGATTAGGATTAGAATTTACTTTTGATGTTTGTTACGCATTTATCGGCTTCGTTATGAATGTATCGGTAATTAGTTATGAAATTAACGGTCTTTAAAAATATCGGAAAAAAACCGTTTAATTTTTTTTTTCAGGTTTTGTATACGAATGAACATTTACAAGGAGTGAGGACTGACGACCCGGCTTATGGACCAGGTAAGTTTTTTTTTTTGGCCATAATGGTAAAAAAAAATCACCGAATGTTATGCGTATGAAGTTATTCAACGAGAAAGCGCTCAAATCGATGTTTGATTCTAATTATTGATCAGTTTTTTTTTCGGACTTTCTTGGCATTTGACCGCAAAATCACACGATGTTAAGAGGAAGTGTGGTACATAAACCTAGCCTGGAATGGGAACTAGCTCTCAAGTTTGACAAGATTTAAAGATTTTTGTTCATTCATACACTAGTCGAGAATCGAAGACTCTTCTACCCCACAAGGCAGACGCACTACCACCCAAGCCAGGAGGTTGTTGAACGACATAATATATTTCTGTTTTTTTTTGTTCTCTTATGACATTTATGCCACTAGGTGTTCGGTTAGACGACGTACATATTCTAGGATATCACTGTGATATCATTATGAACGACTTTTACTGTGGTACCAATACTGAAATCGCGACAAAAAAAAAACAACTGCTGTTCAATACATTTCGTCGAGGGTTAATGACAATTTTGTATGATACATGTTTTAATCCCGATTACCATTACAATTTTTCGACCAATCAGGATGCAGTTATAATACGCGACCTTTGAAAAAAACTAATTATAACTTTGTACTTTTTCTTCATGAGTTATACTTAATTTTCTATCCTTTTTTTCTGTGGGAAAGAGACATGTATCCAGCTGTCTTTTGCTTTCTCTGTCATTTTGTAATTTTACTTGACATTCATAAGTGCACAGTGGGTACCCATATTTGAGAATAAATTAATTGAATTGAACGGGGTTCCGAATTTTTGATTGATAATGGATGTCATTGTTATTGCTTCGATTGTCCTGAGTGAGAAAGCTATGATCTGTAGTCACATAGTAAAAGTTGTTAGTAAAATGACTAGTAACGATGTCGTAAAGTACGTCCATCGTCTAACCGAAAACCAAGTGTATTCATTGTTGATATCCAGGGATGTATTCAGCGGAAGATGTGCAGCAAGACTACCAGTACTCGGAGACGGCCAAGCCGGGCTCGTACCAGCCCGAGTACGGGTTCCAGCCGGCTGACGTCTCCTACACGTACACCAGATTCGAGGACACACCGCCCGCAATACACCAGGTATTGTTGTCATCATCTTCATCAGCCAGATCACGTCCAATGCTGAACAAATGCCTCTTTTTAGAGGACCGTTTTCCCGCGACCTTGTCGACTAATTGACAAGGGAGAATTATACATTTTCCTTTTATTTTTTTATCGTTGGTCTGCGGTTCGTAGTTATCAGTTTTGTTTACATAAAAACATTAAGAAGAAAAAAAAAAAAAAAAAACTTTTGTATTACAAAGTTTTTGTAAAAAGTGACGCCAGTTGTCCTGATGGTAAGCGCCACGCTTGGCCGTAATAGCTCAGTGCCGCTCAGAATTTTTAATTAAACCTTACGTACGGCAGCCGATCTTAAGTGACGGTGTAACTAACCGCGATAAATACATACAGGTGCGCACGGTGCGCTCTCTCACTCACACCGGTAAGGTTAGTTAGCGGCCCCGGGTTTCAAAGCTAAACGTTCCGCTCTCACAGTGACACTCACTCACTCACTCTTTTTACCCGACTGCCCAAGAAGCAGGGTAATGTTTTTGCATTGTATGTAGGTATATAAGTTGAGTGTTCCTATATAAACTCCTGTAGCCTAAACGGCTTGACTGATTTTGACGAGTGGGATGTCGTTGGATTCCTCTTTACCTCCGAAGTTACATAGGCTACATTTTGCAGTCGGGTATTTTGTTTATTTCTTTTAATAATATGATTTATTTGTTATACCTATCGATCCTTAATCAGGGTGCAAGCTACACGAACGCCCCGGTACAGGAGACGGTGATCAACGGCGCTTACCATCACAACCAGCTGCCCACATACGACGCGGCCATCGCACAACAATACGCGACTACTACCAACGCCACTGGATATGTAAGTAACAATTTCCTCTTAATTCTTCACAAACGCAAGTTTATCTACTTAACGAAACCATAGAGAAGTTATACCAAGATTGCTAATGTCCATAGAAAGATGTTTAATCCGATTGTAGTACTGATAAGGACGTAAGATGTCGCTAGTGCTTTAATCTTATCGTCACGATTTCTGCTTGACTTTAAATAGAAACCCAAGTTAACTCATTCGTAATGGTACGGAGAAAAAAAAAACGAGACTGAATATTTTTGCATTTTTCTTTTGCATCTGTAAAATTATTAATATTATATTTTATTTATTTACAAAACACGATCTCAAGAAACGGCGTTGAAAAAATTATTTTCGGAAACATTTATTTTTTACTTTGTATATTGCAATCTAATTTGAACTAAAAAGCGGACATATACTAACACTATATTTATATATTACACTAATATTATAAATGCGAAAGTTTGTGTGTAAGTGTGTGTTAGTTCCCGTTCAGCTCTGTAACAGCTGAACGGATTTGGTTGAAATTTGGTATGGAGGTAGCTTATTCTCTGGAATAACACATAGGAATACAACACAACACTTTTCCTCATTTATCCTGAATATTTTCACCGTTCCTGTAGAATAGCGGTTGAAACCGCGGGGCGTAGCTAGTTAGTCAGCTTTTATAGCGGTATGGACATTAGCTGACTAAATACATAAGCGCCATTTAGTTTTAAGCAAATTTTTCGGGGTTACACTTTTTGGTATGAGAGTGTCTTTCTTCTCGTGTAGAGTTTCTTTGATAAAACTCTAACAAATGACTATACCGATAACCGATGGGGAAGAAAGGTTCTTGAGCGGCAACTACGAATCGGAAGACGCAGCGTAGGCAGGTTTCCCATTAGGTGGACCGACGTCATTGTGAAAATCGCGGGCAAGCGGTGAATGCAAGTGGCACGTTGTCGGTCGGTGTAGCGCTCTAAGGGGGAGGCCTATGTTCAGCAGTGGATGTCTTCCAGCTGATAATGATGAAATGATGATAACCTTTCCTTGTTACGCTGTATAGAGGGTAACCTGTGTGCTGACACCCCCCAGGTGATAGAGGAGCCCGGCCCCCCCCCGGCGCCGGCGCCGCCCCCCGCGCCCGTGCGGCGCTCGGAGCGCCCCGTGCGGCGGCGAGTGTCCAACACTTACGACTACGAAGACTCGGATCTGTACATAGACGAGACTCCCGCGCCGCGCCGCAGGAAACAACCTAGCAAGCACAAGCATAATAACTACAGGCAGAGTAATGCAGGTCAGTTATTAGAAAGAAAAAAACATATTATAGTTTCAATCTCATCCTTAATCCGTCCCGGACCTCGCTCTCAAAACGACCTCGCAACGTTCGTAACCTATCCTCGTTCCGTCCTTGTTCTGCCCTCGACCCCTTCCAGATGCATCCTCGTCCCGTCCATGTTCTGCCCTAGTCCCGTTCTTGACCTGTCCTCGTCCCGTCCTTGTTCTGCCCTCATCCCATTCTTAACCTGTCCACGTCCCGTCCTTGTTCTGTCCTAGTCCCGTTCTTGACCTGTCCTCGTCCCGTCCTTGTTCTGTCCTAGTCCCGTTCTTGACCTGTCCTCGTCCCGTCCTTGTTCTGCCCTAGTCCCGTTTTTGACCTGTCCTCGTCCCGTCCTTGTTCTACCCTAGTCCCGTTCTTGACCTGTCCTCGTCCCGTCCTTGTTCTACCCTAGTCCCGTTCTTGACCTGTCCTCGCCCCGTCCTTGTTCTGCCCTCGTCCCGTTCTTGACCTGTCCTCGACACCTGACCGACATCGGTTTGGCCTCGACCCCTCCCCACCATTACAGCTAGTAATTGGTACCGTGTTATTCCAGCGTCGAACAGCACACCCGCGGTAGCTAGTGCGTACCGCCCGGCGCCGCCCGCCAACGGCATCGAGTCGCTCATTCAAGCTTCTGTGCTCGCCGACGAACAGCCCGTCAATGAGACGTGAGTTTTTTTAAATTCAAGCTGGTAACAAAATTAAACTCAAATTTAATTTAAAATGTATCAGGAATGAACTGCTTTTTAACTGAAAATAATTTCATTGAATTAAAGTTTAAAAAATGTATGGATGTAGATTTATGTAAATATGGAATAGCTAGTTTTGGTGCATAATTTCTAATTGTGGGGATCTACTTTAACTGACATTTGTAAATTCATATTTATCAATAAATGACTTTGACATAACATATCGGATATAATCCAAAAGATTGCAAAACAAAATAATAAGAATTATATTTAAATACACTCAAGATCCGTATGGGGTGGTTTACGGTGAAGGAAAGCATTGTGAGGAAACCTGCATATGATGGCGAATGTGAATCCGCCATCACGCCCTGGGCTAGCGCCGGGGATATGATATGGGCTAATCACCCTTGGAGGGTAGGCTGATATCCCAGCAGTGGGATGTTTAAAGGCTGCTGCAAAGACACTCGAAATATCTGCTTATACCTTTTACCCGAGTACCCAAGAACGAGGGTAATGTTTTTGTGTTGTATGTAAGTATTTTTTGTGTGTTCCTTTATTCCTCTTTATGTCCGGAATGACATAGTTCATACTATTTATTCACAACAATTAGTAACATGTCTTAAAGTCTTTTTTTTTTTCAAAATATCATTCAACAGCAATCAATCAATCATTCAACAACTTGACAGTGACAGAAAAAACGCAAGGTACATCTAACGCCATCTATTGGGTACTTTTATAACCAGGATTTCTTTTTTTTTGGAAAACGCCTCGTTATCTGTCAAATTAATTACAAGTCAAAAGTTGTATCAGACGTATACAAATTAAATAATACTATGTTGGTCAAGATAGAAAAAGAGCAACATGTACGATTAGTACATAAATAAAAAAATAAAATAATACATAGGCTACATACATATATTGCGCAGTCGGGTTTTTCTTTCTTTCATTAATTAAGCTGTTACAAAAATATTTCAGTTTGTAGCGCTATTCCCCAAACTTGGTGCATTTAAGCACCCGTATCTTGGGGGCAAGGCCTTCCCGTCGTGAAACATTAATAATACAAACAATACAATACTATTTATACGTACACTACATTTAAACACTACTATTTAATTACTAGCAGCGCCCCGCGGTTTCACCCGCTATTTTACAAAAACTGAATATTTTTCCGGGATAAAAGTAGCCTATGTGTTAATCCAGGCTATAAGCTACCTTCAAAACAAATTTCATTCAAATCCGTTCAGCCGTTACAGAGTTGAACGGGAACAAACACACTTACATACTTACCTACTTACACACAAACTTTCGCATTTATAATTTTAGTGTGATACCCCTTGTTCCAAGCCATCGAACGTAGAGTTTGTATGTGTATGTGTGTGTGTGTGCAGCGAGGACGCGGCGGTGGCCGGCATGCTGAGTATCGGGTCCTCGCGCTACACGCCCGCGCGCCGCTTCCTGCGGGACGAGCCCCAGCCCGAGCCGGAGCCCGAGCCCGAGCCCGAGCGGGAGCCCCAGGGGACGCGGGACAGGTATACATCATTTACATTTTCTACCGACGGTTTGTACCGAAATGTATGGAGAAAACTTTTATCAGTTTCTAAAGTTGTGAGGTGGTAATATCACTAAATTTGGTCTCATAGCATGGTGCCTGGAAGAGATCGCCGTAAGCGATAAGACCGCCAATTAGAAGCCTAGTTGATATTACTATTTACTGTATCAGTATTAAAATGGTTGTGTTGTTTTTAAAGATTATCTATCTTTGGAGACTTTAGTTCTAAGAAGTTCCTTAAAAAAAAACACTTGATTCCATCATTTTGTTTGTGTCAAACTCTAATGTTTGTTGTCGGACGCGTCGTTTTTTAAAAACCGTTGAGTTATTTTTTTCGGTTCCATCAGACAGTAGATGGCGTTGCTTATTGAGATGTGACAGTATTGTTATCTTTTGTATTTGGTCAGGATCCTTTTTACCATGAGTTGCAACAGAATCTGCTTCTTCTTAGACTTGTTTTGGGTTAAATTTACTGAAATTGAAGTACTTGTCAAACTTGGTACTGGCTAAGCAAACAAAACGTCGAATCAGACCATAAGTTCTTAGCAAATAGCGCCATCTATCGAGTTCGACGGATCTAGTTGGTTTTTCTTTAAATCGTGGAAGATTTTCGGTAACTAGAGAAGTCTCTAAAATCTATGGAATCTTTACTAAAACCGTTTTCAAACATTTCATAATTTCGAGATCATTGCGACAAAAACTCACAAAAGTTGGAGGAAAGCGTGGATTACGGGGACTGCGACCATGTGTTCTCATTGGCTATCTCAAAGTTACGCTAACTCTCGCCTAGCAATGAACCGATGCGAGTAAACTTTTATAGGTGTAATTTGACAGTTGCTTGGTGCGCTTTGATCGTACCGAGTGCGGAATCTAGGGGTCCCCAGTAAAGTATCGGCCGTGTGCTATCCTCGACAGAAGTAGCAGCGCGAGCGGGCCCCCCGAGAGCGGCACCAAGCGGGTCCGCGTCCGCGTCGCGGTGGCCGCGCCGCCCGCACCCGCACCCGAGGACGACTATGATGACGAGGAGGACGTCATCAAGGAGGTGCACCGGGACGAGGAGTACGGTACGACAACACAGTTGTAGCGGTAGTAGTGTGCCTCTCGACGTGGCCAGTCTTTGGATGGGTGACCGCGGGCGATGCTCTCAAATGAGCGCTACCGTGGGTCGGGTGGCATGTTAAATTGTTGGTGCCGATTGCTTGTCCTACAAGAACCGCTAAGCCACGTCAAAGGCCTTCGGGCGGCCTGATTCTGTGTCATAAGGGCAAGCTCGGCCTATCACACCAATATTATAAATGCGAAAGTTTGTGTGTAAGTATAAATAAATAAATGTAAATAAATAACTCTGTAACGGCTGAACGAATTTGGACGATATTTGGTATGGAGGTAGCTTATACGCTGGATTAACATACTTTTTATCCCGAATAAATAGTCAGTTTGAACCGAAACCGAAATACTGTTAGTATAAAATAAATGTTATCCGAATTAGTTTTTTTTTAAATATTTTATCTACACTGTGAAAAATTAAAATTTAATTACTTATCGTAATATCTTTCTAATTAAGTGCCGTGACGAATTTTTGCTTTGAAAATATGACAAAGATATTTTTTATAAAACAAAATCTATCAGCGTGGTTATTACTTATCAAAGCAATTGACACCGGAAACAACAGTTTCGCTCCGAAAAGCCAATTTTTTGTTTTTCTTGTTTCTTGTTAAGCCGTTTTTTTGTATGTTTTTGGTAAATCCACTAGCTCTCTCCATCGCTCGCACGGGGGGCAGAGCGACAGTAATACATAACGGCAGTACCTCGCGGCAGGACGTCCCCCGTAACGGTGTCAGAACGTAAGACAGCGTCCTTGTTGCAGTGTACCCCTCGCTGGAGATGAGCTCGGACGAGGACGAGGAGTGGACGGCCGCGCGCCGCCGGAACAGCCGGACGAGGCCCGACCGGGGCAGGGGAGACAAGTAATATTACAAATACAGATAATTTATTGATAACACCATTGCTACATGTCAGATATTACAACAATTAAACATTGAAAAAGTATAAAATAACAATGAAATAATTAAAATTGAATATTGCAACATAAATTAAATTAAATTACATTAATAGTCTGGCAATTTTAAATAATCACTAACATCATAAAATAATTACTAATGAAGCCAGGACTTTAATTTGATTTTGAACGCAGCGGAGGAAGGTGTACTAACTAATATTACAAACTTAACTTTGTCTCTCTGTCTAGGTGTTTGTCGCGTTATCACGGCTAAACGGATCGACCTGAATTTTTGCATAGATATAGCGTCGGAGAGGGACGTAGGCTACTTTTTTTTGTATGTCTGTATAGCTAGTCTATTATAAACATACGCTCCACAATCATATTTTACCACTAAGATTGGCTGTGACATAAAGACACGGACATCGAACACCCAGACCCAGAGAAGATATTTAAGCAGATATTTAAATTCATCATTCGTATATCTGCCCGGCCGGGTATCGAACCCGGGACCTGCTCGAAAGACATTCACTACCGACTGAAGTCAAATCAGTAGTGGTAGGACTTTTTTCCATAAATAAAAAATTGTCTATTGTCTATTGAAATTCCAACGTAGGTCGGTCGTCTCATCACTCATTGCATAAAACCATAAGAAATGTTGTTGTGGTGCCGTTTGTAAAGAAGTCATTCAAGTCATTTGTCATGTACATTAAAAAAACATGTAAATTACAGACCAATTTCGCTCCTAGCCATTTTTTCCAAATTGCTCTAAAAGATCGTGAACCACCGCTTTGTCATCTATTTGGAGAAGTTAAACCTAATCTCAGGCAATCAGTTTCGTTTTAGACGAAGGAAATCAACAGAAAGTGCACTTGAACTGTTGCAAAAAAAGTTGCGACCAGTCTAGATAAAGAACAAAAAACTGTCGGCGTGTTTCTGGACCTGGCCAAGGCCTTCGACACCGTTTCGGTAGCAATCCTGATGAAGAAATTAGAAAGTTTCGGAATCAGGGGATTGCCATTGAAATGGTTTCAAAGCTACCTTGGTCAAAGGAACCAGTGTGTAAAGATAGGTACCGGAATTAGCGAAATGCTGCCCATCCTTTTCGGAGTACCTCAGGGTAGCGTACTTGGCCCAACGTTGTTCATTTTATACATAAACGACATCCACTCAACGTGCTCAACAGATACCGACACCATTTGCTACGCTGACGATACAGTCACCCTAATTCACAGGAACACTTGGAAGTCGGCGTTTGATAAGGCAGAAACGGCCATGGCACAGATGAAACGTTGGCAAGATAAAAACATTTTAACATTAAACCTCAGCAAAACCAAGTATTTGTGCTTCCACAAAACAAAAGCATCGGAACCGGATCCGCGTCTTAATTTAATAATACACTCTTGTTGCAGTCGTAGCTGATGTAACTGTCAAGTGATTTCTCGGGTGCCTTCAATGATATACTTAGGGAGTCTCAATCGACGAATCTTTTAAATCCCACATAACAACTTTAGGGAAAAGAGTTCGAAAATTGATTCACGTTATTAAAGCGTTACGTAATTCTGCTAGTAATCGGGTTCTTCGCCTTGTGTACATGGCTCTAGGTGAATCAATTCTGTCGTATTGCATAACGGCGTGGGGTGGTGCTGGAGTTACGTCAATATTGGAAGTGGAAAGAGCCCAGCGCGCAATACTCAAAGTAATGCTCAAACTACCTTACCGCTACCCAACGGATGACCTATATGCTGTAGCGGGAGTATTGCGCGTCCGCCAAATATATATTCATAAGGTGACTCTTACGGTGCATCGAAAAATAAACATTTTATACAGCCAAGCCGGCAGCGCCACCGCCACCGGACATATTGCACTTAAGAGAAGACCGCCCCGGGTCACTGAGCCCTTCACTAAAACAGCTTTCGCTCAACGTCTTTCAAACTTCAGGTTCCTCCCTTTCATATACAACACAATTAGCAAACTATGTGAAATACGACACAAAATAGTAAGGGGATAAAAAACAACAGTTTTTAAATATTTGCAGTCACTAACACATGCTGATCCTGAGAAAATACTCGACATAATAAAATAACATATATACTTCTGACTCAGTACCCACTAATATACACGGCAAACCCATTCATTAACACACACTCATGCACCCTCACACACTAACACACACACCCTAGTGAGCATCGCCACGAGCCCGACTCTCTCGAGGCTGGCGCTACGCGACTATGCTTACTGGTACTTGTCACCCTTACACACATATATCATACACCACGCACCTCCGCTCGTTTTGCACCTCTCAACATGTAAGCCCAATTCGAGTCAAACTTTATAGTAATATTTTACCGCGCCGCACCATCTTTTTGGCAATCGTTAAGTATGTAGACCCTGCGATACAGGCTTTCGCCTAGTGCAGGGTCTATAAGCAAATTAAAACCTTTAAAACTTAAATTTAATGTATTAGCAATATGTTAGCGTTAAGGGTATTTGAAGTTGGGTTTTTGGACAATAAAAATATTTGTATTTGTATGTCCAGGGACGAGTCGTGGTCGCCGCGCGCGCGGCTCGGGCGCCTGGTCCCGCGGCTGCGCGGGCCGGCGCGCGCGGGCGTGCGCCGCGAGTGCGTGCGCGCCGCGCTGCACGCCGCCGCCGCCGCGCGCGCGCCGCCGCCCGCGCCGCACCCGCCGCACCCGCAGGTACGCACCACTCCACACACCACTCTCCGCATCTCACACAAGGAACACAAACCGCACTGCCTGCATCTCCGATTGCAAAAACCTTGATTCCCATATTTTGAGAATTTAACAAGTTCTCCAAAATACATTACGATTTACAAAAAAAAACGATCCTTGATACGCTGACGGCTGGCATGGATGTAGGGAGGCAGGTGGACGCCATCTGCACGGAGTCTAGCAAGGCTTTCGATCGCATCGATCATTCCATTGTCCTTGTGAAGCTTTATGAGGCTCGAATAAGGGATGATCTGCTCAGTGGGTTCACTTCTTATGTTAATGATCGATGCCAGACTGTAGTCTTGAACGGGTACGCGTCCGCTCCATCACCCATCCCCTCCGGTGTACCCCAAGGATCAATTCTCGGTCCTCTGCCCTTTATCATCTTTATAAATTATATTAGTCAATGTTTTAAACATTCCCAATTTCTCTTATTTGCTACTAAATATTTTTACCACATCGGTATTTATATGTCATGAAAAAATGGCGAAACTCGTAATGTCATTTTACTCAAATGCATTATGTTCTTATGTTTGGTTTCAGAACGCAAAGCGAGCTGTTCTAGCTACGAAAAGCAAGCGGCCGCCGCCCCCCGTACACAATACGCCAAAAAACCAGAGTAAGAATTTATATTATGTTAGAGAATGTGTGTTATCGATCGAGCGAAGCGAACCTCTCCGATGTTAGGGAGAGAAATTTGTATTTGTTCGTAAAACATGTTCGATGATATCGATATCGCTTATCTTTGATCCAATCTTCATGAAACTTCTCTGGCAAGTAGTAGAAGTAAGGAGTGAGTTAAGTGCGTTCGGACCGCAAGCCGGGCGCGCGGGTTCGAACCCCAACGATGACATTAAGGTACCGGCGAACGAAAATGTCACGAGGAAACCATATCAGGGTGATTGTACTTTCTAGCATTCGCTGGCGACGCTACAATCAATACCTCGTTCTGTCGCCGACCACCTCACGAGGGATCCTGGCAGCCTCACTTGATAAACCCATTCCAGGCTAATTGTGTATACCATCCTCGACCACACAGTCACTTAACACCACGATGTGTAAATGACAATTAATTCTTTAATTAAATTAATTAATTATAAATTAATAATTAATAGAGCTGTAACTGATAAAAAAGGCGAAAAAAAAAATGAATTTTGTGCGCTAAGCGAAACGCACAAAATTGCTATACTAACTGAAATCCGCCATTTCAGATAACTCAAGACTGAAAAAAGGTATGAAGACGGCGAAACAGCGCCTCGGTAAAATACTGAAAATACACAAAATGATATATTGATTATAATTATAGTGTTGTATGTATATCTTTGTGGCTTAGTCACCGTACAGCGCGCTGGCAGTATGGGCACTACGCCTAACGTCTAAAACGACAATTAAAATTGAAATAAGTTTATATAAATTTACTAGCTGCACCCCGCGGATTCACCCGCTATTGTACACGAACGCTTAAATTTTTCGGGATAAAAAGCAGCTTATGTCCAGGGGATACGCTACGTCCATACCAGATTTCATCCAAATCCGTTAAGCCGCTACAGAGTTGAACGGGAACAAACACACTCACATACACACAAAGTTTCGTATTTATAATATTAGTGTGATTGCTAAGTTTTATTGTCGACGAATAAATATAATTTTCTTAATAGGACACTGGTTTCGCGTTTTATTTATGTTAGTCACTGTCTCTCTCGATAGAAATGTCATGAGATAGAGTGTGACAGATAATTTCACACTTATAGCTCCCCAATAGTATTCTGTGTCGGGATGAAGGATTTCACTAGATCCGGGAATAAATAGGAGTTCCGATGAAAAATCTTTTTTTCTTAGCATTATCATTCAAGAAATACGCATAACTGATATCTTACTTAGATTTGTTTAACATGGTGACCGCCACAGTAGTATATCCTTGATGTCGTACAGGGCCCGTCAATACTGAACAAAAAATATGGTCTACAAAAACTCGAAATAAATACATTAAATAATTATAATCCTTGCTAATTGGTCGAGCGAACGAAGCGCGCGGAGTCTTTGCAACAAATGGCTTAATTTTCTTAATCCGTCCGTATGGAAGTTCGTTTCGTTTGTTTCTCTTTCACGCAGCAACAGATCGGTGAAACCGCGACGCGCAGCTAGTAATATATGATTATGGCATCCCTGTTCTTTTTGTAGGTATTTATTGGCTTAGGCACGTCGATGCATTCATGCCGTGCCGGTCGAAGTGTTAATAAATAAATATAGTTCATGCCGTTTGGTTTTATTCGAGCGTCAGTGCACATACTGCAAGCAAATAGTACACCGTGACGTACGTACGTTTCTACGTATATTTTGTATATGTATTTAGCTCGGACCAATGTGTGTGGACGGCTATGCCTGCTCTATGATTTATTAGGTCTAGCGTTAGGGCGGGTGCATACTTTAGCAATTTGACATAATCATAATTTTTGTAATAATCGTGTTGCATATTCCGTGACACGATTTCTAAGTTTATGACAAATTTGCAATGATTTATAATTGTGTTTTAGATGTATGTTGCTTTTATTATACAGAGTGACTTAACATAATTTTTAAATCTGTCTAGTTAACATTGCAGTACACATTTTCATAGTTGTAATGCAGTTTATAAGTCATAATTTATGCGAGCAGATTATTAGTCAACTCTTAGAATCATAAATAGAGTATATATAAAGGTTTATTTCTAAAAGTAAAAGATATTGCTAAGGGATGCACTTTATAAATAATGATAATATTAAAGTTTCCTTCAGGAATTGCCTTATAAAACTACCCAGTGATAATTTCCTAGTTGTAATCTATCGCATTCACAATTTCTCGAATTCAATATTTTATAGAGAAATTTTTCGGCACAATTTTTTCTGTATAAATGATGTGTTTATAAACAGTTAACATTTGAAATCCATGAATATAAAACTTTAAATGCAATATTTTCGGTTTCAAATGTTCACCCCACATGCCCTTAATTTGTACAAAGTAAAACAACCTCTTAAGTTTCTTTTTGACTTTTTAACGTGTTTTGAAAGATTTATTGAGATTTGTCATCTCTTAGAACGAAAATGCAATTTTCCATTTATCATCCGCGAGTGTGTACCTAACTTTATTTCACATAGGTTAGTTTTAGGATGAGTTTTTTTTTTTATAATTTTTGTATTTGGATATGGATTTTTTTGTAATGCAATTGTTGTTTCATTATTATTTAGGTCTTAGTCTGATAAATTTCTTTCAACATGTTGAAGTAAAAATCACTTTAATATTGGGTAAAAGTTAGTGTTTAAGCTAGTTGTTCTATACTTTACTGGATTGTAAGGAAATTATACATTAAGCCGAAGGAAACTCATTTTTTGTCATAATTTGGAATAACTTTTATTGAGAAATGAACCCTGAAATTGCGAAAAAATAACTGTTGTTTCAAAATAAAATTTTATTGAAGACGTGTTTACGTAATACTCTCTCGCTCGCACAATCAACATTATTTTTTATTTAAAATTGCTGAGGGCGACATTTTTTTTTCTAATACGTATCTTTATTACGTCAGTTACCATGTTTTAGTTTAAAGTTATAATAACTGAGCAAAAGAGAACACATCTTGTAGTTCGCTTAAATAAATTAAAACTTCCATGAGTCAACATGAGAATTAATAATTAGAAAAATGTTTTAATTTCGCTCTTATTAAGGCCCGGCTCCCCTGATTCTCGCCAACTCTTTCACACATTTTCAACATTTTTTTTAAGTAAAAAATAAAGAAAAAAAAAACATTTAGCGTCTTTAGGATACCATTGCAAATGTTTTAGCAATTTTCATGTTATTTGTTTTTATTTTGGCAAAGGAGAAGGAAAAAAACAGTTTCGAGGTTTTTTAAAACGTTGGAAATGGAATTAAAAATAATTTTTTTTGTATCTCCGTAATTTTCATATTACATAAGTGTTGAAAACGTGCGAACGAGATAGCTGAAGCTGGGGAGCCGATTTAATTTTATATAAATAAAATGTGCGAGCAAGAGAGCATTAATTACGTGAACGCGTCCTTTACACCAATTATATGTATGGAAAAACATTTTTTTTCTTCTTTTTTTTTCGTAATGTGTACGATGGGTTTTCGGCTTAGTTCAAATTAATACCACTCGTTTTGTGGGACCTTACATATTAAATATTGATTTATTTTTACGTTGAAAGCTTATCAGACATTTTAAATTTCTGTTATATTGAAGGATCTGATTATCTGATCTGATGATATTTGATTTAAATTAGTTTATCATTAGGCGTAAGCGTAAATAAACATCGTTTGTCCCGCGTCCGCCCCGACTCGATATCAATATTTTTAAATCTTACTAAAGGCTTTACCGTTAACCATATTATATTTCTGTATACATGGGGTTTATTTTTATCGTTCGTTTATATTTTGGTTCAGAATCGTGTAATGAATATTATTCCGTCGTCTCACGGAACAACAATTCAAAGTATGTTTTGGCAATTTTTTATTACAATTTTTATTACTTCATTTTACAATAATTTACAAATACAGGGTTATAAGGAAAAGGTATGCTAAGCCGAAAAGAGCCCATAGTACTCAAGATTGTGAACAACTTTGACTACGGGACCAACCCTGAAACCGAGAAAAAAATATCAGCTGTTCCATACATTTTATCGAGTGTCAGTGACATTTTTCTATGGAACAGCTGTTATTTTTTTTGCGATTTCAGGTTTAGTCCCATAGTAAAAGTTGTTGAGAATAATGAGTTCTATGAGCCCTTTTCGGCTTAGCACACCCTTTCCTTATAACCCTGTATTGTCATTATATATTATTGTCTATTGATTCGGGGCAGACCCATCACACAAAATCATTCTAAAAGACATTTATATTTTCACATAACAGTAAAATAGGAAACCCACCTTATATAATATTGTAAATAGCCAAAAACTGCAAAAATTATACAAAAAAAAAAAAAAAAACAAAAAAGTAACCATTGTGTTAGCAATTATCGTATTTTTGTTATGTTTTACCGATAATATACATAAGTTCGCGTTTTTTTTTCTGTTGTTATTTTTTATTGCGTTAAGCGTGAATTTATGAGGGTAATATGATAATTCTAAGGTCTTTGTGTATTAAAATTTAATTGTAAACACTCTGTATAAATAGATCTCCATTTTTTCATTCTGTTTTTTTTATCGCGTAAGATTCGTACAGTTAAAAATATTGTATCGAAGTAAGTTGGCGTATTTGTTATAAGAACATGCGTAAAAAAAAGAAAATTAAAAATAGTCTTCTTCTTCTTCTTCTTCTTCTTATTAGCAGTTGAAGACAACCAAGAACCACAAAAACATAAAAGTGAAGTAATATGTAAATAAGCCTTACGTTTTTCAGTCCAAGATACGTGTGATACCATCTTCTACCATCAACGTGAGCTATGGCCAAACGTAAGCCTGAATTACAAGAATTATACAGAATGTACAATTACATATACAGAATGTATAATTCTTTGATTGCCTGAATACAAGAATTATACAGAATGTTAGGATAGTCGACGGATATATTCGTGGATAAGAAAAAAAAAACATATATTTAAGTCGACGTTGGTTCAGCAAATTTTTTTTTATTTTTCATCGACTCAGTTAAATATTAAAATTCTATTTTTACATACATAATTGGATTCACAATCATGTTCCCTCCTAAAGTAAATCCGTTTGTAATTAACTGAACATTCTGTATAGTATAAAAACGAAATTAATAATAAATACGTCAAATTATTTTCCAAGCACATATTTGTTCGCACACTTGTTCTCATTTCTCAAACAGGGTGTTATTTTCCTCACGGAAATCACAAATAATGTTAGTCTTTAAGGTTTTTTCATGAATTTGCTGGATTATGTGAAATTTGGCGCAGCATGTATAGTTACACCATGACGTTTTACATTTTCTCCTAGTGGCTTACAGTGCAAGAGTGCAATGTTCTGCTTGGGATTAGCTGATGTATCTAAGGCGCAAGCCACACAGATGTGATTTCCGCCGCCACATGGTGGTGTTACCGTTCCATCGACATATACAAAACATTTGGGATGTTTTGTATGCAACTTCCCCATCAATATTATAAATTAGAAATTTCGATTCGAATTGTTTGTTGGTTTGTTTGTCCTTTTATCCAGCAACAGTATGTTTTATCGACCTGTTTTTGCTCGGGTAAAAGGACAGAGTGACATTATGATTCTTTTCATCCTGGGAAAATTAACGGTTCCTGAACGATTATCAAAGGGAGCGAAACCGCTGTGCGCAGTTATAATGGATAAATAATACTATGAATGAAATAAGCAATTTCAGACAATCGGCTATGGTGCGTCTCAAGGCTGCGTCCGCCTTGCCTTTCGGCACGTGTTGTAAATTGCGCCTTATTTTAAAGCATGAAGTTTGATTGACGCCATATCTACGACAGACACCATATCTGTGTGGCTAGAGCTTTAGTTTGCGTTCCCACATAAATATATAAGTGTGGTTACACTAGGACAGTAGCATATCAATGATGTTGATTCTATTGAACAATTTTTCAAACTAAACTAACAAGTAAAAAACTCTAAAACTGTTGACATCCTTCTTTCAAATATTGAAATGAAAAGAGACGTTGGTAACTTTAGTTCAATCAGATAAGTTTAGTTTAAAGAATCGCACAACAGAATCGACGCCAATTTCACATTACGCGATTGTGAAAAGGGGTCGTCTTAGTGCATTAAAATATCAATGTCTCTTGAAAAATGTATGGCCGACAATATGTTGAAAGAAAATTAAATACTTTTGTACTAAGCTTCGTCAAATCGAGCTGGACTCCCATAGAATATAGTAAGAGGGTCAACCGGGGTATTCGAGGCAATGGAGCATCGGTGTCTGTAAAAAAATGTCGCCACATTGAAATTCGAATAGTACTACAGAACCCTAAAAAGCGTCGCAACTTATCGCTTTCCATCGAGGGCAAAGCATTCGAGACGAAAGTTTATTTTATTCTCGACTGTCATTCCATAGCACTAAAGTTCTTGTAAAAGTATGCTTGGAACTATCAAAATATGCAATTTACGCGAGAGAATGGTCCAAAGATCAAACAAATGAAATCTTTAGAGCGATTAAGATAAAGGCGAAAATAGATAATCTCAATGCGTGGAACGTTACCTGCGTTAGATGCGAATGAGGCGTTATATCATGCGCAATACCCCCATATCCGCTACTACCCCAGTTGACTGTATAAATATTATAGTTTTTAAGGAAAGGAGCTTGAATAAAGCTCTTTATTTAGAAGTTAGCTGATTTTTGCTAATTTTATTATATTATCATAAATATCACTTATTGTAGAGCCCAAAGAACGCCCACAAATGTACTTTATTTTTTTCAACACGTGTGAAACAAAAGGGGACGATTCTCTTGAACTACTTTCCAAACTACGTAATCTAGACCACTAACGCCGCAAAACAACGTGACAAAATAAGATGAAAATATATCTCTGTCTTTTTCTCTCGTTTGTTGTCACTTGTTTTAACTCGTTATAGTTGTCATCTCGAAAGTTCTTGGCGTCCTTCTCTCGCACATTGAAATGAAAAGAGATGCATTTTATCTGTCAGAATTGTTCTTAGTACAAGAATATCGACGCCAATAAATACAGTAAGGGCATTTGGAACAAACGGCTGTAAGACGAGCACCTATCCAAAGTATTTCGTCAAATAAAAATAAATATTTGAAGAAACGAAAATCTCTCTTTTGTGTTCTGTCAATAATCTCGGTGATAATAAGGGCCGCTACAGCCGAAAAACTTAATCGGCCGAATCTGTTTGTTATCTCCGTCTCGCTTTAACTCACTTAAATATTTTACTCCTGCCTTTTTCACTCGCAAAGTTATAAAAAGGATTCAGGACTAAAAGTCCATCGTCTACGGTGGCTCTTAGTTTGAGACAAGTTTTACCATCTGTGGTTTTAACTAAAGTAAGTTTTGTCATATTTTTGTGAATAAGACCTACATCGCGAGATTACGTAACTTCCATTGCATCTATTGTATGTATTAAACTATATCGTTTTAGAATATCCTTTTTTCAATCACAAAATAAAACCTTTGAAACTATACATTTAATTTCGCTTTTTTTTTTTTGTATTATTCTTTTAAACATCTTTATGAATATAAATTCTCCATGCTAACGGACATGCGACCACGAGTGTGTAAATGTAAATCAGTTATATTGTAAATTGTGAACTATGTATGTATATTGATGTGGGCGAGAAATGAACTCTAGACATACACAGACTCGTACATTTTGTTTTATTTTTACCCTTGTTTACTTTATTTCAACATACAAATAGGATCTACTACGGATTTTATCTTCATTTGCTAAATCCGCGAATCCGAGCGTCTTTTCTTCATTAGACGACACGACACGACATCGGCAGCTGCATTCTTCATTTGACCGACACGACGAGCAGAACAGAAAGGGAGATAGAGGGCGAGCCGTGGGAGCGGGCGGATCACGCCACTCACTCGCTCACATGAAAGATTGCGTTATAAAAGGGTCATAAGGAAAGGGTACGCTAATCCGAAAGGCCCCTAGTACTCATGATTGTGAACAACTTTTACTATGGGACCAAAACTGAAATCGAAAAAAAAAAACAGCTGTTCCATACACTTTGTCGAGTGTCATTGACATATTTCCATGGAACAGCTGGTGTTTTTTTCTCGATTTCAGGGTTGGTTCCATAGTAAAAGTTGTTCATAATGATGAGTACTATAAGCCCTTTGCAGCTTAGCATAACTTTTCCTTATAACCCCGTATAACGCTGCCGGCACGACACGACACCAGTAGACTTGCTGCGAAGACATGTCGGTGCCGGGCCGGGCTAAGCTAGCTAGAGACGGCGTGCAGTATTATTTCAGAGAATTGTGTCCACTGATGTCGGTGGGGTCGGTGCCGGGTTCTAACAAAGAAACTCCCATGCGCGAAAATATGCCATGAGGTATATGTATGAGTTGTATATAGGTGCCTAATATAATAAGTACAAATTAAAACTACTGTATCGCAAGTACCTAATTAAAATACGAAATGCAAGATATTTGAAATATAATATACAATATTTTAGCTATTTTTAATTGAACTACAAATTACAAAATAAGTAATCTAGAACAGCACGGGCTGAAAAGTAGAGGAAAACAAGATTAATTAATCAGTAAAACCAGAGTTTACTTTCATGAACACTAGATTTTTAAATGTAGGTACTGTCAGACAAACAGCCTCTTGTTGGAGTGTGAATAAAACAAACTAAAGATGCTATCAATGCTAAAGAAAACAATCTTTCTACAGGCTGTAGAAAGATTGTTTTATTTAGCAGGTTTTTTTTTTATTTTGAAGCAAGCCTCAAGTATTAAAAATACTAATTACAAAATACCTCGGCGTCAGGTATTTGAAATACGAATTACAAATAACATTTTATGGAAGTATGTAATTGAAATACAAATACCAAATATTTTATATATATTTGTATTTCAATTACGTATTTTAATTACAAATAATTCAAATACTGCCTAACCCTGATCATACCTACTTATAGTTTAATAACTTTCCGAACATCTTAGATTGTTCAGGTTTATTAATGCTAGATTATATGGATACGTATTTATGAACTAGCAAACAATTATTTTATTACTTAAGTTATCTTTCTACAATAATAATATAACTATCTTACGATAGGGAAATTACTGTTTTCCTATCTTTTATCTCCCCATCAAACAAGGAAAATTAATAATGGAAAAGAAAATATAATTTATCCAGACAGTAATTCTCGTCACGGCGAGAAGCGCATTTTCGAGAAAATTTCGGCATGACGAGAAAATTTGTCGGATAACGTTCGGACTTCGGGGAGTCGACACAGGCTCGCGTGAAACAAGTCTACACAGTATAGGGACAAGTACAGTGCATTCCTATTGTAATGGAAGTGATATTGCCGCGGAAAACTGAGTAACTTATTCTAAGCACTAGAAATTCGCCTGATTCAATTTAATCAAGTACATAACTATTTTACTAAAAATAAAAACATTTAATCACAGATACAATTGTGTTGATTCTTTTGTACTACTCGCTAAAATTATGTGACAGGATTAAAATTATTTGTCTCTTTTCATATAAATATTGGAGAAAATGATGGCAACAATTGTACTTAGGTACCTAAATTTAGTTTAGTTTAGAAGAATGGCACAAAAAAATCGACACTAGTAGGTAGGTAACAATTATTAGAAAGTTTTTAGCACTCCTTCCTTTCTTTAATTCTTGTCATCGATGCAAAAGTAACCTGCCGAGCCTTATTACGGTGCGGGCTTATCAGAAAAACACCAAAAAGAGTTTTTTTGGAGTCTATTTTGAAGATCGAGATCGAGATTTAATCAGGAGCAAGAATAAAATAAATAAATGTAATTGCAAAAATACTCTGATTCATTTTTAAGAGCTCTCGTATAGAATTAAGTCAAAGAGTAATTATAGGATTAAGTTTTGCCTCAAATCCATTTAAACTAAACATCCCTCCATCGTCCCTCATATAAAAATTATCTAAGTGCTCTAAATCATTCGATAAAAACAAACTTCTACGAGTCCTAGTCTATGACACCATCTTAATTGTTGCATCTTGGTCTTCACTGATCCTTTTTTTGAAGGTCCCGAAGTTGAAATAATTCTCGATTTCTTGCAAGGTTCTGTCTTTCGTCTCCGGAAGTGTAAAATAGAGGACCAGCAAAGAAACGCCCATCGCACTTCCATACACAGCAAACGTGCCATAGACCTTGATACTGACGAGCAAATGAGGAGTCAACTGAAGCCCAATCATAACCCCTAGAGACATAACGACCCCTGATACGGCCGAGCCCACTCCTCTGTGTGCCAAAGGATATAACTCTCCTAATAAAGCCAAGGGAATCGGAGTACAACCCAAATTGGCCAAGATAAAGTAAAGGGTGAATAGAACTATTGGAACGGTGGTGTCTTTTGTAATGATGTCTCTAGAAGCTAAGAATATGTAAGTGCAGACTGTCATAAGGACGAAGAAGGCGCTGAAACCAGTCGAGAAAAGAAGAGTTCGTCTTTTCATCATTCTGACAAGGACTGAAGAGAACAAGGCACTGGCGACGATGATCAGGTCGATGCACAAGGTGAAGTAGAAAGATTGCGCCTTGTTTCCAGTTATTTCTTCAATAATTTGCAATGCGTACGCTGGAAAAATATGTCTCCCGCACATCTCTAGCAAAATCGTTGCAAAGAAAATAATAAAACACGGTTTCAGAAAGTCTTTCTGGCTAAATTTCCTCAGAAATGCAATTACTTTTTCTCTGAATGTTGAATCGTCAGGAGTGCTTTTGATTCGGTCCATCTGAGCTTGTATCAATTCTTCCAGCTCTTTGAATGTGGTATCATCTTTTCCTCTAACCCAGTAGAAAGCCGCTTCGCATCTCTCGAACTCTTGCCTCCCAGCAAGCCAAGATGGACTTTCAGGCCATGTCAGTGTGATCAAAATGGCAATAACATGTGGTATTATGGCGCATAACGCAACTGTTCTCCACGTAAAATAGTTTCCAAGTATATGGACTGTCATCCCTCCCAAACAAACAGCTGCAGTTTTGAGATTTAAGAACATCCCTCTGAATTTTGGGCTGGTATATTCTCCTATAGCGATGGCCCCTAAGGAGACCGTGGCGCCAGCTGTGAACCCTCCAAGGAATCTGCCAGCCATGAGCATGGGGACATTGGTTGCGTAGTAGACAAGTGTCCAACCGATGAGACCAGGAATGATGACGAGGCCGTGCGCCAGTTTCCTTCCAAAGACGTCCATAAAAATTGATGAAACGAAGAAGCCAGGTATCCCCGCCAGGCCAACTATTGATGCTGGAAAAGAAATACCCGGTAATAAAGTTTAATTAAACTGGATCTTCGCGCAGTCTCGATCGCGATCCATATTATGCGATCAAGTTAAAGGGACTTTTGGTATCTCCCGAAGTACAGCCGATATAAGTAGGTATACCTTTACCTATCATAGAGTGATGGTGGAAGAGCATTCAAAGACCACGTCATGGGAGCGCATGTAATTTTTCCTAACCTTAATTAAACTAATCGTGTCTTTTCAAGAAGTTGAGTGTTTACTTACAAAGGTATGAGGCCGTGGTGAGATCAGCTTGGATGGAGGAGCGGGGATCAGCGAGCGCCGGCATCAGCGACGTGGAGAAACTCAGCAGCATTCCCTGACCCAGCATGTTGATCAGGCCTGCTGATACCGTCCACGACTGGAACAGGGTGGTCGGGGGGTGATGGTTTGTGGAAAGATAAAAACCCATAAGGCCATTATCTTATCTATAGATAGGTACTGGTAACCGTAAATTTTATAACCTTGATCCTGATTCTGATCATGGTTCTGAATATTATTTACCTATAGTACCTACGTTTGTTTGAAAATGGTGAAAACCTTGAGCGGGTCAGCCATAAATAGAAAAATATTTTCCTAAATCTCCCCCATATATTACTACAATATATATGGGGTAAAAAAAAAGACGAGATATATTAAGGTGTGATGCTCAACTCCTAAATGCGAATGTAACTCTGTCTGTCTGTACTTATCTATCTGGGTTATTTGTCGCGTTATCACAGCCAAACGGCTGAACGGATCGAGCTGAATTTTTGCACAGGTGTAGCTTAAGGGTAGGAGACGGGCATAAGCTACTATTTGTTTGTAGGTCCACGCGAACGAAGTTTAATATATTATATATCACACTAATATTATAAATGCGAAAGTTTGTGTGTATGTAGGTAAGTATGTAAGTGTGTTTGTTCCCGTTAATCTCAGTAACGGCTGAACGGATTTGAATGAAATTTGGAGGTAGCTTACATCCTGGATTATAATCATCAGTCAGAAAATGTTCGCTGCTGAACATATGCCTCCCACTTATTTTGATCAACACATAGGCTACTTTTTATCCCGAAAAAATATTCTGTTTCTGTAGAATAGCGGATGAAACCGCGAGGCGCAGCTAGTTATATTATATTTATTATAGTTTAATTATAATAAGTTGTTGTACTTAGTTCGACCTATTAATAAATGGTATTCTATTTTATTCTATACTAGCTGCGCCCCGCGGTGTAAAAGCCATACCAAATTTTATTCATATCCGTTCAGCCGTTACAGAGATGAACGGGAACAAACACATACATACTTACACACAAACTTTCACATTTATAATATTGTGTGACTCTTTGCCAAAATCTATTGGTGAATACTGCATAAAAATCTATATAGAAGTTTCGTAATATCTAAGAGTAAACGGTACCACTGTTTTGGAAACGAGGCGGGATTTTTTTTCTCTCAGATCCCTTTGTATATCGGACCTTCAAAAATAAAGTTATCTAATTTCCAAATACTTAAAATATTTCTTAGTGTTTTTCTTCTTGTTTGAATAATTAATAAATACCTGTTTAAAAGCTGGCGACACCATTTCACTTTCTCATTTCGCAAGTAACAATAAATAAAAGAAATTACAAAATATTATATGTCTCCCGAGCAGTCGACCGTCAGCAGGTGTAATTTTATGTTCTAATTATGGTTGTTAAGATAATCTAGTTATCTCACTGGAAAATTGCTATCGTATTTATCAAAACAATACCATTTATTATCCTACTAGCTTACACCCGCAGCTTAACTCGCACTGTGAACAAAACTGTTTGTCACGGTAATACTCTTAGATAATAGTAATCGTGTATATCTTTCTGTTAGCGAAATAATTTTTACAGTCAGAACTTCTGGAGCCTACCAAGAAACAAACAAAATTACAAGGCACTTCTATATTTTATCTATTTATATATCTATATATATATTATATCTACAGGATAAGGAAAGGGTATGCTAAGCCGAAAGGGGCTCATTACATTACATTATCAGCCAGAAGACGTCCACTGCTGAACATAGGCCTCCCCCTTAGACCGCCACACCGACCGACAATGTGCCACTTGCATCCACCGGTTGCCCGCGACATTCACAATGTCGTCGGTCCACCTAGTGGGAGGCCTGCCTACGCTTCATCTTCCGGTTCGTGGTCGCCACTCAAGAACCTTTCTTCCCCATCGGTTATCGGTTCTTCGAGTGATGTGGCCTGCCCATGCCACTTCAGCTTGCAAACTCTGAGAGCTATATCGGTGACTTTGGTTCTCACCAGTACTCATTATTGTGAACATCTTTTACTATGGGACCAACCCTGAAATCGAGAAAAAATATTCAGCTGCTCCATACATTTTGTCGAGTGTCAATGGCATTTTTCTATGGAACAGCTGATATTTTTTTCGCGATTTCAGTGTTGGTCCCATAGTAAAAGTTGTTCATAATGTTGAGTACTATGAGTCCTTTTCGGCTTAGCATACCCTTTCCTTATAACCCTGTATAACAGAACAAGCTCTTATCGAAGGCCTATATCAGTACAAGCGGTCCTATATCGGTAGAAATACCGAAAAAATCTTCGACTAAAGTAAAATGAAAGACAGGCTAATAAGAGAATTTGGAAGACTTTAAAGTGAGCGCCGGCGCTCACCTTGTTTCAGTCGCACTCAGTCTGTGAAAAGAGCGAGTCGTACTTTCGTCAATACATGCGATCCAAATATCCGCAAAAATATGCCTTGATATTATACTCGCTATCTCTTTATTGTGACAAATGTACTATACACATACTTTTACATATTAAATTTAAGTTTGAATTTGAAGTTTGTTTTTCCCGTGACCAAAATGCTGGCCTCTACCTTGATCAAAGAATTGAAGTCGCTATTCAACGCGGCAATTCGGCCAGCATTTTGGGCACGATGCCTGCTGGTAGCGGAGTTTTATGTTGTATAGGTATATATTTATGATTAATTTTTACTTAACGTTTATTTCAATTTATTTATTATTTAACGTTATTTGAGTTATGTTAAATTAATTAAATAAAGTTTGATTGTTTTGACTTGTTATTTTGAAGGAAGTTGTGTGGTTAGGTCCCGTCCATTCATTTTACTTTGGTAGAAGCGAAAATCGGTTTGTTCGAGGAGAGGTAAAAAAAAATCCTCTTCTGTGGTTCGAGGGCAGCGAAGGTATCAAATATCGAGACGTCTTGATTTGTTGTATCTTGTATAATATTTTTTCCAATTTCATTTTCTCTATCTACTAATTCAAGTTTGTCAGATCACCCCTTTATTCCCGTCGTCACCATTGACACATAAATGGGCAATGATATTTCAAGAGATACGATTTTGGCCACAGAAGAGAAAAAAAAAGACATCCAGATAAGAACAATTGTTTACTTCCAGATTAGAAGAGCTGTCAAGGCAATTGTCGGCGACCAAACTTTAGTTTAAGTTCTATTAGAAAGTAGTTTAAGAGAGCCCGTACTATTTTATAGGTTAAGGTTATTAAGGTTATTATTACGAAAATTCTAAGACTTAGGTTGTAAAATTGATAGTGGGCACTTAGGACTAGTTATAAGACAGTTATGTTATATAGTTAGTAGTAGTAGTAGTGTTATATAGTTATGGTTATTAGACAGGCAAATGAAGAAATTACTGTCGTGTTTTTCCCCCCGAATCCCTTCATCATCATCATCAGCAATAAGTCGTCCACTGCTGAACGGGCCACTTGCATCCACCGGTTGCCCGCGACTTTCACAATGTCTTCGGTCCACCTAGTGGGAGGCCTATGCTGCCTCTTCCGGTTGGTCGCCACTCAAGAACCTTTCTTCCCCATCGGTTATAGGTTTCTCGAGTGATGTGGCCTGCCCATTGCCACTTCAGCTTGCACACACTGAAAGCTATATCGGCGACTTTGGTTCTTCGACGAATATCCTCGTTCCGGATTTTATCGCGCAAAGAAACTCCGAGCTCTTTCCTCTGAGTTTCTCCAAAAGGCCAGTGCTCAAGGACCACGTTTCAGTTCCAATTCCTTATGCCCCATTAATTCATCCGCGTTACCCATCAATCGACACAAATATAATCAAAAGTCAGATGAAACCTAATGAAAGATATTAAGTAATAGAGAAATAAATACCTATAAAAGATTACCTCAAAGAAACAACCCTATTTTCAGTATTTTATGGTCATAATGTTTTCAAGGTAATTTTGATAAGGATCAAATAATTGCATCGGATTTCCGAATCACTCTAATATTATAAATGCGAAAGTTTGTGTGTGTGTAACTATGTAAGTGTGTTTGTTCCCGTTCCACTCTGTAACGGCTGAACGGATTTGAATAAAATTTGGAATTGAGGTTGCTTATACCCTGGATTAACACATAAGCTATTTTTTATCCCGGAAAAATGTTCAATTTCTGTAGAATAGCGAAATCGCGCGGCGCAGTTAATAATGTCTAAGTTATGTATAGGTATATACCCAGTGTATGTGATTAGGAACATTAATTTGTTATTGATGTGCTCGTGTAACTAATGTAATTAGCCCTTATCTGTCATATTTGGTTTATAATGTTATCCTAGATCTCATTTTACTATATGATATACGAGTGCAATTTTATCAAGCATTTCCTGTCATGAAGTACTTATATTTGATAAACACTAGAGTTTCTCGTATGTATTTGTTTTTCTTGCATTTACCCATAAGTTCTGGCACATAAATAGATAAGATTTAGCTTTTGTCCGCAGATCACACTAGATACCGCATTACGAGATTCGTTGTTCCTACAAAAAGTCACCAAAGTTTGAGGAAGGTGCGGGTCGCGGGGAATCTCGTTCTCATTGACTATCTCAAGGTTACGCCTACTCGCACCTAACAATCAAACAATAGGAGTATTTTCTTATAAGTGTATTTAGACTGATGCGGAGTGCGCTTCGAGCGTCCTGAATGCAGAATCTATGTCTTATGTCACAGATAAAATACAGGAGAAGATGAATCATGTCCAAAAAAACGATGCGTAACCCGATATATAGTAAGGACGTAAGATGTCGCTCCGTGTTTCGAATTGCGAAAATATGCGTACCTACCTAATTTAAAAAAAATAGACATCATTTCAACTTATTGATCTGAACCAGAACCCCAAGCTAACTGTCCTTCGTGGGTGGTACGGTACGAAAAAAACGCTAGATGGCGCTGTTTCCCATATTAATCAAGATGTTATAATTTAGGTACCTATAAAAAACTATATCTGGGTGATCAATGATAACCCAACAACAACCCTGTGTGCAACACGTACCTACAGTACTTGTTATGAATTTTAATTTATCATTTATTTATTTATTGCTCTAAATTTATCCTTTAGAAAAAATTAAACACTCGTAGTTCTGAGTACCATAAGTTTTGTTTTGTTGAATCTGGTGATGATGATGATGATTGCATGCCATCCTGCTCGCGCACATGTTGTAAGTTGGCGTAAGTGCTCGATAATATGTTATGTATGCGTAGTATATCCTCTGGGCCTGGATCATCAACGTTTTACCCAGTGGCGTAGCTTGCCATAGAAGGGCCCCGTATCAAAATTTGTTGGGGGCCCAAATGGAAGGTCACTGTTTTTAAAGAAACATCGTTCGGGGCCCCTGTAGCCCGGGGGCCCCGTATTATTGATACGGCTGATACGGCGGTAGCTACGCCCCTGGTTTTACCAGACAGTCAGCCTAGCCTCTAGTATCGGCTCTACGGCTGTTGGTTCGGAGACGAATACTCATTTGGGGTTGTTACGTTACGTTTGTAAGTAAATAGAGGTAAGTAGGATTGAACTTTGTGAATAAGAAAAGGAGGTTAGCATAAATCTGAAATAGAAGAAGCAAAATGTATTTCTAAGTATTTTATTATGCAACTGCGACGAATAGTATCGCTCGCCTGATGGTGAGCGTCACGCTTGCACAAACAGTTCAGCGCGACATTGCGCTCGTCGCCCGGAATTATAAGATGTTGAATCTCCAGCAATATCGAGGGAAAGTTGGAAGTATCTGTAGGTAACCGTGGGTGGCACCACCCACGGTTATCGATAGGCGTGGTGTGGTGTGACGTTTTTTCTCTGCTCACAATAACCTCGTGACAATTTTATGACTTTCGTGATATATCTAACCGTCAGAATTTCGATAATTTAAATTTATAGCGGTAATAATATTATTATAAAAGTTAACTACCTAAGTACCAGAATTAAGTTCTTAAATAACGATAATTAAAGTTATAGGTAGATAACTAAGACACATACCCCCGAATACTGAAACGCTTGTTAACTTTGACAACATATTACTTCTAGAGCTGCCTTTGTCTGGCACTAAGCAAATGACAAAGGCAGCAACTGACTTAATCTGACGTCAAAGTTAACAAACGTTCCAGTATTCGGAGGCAAGTAATAGACGTTAATATACTTGCTTATCACCTGACAAACGCCCCGATTCTTTGGAACCACTCACTAAACTAAACGAACCCGATAGGACTAAAATTATCTGTGTCTCAACAATCAACATTTTAGATTTGTTAAAATTAAGTTTAGAAATTGGTATAACAGGATCGACGTCAATGTTGTGTCGATGCTGTTGTAAAATATTTTGACAAAACTAATATGATCTGCATCGTTTTGGAGTATGTTGGTGTGTTATAATTTGTAGTAATGGGCTAATAGACATTACTTCCAAGAAATAATTATTATTTCAAGAAATTATTTAAAGGGAGCAAGTCAAATAATTAAATAATAATCATTAATTCATTTTTACTTTATAAATAAGGGGCGATTGAATAATTTCAACTCAGAAAATCAATCACAGAATTTTTTCTCTTCTGTGATCTGAATGGTGCTAACACGTATATAACTCGCACCATTGTGCCACACACGTGCCTCAGCCCCCGTGCTCTCGGAAAACTCTTATGCGACCGTAACGCAACAAACCTTTGACCTCAGCCAACTGTGGATGCCTTTCGGCCGACATTATACGCGAAATAGAACTCGATAGAAAACTCGACAGCAAAATAACGGACTTTGAGTATAAGTTAGAGAAATTCGAGCACTGTTTGGCCATTTCAAATACTGAATACGATAGAAAAAACACTGAGAGTGAAACAAAAAGTCTCATTGACTAAGTTGCGGTCGGAAAATGAAGAGCTTCGCACCTCCGCCCGCGACCTCTTGCGGCGCCTACTCCAGGCCGAGCAGCTGTCCCGTACTACGAACATCGAGATTCTGTGTGTCCTAGAGAACAACAAGGAAAAGGAAAATTTGTACAGGACAGTTCAACAACTAGGCGATATCATAACGTGCCCGGTAGCCGACTCCGACTTGGAATACTGCAGCCGGATTGCTAAACTCAAGGCAGCCAGCCCGCGTCATCGATCAATCCTGGTAAAGTTCAGTGGCTGCGACTGTGAGATAGTTTCCTTGCAGCTGTTATTAAATCCAACAGAAACCAGTTCGGCATTGGTAGCAGCAATAAGAGTGCAGTGTTTGTTACGGAACGTTTGACACCGGAGACTAAAGCATTGAATTGCTGCTGCCCGTCAGAAGGCCAAAGAAAGAAATTGAACTAATGATTTATCTGGGTGGGTGACGGCATGGTGTTCCTTAGGAAATCTGAAACTCGCACTTCATCTTAGTTAAAGAGGTTGATAACTTGAATAAGTTAGGCTAGTAAGAAATAGGTTAAACTACTGGAGTCAAATAAAAATACGTGTAAAAATATATTGTTTGTTTATTGTATGTAAATTTATTGTCTTGTTTGTGACGTTTTCAGGCTGTGTTCCGGTGCCTGGAACTTTTCAATGATCAACAATCAAATTGAAAATTGCAGTTAAAATTAAATTATACGAGGAACACAATAAAATTATAGGCGTAGATAACAAATATCGCCGTAATATCGCGTCTAATAAGTAAATAACAGAATTTAGTAGAGCTGCCAATGACATCTCTTTTTATTGACCGTTGACTTCGGCCGCTTACTGAATAAGGCGCACCACACACCGAACTATGAATGAAGTACACTACAAAAAACATTTAAATACGAGTGCGCTAATAGACAACACATTACATTTCTTCACAAAAAGTGTTGCACGTAACGCGAATGTCTTGCTCACAAATGTATGGTCTTTGGTCTGTAGATGCCTTTCGGCCGACGTTATACATGAAATAATTAGAGAAGAACTCGATAGAAACCTCGACAACAAAGTAACGGACTTTGAGTCTAAGTTAGAGAAATTCGAGCACTGTTTGGCCATTTCAAATAGTGAATACGATAGAATAAACACAGAGTGAACTGTGAACTGGTCTTTCTATCAATACAATAATTTTCAGACTCTGTTCACGAAGTTATCCTTTATATTATTAGTGTATATTAAAACCTCAGGCGTTACACATCTTCAGTATCAAGATATATAAAAAAACTACTTAAAAATATTTCATATTAAAATACTAAAACAAAACATTTTTACTGAGACGATTCTCTTAAATGTAAAGCAAGAATTGGTCAGGCGTTTGGCATTAGACCCTAACATACCTCACAACCACGGGCGTCAGACCAACAAGAGAAAATACATTTTCATTATTTCGTTTGTTAGACGGTAGTCGCTGCCAACCAAGTTCTTATGTTTCTATGGAGTGGACACCAAGCTCCCGGCTTCCGAATACATTTTGTCGGCCATTTCAAAGACAAGTAACCGACTGCAGAGAGTGTAGCCTACGTAAAGAGGATTCCAACGACACCTCACTCGTCAAAATCGGTACAGCAGGCCTAGCACGGGCGCAGGGATAAAATTTTGTCCACCATATTTATCCCGCGAGAACGAGACGGATGTATCCATATTCTAGCTTTGTCACGTTGACGCGAAGACAAAACGGATGGACATAACTTTATCCCGTGGATAAACCTGCTGGATGTAATTTATAGGAACACACAAACATATACATATCTACTTACATACACCCCAAGAACATTGCCCTCCTCCTTGGGCAGTCTGGTACACTACAACTCTAAATGGAGATGAGTATCTCTTACATTCACAAAATACGAGAGCTGTGCCAAATCACATGGCGTATTCCAAGTTCGCTGTAATTGTTAGATAATTTACCAGACTCGTAATCACGAGGTTTGTGTCTATTTCACACGGCCGATACAAGCGTAGGCGCTCATGAGTTCTTTTGCTGATTCTTAAACAAATTCTTATCACGTAGTAAATAATAGTTGTACTATGGTTCGGGGATCTTCCAAGCCAGAACCACAGATCACACTAGATACCGCATTACGAGATTCGTTGTTCCTACAAAAAGTCACCAAAGTTTGAGGAAGGCGCGGGTCGCGGGGAGTGCGACCAAGCGTTATCATTGGCTATTTTAAGGTTACGCCTACTCGCGCCTAACAATCAACCAATCAGAGTAACTTTTCATAAGTGTATTTAGACTGATGCGTGGTGCGCTTCAAGCGTCCTGAATGCAGAATCTAGGGTATGGTCTGTGCACAGAACACACCTAGATTCTGCAATCAGGAAGATCGAAGCATCGGTCAAAATACACTATTTATACACCTATATTGTTTTGTCATCATACTCATTGGATCATTGCTATATAGCCGAGAAGCAACTTGCAGTCCCCGCAACCCGCGCTTTCCTCTAACTTTGGTTACATTTTTCGAATCAATGATCTCGTAATGCGGTGTCTAGTGATGCTTCAGGCATATCCCACAGCATTGAAACCAGCTGTCGGTGCCTCTTGTATATCTAATAAGTGCGAAAAGGACAGAGCGATCAGTCTTGCATTCTGGGCACGCTTTGCGCATCTGTAAGTGTCGTTACGCTTCGCTGTGCGTACTAAAATTAAATTGTTGCGAAGTAGCGAAAGTCTAATTATTTAATTGTCTTATTTTATTTTATTGCAGTTTCATTTAAATTTTGAGTTTTGATAAGCAGTTGAGTTTAGCGTGCCAAGCTAAAACCTCTCAGGGTTTATGTTATCTTCGACTTTATTTACAGAGTATTGAAGTTTTAATAAAAGCAAATACAAGATTGCCAAAGTAGCAAAGAGATAGAGAGAACTAAACAGAAGAGACTATTGAAATAAAACCCTAAATAAAATAAAGTCAATAGCAACTTGCGTACTACTTACTAATCTGAAAGAGGCTACCCAGAAAATTATTTTTTATTTTTATTTTTTAAGTAACGTACCATATTATAATATCGTGCCTCATCAATATTACAATCTAGCCTTGAGACTAATAAGTAATTTAACTTTAACTTAATCTGCTAATCCCCGAATACTAAAACGTTTGTTAACTTTGACGACAGATTAAGTCTGTTGCTGCCTTTGTCATTTGCTTAGTGCCAGACAAAGGCAGCATTAGAATTAATCTGTTGTCAAAGTTAACAAGCGTTTCAGTATTCGTGGGTAAGTAGAGTAAAATCTAAGAACGTGTCTACTAACACTTATTTTAGGTAAGTGGCGGATTTACCAACAGGCTGAGTAGGCTTGAGCCTAGGGTGGCAGATTTTTGGGACCTTTTTTTTTTACATTATTGTGTAAGTAGCACACATTACCCCGCTCGTACATGACTGAGCATTGATTAGCTCAAAAATATACCCAAAAAATATTTTACGTGCATCAACGAAATTTTTGGCTTGAAAAAATAATGCAGGAGATGACAGTTGTAGAGGCAAGGGCGGCAAAAACTGTATAGTCTATCCCTTGAAAATTTGTAAATCCGCCACTGTTTAAGGGGAAGACACTTTTTTCTCTTGTTCTGTTTACACTGTCACTATCACTAAACTAACTCAAAAGGTTAAGGTTTAAGTCTTCTTACTTATCGAGATAACACGAATATAGCGTTCACGTGCTGATGAAGTCTTCGTTCGTGATCTTCGGCGAAGTTTTTAATAATATTTGTAACGACTTCACTACTTCTAATGTACCATGGAGCATTTACTATGCCTCTGAGTACCTTATTTTGGAAACTTTGGATTATCTGTCTATTGCTTGGTATGGTGCAGCCCCAGCAGATACCTAAGAAAACTTACTCTCGCCTCTTATCGCTTTAATTGCCATTAACTATTCTGTCAATTGTTTACGTTGCTTTACATTACAAAAAATATTTATGTCTATAAATAGATACTATTATATCTCTCACTATAATTACGTAGGAAAACATGGCAGAAGTGGCAACTTGCCAACGTTGATGACCTTGGAATACGGCCGCGGTCGTTCTCGACATCTTGACTACCACACTGCGAACTTCTACCAATATCTAACGGTTTTTGTTCCAGGATCAGGGCCCTGATTCAGCAAGCTGAGTGAACGGCCAGGTGACGTGGTGCGCTAAGTGTAACAACAATTAAGTGTTTTTTTTTTGCATTGGACGAGAGAGAAACGGAGCGGACTGGAGAATCCAAACACGCGACACCACTAAATGACCCCATTGTATGAGCTGCCGCAGTACCCAATGTGGTCGCTACCAAGTATATCAAAATAATGCTACATGACAAGCCAGTAAATGGTTTCAAGCGCGACGCCTACGACCACCTTATGGTGGACGAGGCACTGATACAGAATGAATTTTGGAGCCATTGTGATGGCGTCTCGGCTGTCTGGTGCTGGTGAACTTGTTCTCATGGGTGATGTCAATCAGTTGCCTTATATTAGTAACTAGCTGCACCCGCGGTTTCACCCGCTATTCTACAGAAAACGAATATTATTCCGGAATAAAAAGTAGCCTATATGTTAATCCAGGGTATAAGCTACATCCATACCAAATTTTATTCAAATCCGTTCAGCCGTTTCAGAGTTGAACGGGAACAAACAGACTTACCTCGGGATTCTAAAACGTTTGTTAACTTTGACAACAGATTAACTCTAATGCTGCCTTTGTCTGGCACTAAGCAAATGACAAAGATTTAATCTGTTGTCAAAGTTAACAAACGTTTCAGAATCCCGAGGTCCCGTCCACACAAGCTTTCGCATTTATAATAATGATGTGATAGTTATCTAAGGGCACGGACCTCGGAGTCCGTGGAGATGCAATTAAACAACTAAAAAGTTTTGACCTGATTTAGATAATACATATCAAGATTTGGGACCCTATTCCTGTGCGCTCGAGATTATCTCGGTCACTCTCACTCCCATTATTGCCATTGCCGGTCCCAACAGAATACCAGCGCTGGTTGTTTACAGCCAGCTTACGCTGAGTTGGGGCCGGTTTCGTGACAAATATATAGGTACACTTCCTGTCTATTACGTGTTTATTTAATTCATTATTATGTTTCTTTTGTGTGTCTGTATTTTTTGTTACGAAATAAATATTTCTGTATTTCTGTATTTTCTGTATTTCTGTATTAAATTCTAAATTAGAGAGACAGTGATCGAGATAATCTCGAGCGCACAGGAATAGGGTCCTTGATTTCGTGTGACTAAACAAATTAATAAAAGTATTACCTACGTTTTAAAATAAATTTAGTGGAAGTTTTTGACCTGATTAGGTAAATCCAAAAGAGGACAAACATCGATGAATTAAAAGCTACTTACTGCCCGACCTGGTTATTCATGAATGTTTTTACTTTTTTTGGACATATCCATAAATATATAGATAACTAGAAAATACTGTCCTAGGCTTGAACGAAACATCATCTTAATCCATGGTCCTAGGTAACTTATCTATTACAAAACATCATGTCCATGTTTACCTCCATAACGTTCTAATTTAGACTAGCTGATGCCCGTGACTTCGTACGCTGGCTTAGGGCTCAGAACCGAGATTCGGACTTTGTGCTCTCAAATACAAAGTAGAAATGATGTACTTCCACACAAAGTTTTATTCCTCGTGTACCTGAAACGCTTTTTAAACCTTTTTTGCTCATTCTCACAAAATTTTCTATGGAACGAACTCCCGTGCTTTTCACGCTTCTTGACCGTTCGGTATGATTGTAATATCCTAATCAGCTTTTCGATTTATGTTCTTACGCAATTTGTATTTTATCCGTATAGAACAGATAAATCTCCGAAATGGTATCCAAATCATGGATAAATTCGTCACCGCGATTCAGAAGACTCGTGTCGCCATCTATTGGCGACCCGATGTTAATTTGCTTTGCAAAGGTACTCAACGTTCTTAAATATTGCATAATATCTCCAGTTTCCATGGACCGATTTTAACCTAGGACACCACAGACCGTTTTTTAGAAAACCGCACGTCAACCCATCTCTTAATTCTACAAACTCTCAAGGTAATCAAAAAACAAGGTTAAGCTGAGTCTTGTGCAGTAAGGTTTCGGTATGTTCCGTGGTTCAACTTGTCTCAATAGACTTCAATAGACTTTCTCATATCTTACGAAATTCAATATTCCTGCACCGATTTTGATGAAACATTATGCTATCCGTCGGAATCCACAGATCATATTTTTTAAAACTGCATGTAAGTGTCTTAGTTTCTCGAGTTTATCCCGGACAGAAAGACAGACAAACATTTTGGAAACTATAGTATTTTTGGGTTATTTTGCTCCCGAATAATCCTAAAAATATTTATATTTTAAAAATATCTTCAATGTACAGTAATCACCTCGATACAGTTTCGTAAGAAAAATATATATAGATTACGACGCTAGTTCGTTGAACTCACAGCAGAAGCTTATAAAAAGATCAAGAACAAACAAGGGTTTCCGAATCATTTTCATTGACTACACAATACTCCACACGTCGGTCGGCTAAATGACAAAATACTACAATTTCTGTTTGTCGAGTTGGCCTTGGCCCAAAGTTGAAACATCACAATGATTTTGAATTATCTTTACAACGACGTCTCAATGCGGTAGATGAAACATCTGCATCCCCAATTGTCATCTGTAGATATATTTTTTTTCAAACTTTCAATGTTTGAAAAAACATTGAAAGCCAGAAGACGTCCACTGATGAACAAAGGCCTCCCCCTTAGAGCACCACACTGAACGACAATCTGCCATTATTATCTATGGGAATTCCCCGCCCATCGGACAGTCGGATTTCCCGCGAGTTTCACTATTTTATTCGTCCACCTAGTGGGAGAACTACCCACGGTTTGTCGGTCAAAATCAGTCAAGCCGTTGACACACAAACATCGACAAAAGGCGAATGGACTCAAGCGCCACATTGGACTATATTGATATTATATTATATATTTACTTATATGGTTGCAATCAGCGAATTATTCTGCGTCTTGAGCTGGTTTCTAAGCTAATCTTACCTCTCAAAGCTTCATTCCGTTCTAAATTTGGGTATCATTTTTGAAATTGGGGTGTGAACCGACAAAGAGCACACATTTTTAAAGGTATGTATTTAAGTTTGTTTCAATGTCACATCATTATTTTACTTACCTTAGTTACTTACCTGATCTACAATCAATCAAAAACGCAAGTCATTGTAACAGCAAGCTCTCCAACTTGAATGGGACTTACTTCCGCAAGTGGTTTTTGATGGAGTTACCATCCCTTTCAGTGACATGCACAGTGAAAACCTTGGCATAATTTTCGACCGATGTCTGTCTTGGGGTCCGCAGCTCGCTGAGACAAGCCGCAAGATGTTTGCCTCCGGGGGCTCTTTGCGTAGGTTACGTAATTTTTTGCCTACTGCCATTCGAATTGCACTTGTACAATCTCTGTTACTTCCAATAGTTGACTACGCTGACGTGTGCTATCTGGATCTTACAGAAGAATTGCTGAATCAACTTGAGCGCCTTCAACATTTTTGGATTAGGTTCATATTTGGCATTTCATATTTATTTAGGTATGTTTATATTGTTGTAGCATAAGTAAGTAGTATATTTCTATTATTTAACTATGTTTTAGTAGTATATAGTCTTATTATGTAAGTATGTGTAAAAGCGTCCACCAAATGTCTATTTTTTCTGTTTGTGTGTAAGATATTCCTTTATAAGGGCACACCCCGTCCCTTACATCTTCCTAATAAATCCTATCCATGATAAGGTTGCCTAGGAGAGATCGCTTTAAGCTATAAGGCAGCCAATTGTTACACTAGTTTTAAGTAGATTTTTGATTATGTATGTAATTTCTGGTGCGAACAATAACGAGTTATCTATCTATCTGTCTTATAACACTGTCCTTTAAAGCATTGTACCTTGATGGGTCAGTTGAGTCATTTATTTTGAATTGATACACATACACATGTAGGTTCAGTCGTTTTTACCTCGAACTAATTCAGAAGACTTTGCCACTTAAGCTTTTCTTCACTGAACCAATAGAGCTGACGTCCAATCTATTTAAATCATTTTGCCCTGCACGTTGTGATATAATTAAAGCAAATAAATCCCTTTAAATTATCTCTCTCTGCAACTGACTTTACTTGTACCTGAACAGAAAATAGTACGTTTTGACTGAAGTGTCATCTAACTCAATAAATAGTAAGTACATTTGTAAATTAATGAAGTATACATAAATTTAAGTGCCTTCGATATAGTCTTATTAACTTTCAGTGGTAATTTATTTTGTGAAAATATTTTATCACTTTATTTTTTCAAAAAATCCTTAAAATCGCTCTCCTGTAAAGTTACCAAAATGGCGTTTGAGTCAATTCGCTTTTTACCCGTCGATATTATACATACTAATATACACAATTTCACCCAAAACATTGATGATATATTCACCTACTGTACATAGTAAGGAACCATGCAATAAGTAGAGATTTTGTACTTTGAAGTCGGATTATAATATATGTTACGCGTTATGTTGGATAATACCTACTATCTTTTACCGACAACGCTTACAAAATATACACAATCGAATCTCGATCCAATATCCATAAGACTCGTTATATTGTTACGCGAATTACGTACTCAATACGTAATTACGTACGCGTACGTTCAGTCGGAGTCATTCTGTGGCAGTGAGTGGACGATAGTTTGGTTTTATATTTTGTAAATATGGGGAAGAAATCGGGATGGATCACGCCGTTCAAAAAACAGGTCAGTTTTTGTTATTTCGTAGTCGAAGGCGTGTTCTTAGGGAGTCCAGTTTGTAAACTGAGAGTAGGTAAATTATATCACGTGGCGGTTTTATACAGTTTCAGAGATCATTTGAACTTTTATAACTCGCTTAATTGAAAATTAAAAAGAACTTAAACGTAGAGCAACAACCTACTTCAATCTATAGAAGGTTATTTTTATATTCGACATGGGTTTGCGTTTGTCCTTCCTTGCGGTCAAGGATGGAGCACGCTTGGCCAGAAGAATCTTACTATGGTCGAAGCTAGAAGATACACATAGAGTTGAAGACACATATTACTTTTCGGAAAATACAATTAATTTTGCAATCGTTAAGTATGTAGACCTGCGATACAGGCTTTCGCCTAGTGCAGGGTCTATAAGCAAATTATAACCTTTTCCAGTGTTAGCTAAAATGTATTAACAATAGTTTAGCGTTAAGGGTTTTTGAAGTTGGGTTTTTGGACAATAAAAATATTTGTATTTGTAAGTATGAGAAACATAGATACTCCGGTAGAGAGACTGTTTCAGTTGGTGAAACACTACCATCCTAATCCTAACTAATATTATAAATGCGAATGTAACTCTTCCTCTCTGTCTCTCTGTCTGTGTGCTTGTCACGTTATCACGGCTAAATGGATCGAGCAGATTTGCTTCGGACATAGGCTACTTTTTTTAAATTGGTCCACGCGAACGAAGACGCGGGTAACTGCTAGTATCTCATATATCTATTCAGACAAGTTCCACTAACCGCTTCAAAAACTAACTAGCATCATATGCAAACAATGCATGCGATATATTTGTATTTTAGTATATTCAGCACCAACAATGATGACTTGAATAAAATTTAAATTACTCTTGGCTTCTGGTCGCCAAGATCTTTATTTTGTTGATTAATCTAAAGGCAATGAAACTATTAGGCTGGCGTCACACAGACAGAATGCCTCTCTGAATTCATACATTGAATTTTAATCATCTAAATTAAGCAGCATGGTTTCCGCACACTCGCAATGTCTTTTTAAATTCACAAGTATCACTGACAGATTGATCTGAAAAAATATTGTAGAATTGTAAGTAATGCCGGGCTTAGTAGCAGGTGAGCTTTCAGCGATCCCCAAGCCGCCTGCCAAGCGTGGGGATTGTGACAACCACACCTCCAATATTGGGGGCTTGGCTTCGTCCAGCAGTGGACGTCTAAGAGCTGACAGGAATTCCGGACATTGTCATAATCGTAACTAATATTATAAATTCGAATTGTCTTTCTGTCTATCTGTCTCTGTCTGTCTGTCTCTCTGTCTGGGTGCTTGTCGCGTTGTCACGGCTAAGCGGCTGAACGGATCGAGCTGAATTTTTGCATAGATATAGCTTAAGGGTCGTAGACGGACGGACTACATTTTTTTGTAGATCCACGTGAACGAAGTCGCGGTTAACAGCTAGTATATAATAATATGAACTTAGATAGAGCCTTCTTTCTAGCTGGGTTAAGATATACGTAAAACGGCATACTGAAAGGTCTGAATGGGTACCTGAAGGGCCCGATGTGATATTTTTTATATCATAGTTAAAAAAAAAACTTATATGATTCATTTATATGATTAATTTCTGATGCCCACAACTTCGTACGCAAAGAAAGCCTGATGGTGAACGTCTTGCTTGACCGTGACAGTTCAACCTTTCCAAAAGTTCAAAACTATGGTCGGCAATGCATTCAGTTTTTTAACTCCGAACTGTTGAAAATGTGCGAAGGAGATAGTTTACAAGGGAAACGTTCATTACTACAATAAAGTACTTATTTTATATTTAACAAAGAACAATAACTTTTGAATGAATGAATCATTATCGATCGGTAAGCAAACACAATTGTAAATAAATAATTACACAGTACATAGTCTGGTTTGATGCTTACCAAGGAGTAAAAAACTATATTGTTTGTCTTAACCACAGAATTCTCCTTATAAATAAGGTCTTTGGTCTTAACTATTTTATGAAAATATTTGCAAAAAAAATATCACTTAGATCACAGAATTCTCCTTATAAATAAGGACTTAGATAATGCTAGTGTGCGATGGAGAAATATTCACAAGATGCCAGACTGCTTTGGGGTGCAGCCGGGTTACGTGGGATAATAGCCACTAAAACCACTCCGGTGGCCTGCCTTGATGCTTGACCGAGGGCTCGGGATCTCCAGAAAAACGCACCGGAGCCCTCAGCACTACGCTTCAGGTCCTCCCGGGTCACCTACGAGAAGTGTTGTTCCAAGTCGATTTTGGGGCTGCCGTATCTATACCTCAAAATTGCCGTATTTCGGACAAAATCAAGAAAAATTGCCGTATGTTCTAATATTTCATTAATTTGTATACAAGATTATGATTCTTAGCTTTTTTTTACAGAAATACAGAAATACAGAAAATTTTATTCGTGACAAAAATACAAATTAAAAAATTAAAAATAAATAAAAACAGTGTAAAGAATTTACGCTATTTTTTTACTGGTCTCCATATAGATTTTGAATTTTGGTTAGAAGTTATGTCTCATTTTTACTTGGAAAACGTATCGGTTCTTCTCTTATCTTCCTCAGTATCGACATATTCACCTTTTGATTTTCTATTTTTTCTGATCAATGTATCACCGCTCACTAATCGTAACCCCTTCTCTAAGCTCAGTGAAACGATGTAAACACATACCACTTAATAGTCCAACGTCTCAATTTTGTCTATTCATAAAGGGCGTTTTTCAATGGGGAATTCCAGTTTTTTATAACCCTCTCGTGGATTGCCGTATATTTCATACAAATATTATACGGCTTTGGAAGTGCTGCCGTATGCCGTATATATGAAGCGCAGCGTGTCTAAAAGCCGTATAATACGGCAATTGCCGTATGGAGAACAACACAACACTGGCTACGAGGTGTCCTGAGACGCCTCCGCCTACGACAAAGTCAGCCACTCGACGCTGTCGTCTTCCCTGTCAAATCCTGTCGCTGTCAAATCTGTTTAAAATTCAACAATGGAATTAAATAACAACACAATACCTATGAGAGCTCTTTAATGGTTTTTATCGCGTTATTGAATTGTTTTGTTTGTTGTTATTTCGAGTGCTAATGTGTAAAAACGTTGCATTAAATTTACAAACACTGGCTTATAATAGTAAACTCAAGGCTATAAAGTTTTGTGTCAATTATTATCTACCTCGTGTTAACGAAGACAAGGTATTGGTATCTCCATTTTTATTGAACAGTCAACTTATCCCTTATCAGGAATCTATCAGTTACTTATCACCTCTCAGGTAGGTTATGTTATACCATAGATAAAATACAACGTACAGTAAAATGAAGTGAAACGATAATAAGTTTTTGTGGAAAAAAATATTTTTCAGACAAGCTTTTTCAAAATCGTTATTGGTAAAGTAAGGTGATCAGAATGAGTTCAAGCTCCATCAATCTACTTTTAGTTAGTGAGGAGTTCCGTTTACCACCTTCCGTCTCTATCATCGGATCAGCTCGCACTGTTACAGCTCATAGACAGAGAGACAGAGTTACAATCGGATTTATAATAATAGTTAGGATTGCTCTGTGATGAACTCTCAATTAAAATTAAACCAAGTAACGAAAAACTAGCTAAAATGCAAAAAAAAACAAACAATGATGATTTCATAACAATTGGTCATTAATCGTTATGTCCTATGGCTCATTTTCATAGGATCAAACAGGGTTTCACGGCGGGTTCTGATGTATTCAATATTTTAAGAAGTAATGTAACTAGGCGGCATTGTATCTCGGACAACGAGAGAAATTCAGCCAAATTGTTTGAAAATTATGGCATTACCGCACTAGTACATAAAAAACGTAGATACATAGCAAGTGATCCTACAGGCCTAGCACGGGCGCCGGGATAAAATTTGATCAATTTGATAGCATCAACTTTGATTCGGCTTGCACCATCTGTTAGATAATTTTTAATACTTACTTTTTTATTTTTACATATAATTATATATTATAAATTATATAATTTTTCTAAATTACTGCACCCGTGCGAAGCCGGGGCGGTTCTCTACTTTAGCATAAAAGTGAGATACAAATATATTTTTAAGTGATTTATTTCGATGTTTCAATGGTATGCTTATTTTACTTACCCCCGAATACTGAAACGTTTGTAAACTTTGACAACAGATTAATTCTAATGCTACCTTTGTCTGGCACTAAGCAAATGACAAAGACAGCAATAAACTTAATGTGTCGTCTAAGTTAACAAGCGTTTCAGTATTCGGGGGTTAATACATCAGATACGTGATTTTTTAGAATCGGAACTTCGTTTCTGACCGTAGTTAGAACAATGGTTCATAAGGCGTGTCACACACTGCTCTTTTTTTTTTACGTTTTTTTATTTTCCTCTTTTGACAATTTGAGACCCTTTGATCCATTTAGCGCTTTTGACATTGTATTTATTTATTTATTATTAATTAAAACGGCAAAAAAACAGTTACATTAATTACACACACAAAAAAAAAATATTGATTAATATGTCAGAAATCATTACAACAACAAAATTTAAAAATAAATGTAGTACTAAACGGTCAGGTCATAAGTTACTTCTTATGTACTTACGGATCTCAGAGGGTCAAGGACCGTGTTACGGTTTTTGCTACCTGCGTGAGTAGTTTTGCCTCGAATTCCATCCGCAACTCATAAAAAAATATTACGCAAAGATTTCTATACGTGCTTTCGTCAACATCTCCACTGGCAATGATACAAAAAATCTTAGACTTAAATAATCTTATTTGGTTTAATCGTGTTTGGTATATTGTACAAGGTGTATACCTAAGAACAAATATAAAACAGTCTTGTAGTCTTGTGGCATGCATTATTTTTTTTTGACGAAGGGGATATCTTCATACCCCGACTGATTTGGGGTGCAGCCGGGTTATGTGGGATTATACCCACTAAAGCCCGCTCGGTGGCCTGCCTTAGTGCTTGACTGAGGGCTCCGGGACCTCCAAGGGAACGCACCGGAGCCCTCAGCACCGCGCTTCAACTCCTCTCAGGACAGCTATGAGCTGTCGTTAAACGTAGCCGTGCCCTGTTTTCACACGACAAAAATATTTAGAGGAGTCGCTCTGCAAAATTGCGTAGCTGCATTCTACATGTGTATGGGCGCCAAGGTAGGTTTCAAATGAATCTTATTTGGCAAGCGCTTACCGAAATCTAAACAAACTTGCCAAACCGAGCAGTATACCTATGTCAATCTAAATTTATATCCAAGGCGGAGACCGAAACTCAAAAATCAGTGAATATCTGGTTAATAAATAACTAATAAATTAGAAAAGTACCTATATGACGTGACTCTTATAAAGTGAGAATAGACAGAACCAGATTTAGGTATCTCACCAAGGCTTCTATAGGCACTCACCAGCAACGGAAACCACGGGTAGGGGTTGAAGAACAATGTTGAGGTCTCAATTATTTTATTATGGTTAGGTTTTTGTTCAAAAAGTTATTATCATACGGCGAACTCTTTCTGAGCATCTTGGACCTCTCATCATTATCAGCCAGAAGAAGATCACTGCTAAACAGTTTTGACTACGTTGGTGGCCAGTACTGGCTACTACAACCTAACGGACTTTGATCAAAGCCATTTGTTTATTGAAAGCCTTTCATTGAGCGCCATGCGCCACACTGAACGGCAATCTGCCATTGGTATCCACCTGTTGCCCGTGACTCGCACAATGTCGCTGGTCCATCTAGTGGGTCTTCCGCTTTGTGGTACTCACGAACCTTTCTTCCCCATCGGGTATCGGTTCTTCGAGCGTTGTGGCCTGGCCATTGACACTTCAACTTGCAAAGCCGAAAAGCTAAGTCAGGGACTTCTTCGGCGAATATCCCCGTGTCTGGTTTTATCGAGATTTCAAATATCATGTTTACGTCTATTTCTTATCCAGTGCCAATCCTCAAGGCTTCTGTCGCACGTGAATATCTTGATAAAGATAATAAAAGATATCCGTATCTGATAATACTAACATGAACAGCCGCATTTTTGAAGTAGGTACATTATGTAACTACAATATTGTTTATTTGCGCATTTTTAGACCTTGGCTTAAGTTTTACGATCTTTGTACCTAGATCTCTTTCATAATCATCATCACCATCGGCAGCTTGCTAGGCCACTGCATGGCCTCCTGTCTCTTATCTCCCCTTTTACCCCCGAAACTTGTCAAATTGTAATTGAAGGGATCGAAAACTTATGGTTCTAATTTCACATTTAATTATTCATATGGGTAAAGCAAAGAAAATAATAATAATAAAATCATTGCTTATTTTTGGTCATATCAATTAAATAGATGTCTTAAAACCAAAGAAGAAAAAAATAATTACTCCTTCTCTCTTCTGTGCTTAAAACTACAGAAGTACTGCATAAGTGTCAAACATCAGTAGTAATTAATATCGTCCATGAAGAAAACAAATTCTAAACTCGAAACCTTGAAATGCTGTAACAGTACCATTTAAAAATGGGTTCAAAAGTGCCATTATAACCGATTCTCATGAGTCATTTGTTCTTGTTTTCAAAGCCGCATGGTAACAATAGTGATAAGTCTAAAGCAGTGTTTTTCATATCCCATTTAAAAAAATAGACTTTAGTGCAGAAAAGAAAAGCGGAAAAAATGTTTGTAGAGACTATCGAGAATCCGGAAATACTCGTATCACGAGAAAATTACTTGCTGAAACAGAAAACTTGTGATCAAACAAATTCATAGTCATTTCTGTATCATGAACATCAAGCCTGCATTTGTGACATGGCACAATATTGCAAAAACATTGTGACATACAAATGAGACACAGGCGACACGATACTTATTTCGACTACGACCTCAATACATGACATTTCAATAAAAATATCCAGTCTTCTGTTAAATCTATTGTTAATAGAAGAACCCTTAAATGTTAACTGTTAATGAAGGACACAGGAATTGTATTTTAACCTGTTTTATTTAACTCCGTTTCATGTCTGTCTGCATATTAAATAAATTGTTTTCCTGTTCGGAGTTTTTATACAATTTTAAATTGATTTCCTCAGTGATTGTAACTAGAAGTATGTAGCTCAGAACGGGATGACAATGCATTATTGTTTTAAAAATGTTTATTGAACTGAAACGTTAGTACGAGTAAAAAGGAATTTTTTGCTCATTACTTTCAAGACAAGTTAAATAATTTACAATTAATATAAATTTCAGTCATAGTCTAAGTCAAGCAAAGTAAGTCACGGTCAAATCCAAGAAATGTCTCAGTAAAGTGGTGGAGACTTTACTAGAGGTTACTATGAAGTTTTGGAAACAATTCAAAAAGTCACTTTTCTCGTTATTATACTATTCATCATGAATAAATAAATAAAATATGTAATAAATATATAATAATATAAACATTTATATACATAAATAAGTAGATAAAATACTCATGCATGTTCACGAACACATAATAGATAAAAATCCACAGACAAGATTACACTCGAAATAAGACAAAAAATATATGCGACAATACGCGACATGACTGCTTCACCTTCCTGGGACCCTATTCCTGTGCGCTCGAGATTATGTCGGTCACTGTCTCTCTAATTTAGAATTTAATGGGAGTGAGAGTGACCGAGATAAAATGTCATTTCTCCGAATAGGGGCCCTGCTAAGACTCCAAGGTATTCTACCGTTAGCAAGATATTGAAAAGTGGCTACCTCAGTAACATTCTACAAAATAGAAGAGCATTATCTAAAATTGTTTAATTTAAATTGGCTTATTATTAAAAAACTTTTTATCCTGGACAGAGAGACAAACAGACTGACGGACAGACAAACATTTTAAAAGCTATATTTTTGGGTTCTGTTGCTCCCAAATACTCCTAAAAACAATATATTTTCAAAAATATCTTTAATGTACAGTAATCCTCTCGTTACAGTTTTATTATAAGTATAGATTTTAGTATTGTTTTATGTAAATTCTATTATTATTATTTGACCATTGTATGTATGTAATTTTAATTATTTATTTTCTGTCTTAAATGATTTTATTTTTTTGTAATTTTTGCTGTAAAATATGTAGTATGAGCATTGGAGTGCAGTTCGGTAATGTGGGATTATACACACTGAAACTCCCTCTGTGTTGTTTAAGAGTTATACAACGGTGCTCCTAGCACGTCGCCTAATGTATACCTAGTTATAATTATTGACATTGCTAAGCGAGACACCGAAATCTTTTGCCATAATAGTTTCACATCAGGATTTCATTTCACATTTCGCGCTTACGTCGAATTCTGAAAAACATATAACCTAGAAATCCAACCAATATCACGCGAGTATTTATTTCTCCTATCTAAACAATTCCAGTGCTTCGTAACGTCCGGAGTATGCCTGAACATGGCCCAGCACGGGCTCGTGATGGGGTTCGCAGCCATCCTGCTGCCGCAGCTCCGGAGACCAGACTCCCTCATCCCTATCGACGACGCGTCAGGATCTTGGATAGGTGAGCTTAAACAAAATCCTACAGAATCGACACCAATGTTGATAAATTCGCAGCTTCATACCTACCAAAGTGAATATAATCACTACCGTAAACCTAACCTTTTCTTTTTTTTTTTTTTGTACTTGGGGAAAATGCTCTTACGCACACCCGTCCGCTGGGCGCACGGACGGGCTATGTCGGAATCGACGTCACGGAAAAGGCGACGTCCCTACCGACTAAAAACCCCACGATGTTCCGTCGGCATCGGAATCGCAAAAAGGGCCGCGGGATCGCTCGCGCACTCTCCGCAGCCCTGTTTTGCCGATGTCCACCCCTTTTTGCACCGGGGTGGACCCACCTCAGGAGGGGAACGAAGGCCCTCCGTCCGGCTCGAGGGAAACTCCCCTTCATCCCTGGAGGGCCCTAGGTGAGGGAGGCGACGGGTAACCCGGTATTCGTCGCCCCAGGCCCTCCAAGCGGAGACGGAGTACGAGCCCTGCTGGCTCGCCTCCGTGTCCGTGCTCTTCGGAGCGGGTGAGCGAGAGGATCTCTCTCTCTCTCTCGCTCCTCGGTCTCCCTCTGCGACATCACAACCTCGCAGAAAGAGACCATCGCCTCCCATGACCTCTCGTCGTCGACCATTCGAGCTAGAATAGTCGACAACGAGAGGTCCGCCCCCACGACTGCCACCAACTCCAGCCGCGGTTCCGCTGCCCCCGGACATACCTCGAGCACGTGCTGCGCAGTTTCCTCCACGCAGCCGCACTGGTGGCAAACCGGGGTCGCCTCCCTCCGGGCCACGTTGCACAGGTACCTCCCGAGGCATCCATGCCCCGAGAGGACCTGCGTCAACCGGAAGGTCAGCGCCCCATGCCCCCGATGGACCCACTCCTCGAGTACGGGCCTAACCGCTTCTAGTAAACGAACGGCTCCGGCCCCCCTCCGACCGTAAACCTAACCTAACCTAACCTAGATGTCAAAATCTGGTTATAAGCATCAGGGTTGCAGTTTAGTTTTCATTTTTTTTTAATATACAAATCGGCGACACCATTCCTTCGCCAAAACTCTGACTTGTTAAATAATCAAAGCCTGCAGCTTATTTATAATATACTAGTTGTTACCCGCGACTTCGTTCGCGTGGGCATTAAAAAAGTATCCTATGTCCGTCTTTGTGATATACAGTAACTCCTTATCAAACATTATCAAGATCCGTTAGCCGTGATAACGCGACAAACATTCAGACAGAGAGAAAAAGTTATTTCCTATAGTTGCTATGGCGCTAGTTGGCAACAGTAAAAAAATGAACAAAAATGCATTTTTTTACGTTTTGTATTGACTGACAGTTCTAATGTAGGCAGTTCTAAATCGCGCAAGCAAAGATTTTTCGTCGAGACGAACGTATTCATTTTTATAGCTCGAAGCTTTATTGGTCCTGATGCGACTGCGGCTATATTCCTCTGAATTATAATATTAGTTAGGATTAGGATTATGTCTGTGATTTATTGTTATCATTCACGTTTCTTCTTTCTTCGTTTCTTTACTCGAAGTACACAGCACACCTACGACATTAGCGATCTATACCATATCATAAGTGACCGATATTTGTTCCATTATATTAATTGCAAGGTAAACTGCCTTATACCAACAAGACTGCTCGGTGGGTGGGTACATTTATATTGACGGTACCAGTCCTACACATAGATCAACACGATGATACTATCAAAAACCAGAAATAATGTGAATTTCGTCAAGCCCTTAGACATATTTTAGGTGTATTTTTATGTCATCGACATCAGCCAGAAAACGTCAACTGCTGAACAAAGGCCTGATAAAAGTGGGGAGGGGGCGGTTTGGCTTAATTTCATGCAATTGATGTTGCGACGAGAATGATTGGTTTTCAGTACGAAGGTTTCTCTTTGAGCGTTTGTGAGCTAACCCATCAATTTATGGGTGTTGTTTATGGCTATAACGTCCACATTTATCCAACCCAGTCGCCGCGGCCTTCTGCAAGATGGTGTGCAGCCCTCTACCTCAACATTGAAACTAGACATAGACTACCTGCTGCTCTAGACAAACTTCTTTCTTGTCTTGTTTGTATTTACTGTACTTCATCATAATCATCATCAGCCAGAAGACGTCCACCGTTGAACATAGGCCTCTCTCTTAGAGCACCAAACCGACCGACAACGTGCCACTTGCATCTACCGGTTGCCCGCGACTTTCACAATGTCGTTACTATACTTATATGAGTTCAACTATTAACTGTTACCATCAACTTGTACGGTGCGGTTTCTTGGACAATTTCCAATTATCAATTTGTAAAAGTTAATACTGAATCTTTCTCCATTCCAGCTTCGATCCTGGGCTTTGCACTCGTCGCGGGCAACTTCATCGTGCCGACCATCATGGCTAACTACGGGCGCCGCACGGCTAACATTGCCTCAATTATTCCCGTAATCATCGGCTGGTTCTGCATTATCACCGCCTCCAGCATCACGGCTCTACTCATCGCGAGGTTTCTCCAAGGAATCTCAATGGGCATGAGCGCTTCTTTAGGACCAGTTCTTATCGGTGAATACACCAGCCCAAGGAATCGAGGAGCCTTTCTCACAGCTATATCATTGACGATTGCAACAGGAGTGCTATGTGTGCATACCATGGGGTCTTATTTGACCTGGCAAGTGACGGCACTGGTCTGTGCTTGCGTAGCTTTTATTGATCTCTTGATTGTCATATACTCTCCTGAGTCACCCAGTTTTTTGGCTGACCATGGAAGATACGAAGACTCTAAGAGAGTCTTTAGATGGTTAAGAGAAGACGAAGAAGAAGAGGAATTGCACAAAATGATAGAAGCAGCCATCGTTGTCAGAGAAGGCAAAGCTGACGCGAACCTTTCAGAATCGTTCTCACAGAAATTTAGAAGAAACATGGTTTATTTTGCTATTACTATTAAGAAGAAAGAGTTTTACAAACCTATTTTTATAATGATGCATATTTATACTTTAGGACAGTGGTCTGGAGCGAATATTCTAGCTGCGTATACGATGGATATCTTCACTCATGTCATTGGAACAGATGTCAACATAGCTTTATTAGTAATCACCTTGGACGCTCAGAGAATTTTCTCCAATACCATGGCAGTGTTTGTTATAAAGAAAATCAATAGAAGAACGATGTTATTTGCAACAGTGGGTTTGAACGTATTTGCTTTTATGAGCACGGCCGCTTATACTTACGCTAAAGGACATAACATGTTGCCATTTGATCATCCGATGATTGGAGTGGCTTTGATACACATTCACATGTTTACAATAGCTACCGGTACTGTTCCTTTACCATTCATCATTGCTGGAGAGTTGTTCCCGTTGGAATATAGAAGTTTGGCTGGAGGCATCAGTGTTTTGTTCCTATCTTTAAACCTCTTTATAACGGTGAAAACTGTGCCATTTTTCTTTAACACTCTGGGGATTCACGGTGCTTATTTAATATACTCTTTGGTCGTAGGCTACTGTTTGCTGATAGCATTCTTCTTCCTACCTGAGACCAAAGATAGAACTTTGCAGGATATTGAGAATGAGTTCAGAGGTAGACCGTTGACTCTTGAAGAATTGAAGTCTACTCAATCGCTGACGTCATTGAAGCATTTCAACAGAGATAGGAGATGTAGCAGCCCTGTTGTTTAAGAATCTGTCTGAAAAGACAAGGTTTTTAAGTCGAATGAACCTCGATACACTTATTAATGGATCCATCCAATTTAATAAAACTGATACAAATAGGATGGTTTTGAATAAAAAATATCGTGTGGAAAATAGTGGTTACTTAGCAAAGCACGCTAAGTACGTGGCAGGGTACTTTTTATTTCATAAAATGTGTCAATACATTAGAATTATCGTATCTAATTTCTAGTTCAGGAAAAACTTACGTATTATTGCAATGCAATAATATACGCAATCTGCTATTATTGCATTCTATGCAATAATAGCAGATTTAATAAAAGAAAATGTGAATTTAATTTTGGATTATTATTTATATCTTACCGGACTAGTGGTCGCCGAACAAACAGAATAGAAGATAATGTTTATCATTTTTTATTTTGGGTTGTGTTCTTATAATGTAGTGTAAGTATGTTTTTATGGAAATTGTGATAGCAGCTTTGTGATTATTATGAGAATTAAATTTGACTGGATATTATATTAGTCAGTATTATTATTGATTATTTTATTTATCGGTAATTTATGATTTATTTATTTTCGTATTTTTTGTAATCACGCCGGAGTTTATACATCATAATTTATTTCAATTAAGATTTATTATATTGTTTAGATATTAATAAAGTAAGAATCACCATATGATAATGATTAATTATTTATTGAGGTGTGTTAAAAAATGTTACTACAATTAGACTTACATTTCTATTATTAAATAAATAAATTATTTGTAAAATTCAATTTTGATTTCAAAATGTTTCATTATGTAATTGAAAATCTTTTTAAACTATGATATTATGTGCATATCAACAAACAAGAATATATGTATAGGTATTTAAGTAGGTACTAAGGTAAATTTTATTTATGTAAATAGGTGGTTACGTGTTATCAACGTACAAAAAAATTGCATTTAAATTGGGTTCATATTTTCATGTTTATTGACAAAGGTAAGATAATTATTTACGTAGAAGGAAATATACTCATCTATCAGCAGGCATAATTTAACTGATTGGTGAATTATGGTACATATAAAATATATATTTAGCTGTATCAAAATGTAATAAAAGTATTGAAATTAGTAACTAATAATGTACTTATTGAAACTATCAAATAAATTATCATAAATTATAATTGAATAACCGTTTTTGTCTCCTGCGACTAGATACATACATTATTATAGAGATCTAATACTTAGTCGTAAAGATTATAAATTAATATCATTTGAGTCTGTTCCGGATACGGATAAATGGATGGATGCGTTTGTTTTACGCGACTACGTTGGCGTGGACGTAAGAAAAAAAATTGCACATGTCCGTCTCCGACCCTTAAGCTATATTTATGCAAAATTTTTGCAATGGATCCGTTCAGCCGTTTAACTGTGATAACGCCTAGGCAGGGAGACAGAGTTACTTTCGAATTTATAATGTTAGTTAGGATTACGATTATTATTCAAAATTCAAAATCATTTAATGTCAGCTGTGTTTTACATGAATGTCGAAATATTAACTTCAGTGTCAACAGCTGTGTTGTATTGCTCTGCAATTATGTACAGAAATAAATCCTGTTATTAGACAATTCCCGGTCAAACGCTAAATTTACTGGGCTTATACAAGAACAGATGATTTTACCATCTTCAACCACACGGTCACTTAATATCAGGTGAGTTTGTAGTTTATCAAATTTATTCTAACTTGTTTTAAGCATTCAAAAAACACCAAAATCGAAATGAAACTCAGCTTTTCCTTTATTTAATGTTGTTTGTGTATTTTTTTCTGTGGAACAGTTAAAGTTGTTCATAAAAATACGAACACAATGAGCTTCAATACATGCCACGAACTCGGACATACTAATTCAGCGTACCGACTCCAGTCCCTTTTGTGTGATATTAAATTGTGGTAAAACGGGGCTGGCATAATCGCATGCCGACAAAAGCCCTAATAAAAATTAGATAAAAAAAATAAAATAAAAAATACCTTGATTTTTTTGATTAATTAATTATAGGAATTAATTAATTAATTCCTTAATTTTATTAGGAAAGTACAGAAGATAAATTGATCTGATATTTCATGTAAGGCTATTTTATAACAGCTTCATACAACTGACTTTTAATTAGCTTTTTGTGCATTCGAATTAATTAATAAATGAAGAAAAATGTACAGTATGTTAAATCTCAAATAATATATACCGTCTTTATCATTGCGATCCTGTTGTACCATTTTCTAAATTTTTTTTGCCAATTAACATTGTTGCTATTTTTTTCTCACTTATGACAATAAAATGAGAGAGATGATTTTAGGTCTGTCAACTAGTAGTAGTAGGAAGGCCTCCCACTAGGTGGAAAAACGATATTGTGAAAGTCGCGGGCAACCGGTGGATGCAAGTGGCACATTGTCGGACGGTGTGGCGGTCTAAGGGGGAGGTCTATGTTCAGCAGTGGACGTCTTCTGATAAAGTAATGTAAGCTAGTAGTTTGTACTGAGATAAGAAAATAGTACAACAGAATCGAAATTATTCACGCAAATGATGAGGTACAGTTCAATTTCCTAACTATTCACCCACGTCTATACCCTTAATGCTTGTCAATGGTTCAGCTGCTTTCAAGTCTTCATCCAAAAGTTTTCCCTTAAATTCGTCTTCTATATCCTGTAATGTCCTATCCTTAGTTTCTGGAAGTATAAACCATACGACAATCAGGCAGTACGTCATTATACCAGCATACAAACAATATGCGCCATGGAGACCTACACAGTTTAATAGAAACGGAAAAGTTTTTGTTGGAAGAAATATATTTATAGAGCAGAACAAAGAACTGAAACCACTCGATAGACTCTTAAAGCGTAAAGCGAAAATCTCTCCGGCAATCGCTAAAGGCATAGGAAGGGAACCTATAGCAACAGTCATCATTAGAGCATGGACTAGCAATATTCCTATTACAGGGTGGTCGAAGGGGAGAATATTGTTACTCTTCGCGTACAAATACCATGCAGTAACCAGGAACACTAACGCATTTATACCGCAAGCCGTAAAAAGCATAGTTCTCCTTTTAATTCGTCTGATAATGAATACAGCAAAGACACAGGATATGACTCTTTGTACATCTACTGTAACGACTATTAATGCAGTATTGAAGTCCCGGCCGACGGTGTGGTGTACCATATCAACTATGTAAGGAGCCAAAATGTTGATGCCGCCCCAATGCCCCATGGTATACAAGTGTATCATTATAATAATGGGCTTATAAAACTCTTTCTTCTTTACTGTAGAAATATATCCCACAATTCTGCTTGGAGCAGAACTATTAACACTAGATTGTCGAGCGACTCTGCTGGCTTGGATCAGTTTATGCAACTCTTCGGTTTCGTTATCGCCTCTCAGCCAGAGAAAGGTTTTCTCGCATTCGTCATATCTTGCTTGGTCGGCCAACCAGCTCGGTGTTTCTGGAGACAGGGCTACTAACAGAAGATCTACCAGCGCAATGATGGCGATGACTGAAGCTGTCAGTTTCCAAGTGAAGTATGATCCAAGAGTGTGGACTGTTAGGGTGGCAGCTGCCATTATTAGAGACATGAGGATCATGAAAGCACCTCGATTCTTCGGACTGGTGTACTCTCCGATGAGTAAGGGTGTGAGACAGGAGCTCATGCCTACGGATAGACCTTGGAGGAGGCGCGCTATCAAAAGCCAAGTGATGTTTTGTGCAGCGACGATGCACACCCATCCAAAGATGACGATAGCAATGCTGATGAGATTTGCTTTCTTCCTGCCCAGCTTCGCCATTAGAGTGGGAATGGTTAAGTTGCCAATTAATAGCGCGAATCCAGGAAGAGCAGCTGAAATAAAAAAAGAAAGGTCGTTAAAGACTTTCCAAGAAGTGTGTCCGAGGTGTGGTCCGAAACCTCGAGAACTATTGCTAACTAATGTTTCAGGTTTCAGGTGTTAATAATGAGTAATTCTGCATATTAGTTAAAGGTTCTTACGCGATCTTGGCGAATGGTATCCTTGAGAGAATATGTCTCTTATAACTAAAGGAAAATCAAGTTCAGAGCTCTGCGGTCAATTCAATTAATTGATTATGGACTAGGCCTTTAGTTATCGCGAGTAGCTCAGAGAGTCCGATAATTAGAGTGTGACTAGATATATAAAAGCTGTATAGTATAGTATCTTACCGACCCACGAGCCCGAAGAGTCGTCTATAGGTATGACGGAGTCTTCAGCTCGGAGTTGTGGGAGCAGGACGGCTGCGAACCCCATCACCAGCCCGATTTGAGCCATGTTGATCGAGGCTCCCACCACCACGAAACACTGGAACGTGATGAATTTAGGATACGGTTAATTTTTGTCTGATCCGAGGACGATACCAATTCGTGTGTAATTTTGGTTCTACTGTAAACTGATACTACGGTCAATATTTTATTTTTCTAATGGTCTATATGGGCGTGTGCTCGTTATACGGACACACATCGACTTTGATAAAATGTATAGGATACGAGCCCCGTATACCTTTTTTTTAAAGTCCTTGACAATTATTGGTCCTTGAAGGCGATTGAAAGTCGGTCTCTCCGGCTACTTTCCCGATTTGTGATACATTATTCTCTAATTAGACAAAACGGCTGAGTCAATTTTGATCCATTTTGAAGTTTTCCTGCATTATTTTGGGAAAATGAGAAAAAATCTTGGATTTCGTCCATGTGATGTCAAGATAACAAACAGAAAGACCTTCATATTCCTAATACCTGTCCGATAATATTATGAAGACATACTATTCGATTCTGCTTCCGTCTGTTGTCCTTATCTATTTTAATTTCTTAAGACCAGATTCGTCAGGCGAAGACTGTTGTACGAAGTAGGTATTCGTCATCATCATCATCAGCCAGAAGCCCACTGCGGAGCAAAGGGCTCTGTTATGTCTGATAAATAAATTTAAAACGTATATTAAAAAAATATATGAGAAAAACAGCTGATAAATAATAAATCCACGATATTGCCAATGTTTGAAAGCAACTTTATTAGTTTAGTTGCAAAATGACCAAGGAGCAAAATATCCAAAGCTCACAATGACCAAAGAGCGACACGTCGAAAGCACAAAACGTCTAAAATTCCGGATATATTATTTATTATTTATTTATTTATTTCATTACAACTATTTTTACAGGATAGCACCTAATACAATAGTGTAGTTATGTCAACATTTTAAATATATAAGAAATTAGTCCAGAATATTAAATACATGCAATGTCAACTAAATTATACAATTATAAGAAATTACTCCAGAATATTAAATACATGCAATGTCAACTAAATTATACAATTATAAGGAATTACTCCAGAATATTAAATACATGCAATGTCAACTAAATTATACAATTATAAGAAATTACTCCAGAATATTAAATACATGCAATGTCAACTAAATTGTACAATTATTATTATTATATTAAATTATTATACAGTCAATAATACTTATTATTACTTACACATCAAAAACTATACCGCTTTTTTAAATTCTGAAATAGAACAGATAAATAGGTCTATTTCCTCTGCAACTCGATTCAGTGCTTGCAACAGTTGCAACATCCGCGTCAATGGGGTCTTAGCGAGTAAGTTAGTCCTAGCGCGAGGTACCGAGAACAACCCCGGCCGTCGCTGGCGAGACACATACTGCTTACATCATCATATCATCTGCTGTCATGATATACAGTTTCATTAAAATTCACCGAATACTGCTACTAAGGTAAAAAGTACAAATAAAAAATAAAAAAACCCTAAAAAGTAAATAAAAATTATCCTCTAACTTTGAAACGTTCGTGATTCTGATTGCGAGAGAATGCCATCTCGCTCGTACCAACTTAGTAGCACTAAACGCGGTCCCGCTCGCGCAACTTTCGCTATCGCTTTCAGAGTTACGGGATAAGCCCACTGGACAGATTTTCTTGAATCATAACTAACCTTGGTGCTCGATATTATTGCCGTTTGTATTATAGCGCCTCAAAGCGCCACCTACACTCCCTATGTGGAACTAAGCACTTAATAGCCTTATCGGTGTAAACTTGATAGTTTTGTATATTTAGACTACTAATTATACATTGTACTCCTAGTTATACATTTACTCATCAAAATAAACTCTGTATTATCGTAGTTCATTTAGAACTATAATTGGGATTTTGGACGTTTTGCGCTATGGATATTTTGCTCCTTGGTCATTGTGCGCCTTATACCTAAAACTCTTTCGACATTTTGCTCGTTTATCGATTTGAGACCGTAATATTGGTTCGTAATATTGGGCTTTGGTCATTTTCCGACTAAACAAAAAAAAAATAACAGCATGAAAATTGCTATAAAATGTTGGCAATGTTAACCTAGAGTTTTTTTTAAAATTTTTATCTATAAATATGTCGGAAACTTCTGAAAACCCCCCGGCCTAGCGCATCCTTATAAGAGACTTATAAGATTTATGAGTTAAATAAAAAACTACTGACCTGTTTTTTGAAAGGAGTTATCCATTGTCGACTACGGAGCCCGGACATATTTTAATTAGTACATTCGAAATATAAATACATTGTATACAAGCCACAACCACCTTATCGCTTATTTCATTGAAAACTGTTCAAATTGTGCGTTTCGAAGTTATCAGCTGAAACCAAAATAAACAGTGTTTAGGTCACTCTGTTCTTGACACTGACGTCATTTGAATAAAAATGCGTGCTTCCGAGGCAACAGATTGGATTGAATTGGATTCAGATTTATTTATTTACGATATGAATGTAGATGCATAGGTATGAAGATAGGTAGGTAGGTTATCTTATCTAGTACCCACGGTTCTAAGATCTAAATATTCTAGCTCTTGAGCGTACAAAATAATTATTTAAGACTAGCTCTACCCGCAAAGAGTTTGCGTGAATTTTAAAATAAGCCGCCTCTGCCTCTGCAGACGGAGTCGCTGGATATTGCATTAAAATTCAACTATAACAATATTGTTTACAGAGCTTCTCTGTAAACAATGTTAGTTAGTTACATTTTCTGGAGCGTGCACAAATAAATATGCCGCATCGCTGACTCTAGACAGGGCCACCTACAGCTGGCCGTGACTTAAGCAGCTGGTGGAGAGGTCTACGCCGCGGTGTGCAGCGTCTGTCCTCGTGCCTTGTTGATTGTCATGGCAAAACTAAGGCTTACGCGTTCCCCGGCAACATTCCCCGCGTCAATCACGTTTCGCAGTAGAGCCGTAACCTTACGTCGGGTACCATTGCACAACTTTGGTGGGCTCAAGTTGCGCAACAGTGGTGTGGGAACCTCGATTTTTAATTTGATGTTGTGCGCAGGAAGCCGCAAGGACCGGATAATGAGTTTAAAAAGTCAACTGGATATGAATTCGCCTCGTCTTCATCCATAACCTTGTTAATGACGCTGTATTCAAAGGTCCCATCCAAGACACTCCTTAACAAAGCGCTGTTAATGGCAGCTGCCTGGTCTTTCTGTAGGGTCAGTATGGCTCTATCACAGAGCCAAGGGTGCTTATTATTTGATACTCTTTCTATGTCACCGAAGACACGCGAAAGAAGCCTCGGAAGAAGATACTGTTTTGCACAAATTAAAAGGCAGTTTAACTTTATTTTCTTCCTTGGGGAATGTGTCATCGCCGATTTTAAGTAACAAATCAGAGAACTCTTGCGAGTTTAGATTATACAACACGCTTGCGCCAATGAAACACGATTAGCACAAAAACAACACAAAAAAAAAAGAATAAATCTCCAGCTCATTTAGTCCTCGCCGGTTTATATTTTAGTTATAGGTTATTTGTAACGTAACGTCCACGCGAGCGTAGCCGCGGGTACAAGCTAATACTTACAAACACCCCAAAAGCTTTACTCTCCATCCTGAGCTCCAGAACGAGTTAATACTAAGGTGTTTTGGTGGTTATTAAGTTACTAACGAGAAGTATTTGTTACTAAGTTACTAATGAGAAGTATTTGTTGCTAAGTTACTAACGAGAAGTATTGATTATTGTTTATGTACGTATATAAATAGTTCTGTTTACACTTACCAATACCCAAAATCACCGTAATGATTTCATTTGAATCTATAATCACGAATCTAAGAGTAGGTAAGCAGGTTTTTGTTATAACGAAATCAATACATGAACATTCGAAAAATAATGTTATTCTGTGATAGTCAACCGACGACCATCTTTCACGGTACTTTGTCGAACACTGGACAGGTTTTAGATACCTATCTAAGGCTTCGAGTAGGTATTTGGATAGGTGCATGTGTAACAAACTAAAAAATAAATTATCAATCGAGCTTACCTGCATGATAGGTGATGATTTATTGGGATTTAGAGCCTTCTCGTCTGAGAGATAACATATTTACTAAGAAAAAGTACATTAAATTGTCTATATTAAAATTAAATAACATTATGTTATCTCGAAGGACGAGAAAGCGGAGCACAATTGATTTGCACCTAACTGCCTGCGCAAACTGTCGCTGGAACAAGGAGTTGTGGTTTGTATAGATCTGCGACTTGTCGTTGCGTTTCAGAAAACTCGTTCATCACCGCGATTCAGATAACTCGTGTCGCTATCTATTGGCGAGAGGCGATCTGATTTAAATTTGGTTTGCAAAGGTACTAAATATTGACTACTAACTTGAAACCTGCTACTGTCTTGCTAGTGAGGTTTAGTTATTTGAATTGTTACCTTGATTTCCTGGTTTCCTCGATACAGGCTTGCCGAGTGAGGGAACCGATAGACAATTGTTTCTTAAAGTGTAATGCTATCATGCAAAAACCTATAAATGTACCGTTATAATATCCATTACATAAGCTGGTAACTGGTTGTATGTGTTTTTGCAGTAAATAAATAATTTTCAATTTCATTTTTCAAATAATTTTAATTTTTCATTGTCTAATATCTCCAGTTTCCGTGAACCGATTTTAATGAAACGAAGTAAATGAAAGTATGTCATAAGTCACCACAGACCATTTTTTTCAACCCATCTCTTAATTCTACAAACTATCAAGATAATCAAAAAACCAGCTTAAGATGAACCTTGCGCACTAAGGTTCCAGTACGTTCCGCTTTCCCGGTAATTGATTTTTATCTTTACAATACAATAAATACATGTAAAAGAACAAGCTCTTTTCTAGGAATCAACGCACAAATCAAACCGCTTTTGACAGAGTCGTGAAATTTGGATCCAATACTCCTCAAATGGTTTGGTGAACAATAAGATCGGATTTGAGAAATTCCATCCCTAAAGGGGTGAAATAGACTTCCAAATGTGTATGGAAATAAAAGCTTTTATCATGCTAAGCCATGAACATAAGTCAAAACATAAGTCATAAACTAAGCTAAGTCATGTTAAACTCGGTTTGTGTATGTACTAATCTATATATATAAACTTGAGAATGGCTGGACCGATTTAGATGATTTCTTTTTTGTTGTGTTCGTAATTGTGAGGACATGGTTTTTACGAAGAGTTTAGCGAGGCCAAAGGCCGAGCTTCGCGGGCTCAGCTAGTCATAAATAAAGAAAAGCAAGTCTCAGGACCCCTAAAGAGGTGAAATGGGGTGTTTCATTTACTTACTGTTGCGTCTGCGAGCGAAGCCGTGCGGGCAAGCTAGTGTAAGTATGTGTATAGATAGATGTACCAGGTCTTAGAAAAAGTACTATTATTTCTTAACCTGGTAACTTTTTTGCAAAATCAATATTTGGAATACAGAGTTGCGACAGAGCGCCATCGCCATTGGTTTGACACAAAGTGATTTTTTACCACTGTTCTTAGTATTTATATCAACTTTGCAGATTAATCAAGGTTAACTTATGGGTTTTCCTTGTCAAGAACAAAAGTTATGTCATCTGCGGCATGCTCGATTGGCCACTTATGGGCATTTCATCAAGCGTCATGTCAACCAGTTAACTGTAAAGATGTCTTCACAATACAAATTCTCAATTGAAAATATAATAAATAATATTTCATTCATAGCACCCGTCTAGAATTGCGTGTCGAAGATGGAACACCACAGACAACTTTAACGCACAGAGCCAGAGCAGATTATTAAAATTCATCATTTCTGAATAACGCGATCATATAATTCAATGAAAAAAATTGTAACCTAACCTTTTCTACTTTAAAACACAATTGTACTAAATTCATATTCGTTTACTTCTCTTACATAACTCCTGCTCTGAACCCCAAAATACAGGCATTCTCGCCTAGTTTGGGGATCGCTATAAATATCTAAATGCATAATGTAAGTTTTCTGGTAATAACAATATTATTATTATTGTTAAAATTATCCGGCCGGGAATCTTCCCGGCCGGGAATCAAATTCGGAACCTCCTGTTTCTAAGGCAGACGACCTACAAACTAAGCCAGGACAGTCGAAAAAGAAATAGCATAGCATCGATAATAATTTAGATCTCAATCTTGATCTTTCTGCACCCTTGGCTATAGCAATAGAGAAAAACCGAAGAAATAATCTGAAAGCTACTTTTCAAATTTCCCAAAGAGGAGTTTTAAAAAAAAAAAAAAATTGTTCCAAAATACTTACTAGATGGCGTAATAGTACTACCGTTTTACCTGTCATTGTCATTTCTGTCGAGATATTTTATCTTTGTTTTTTATATCGTAAATTTTGGCTCCACACGTTGTATATTTAGCCAGTGTCAACTATTGTAATATTTCAAATGAAGTCAAATACTTAGTTACATTACTTGAAATTGTCTAAATACAACTGTAGAGCCAAAAAACACGATAAAAAAAGGCACACGTACATTTTTTTGTCTTTCTTGTCTTGTCAGTGACAGAAAAACCTCAAGTTACATCTAATGCCATCTATTGGGTACTTTTATTACCAGGATTTCATTTTTTTTGAAAACGCCTCATTAGTACACAAATTATTTTAAATAAAAAAACAATAATAAAGAACGGCATGTCTCAAGATTACATAAATAGTTAATGCTTGATAAGCTATAAGTTACTTAAAAATATTACATTTTAAGACACGGACGTGCCTGCCCTCAGTACTTAGGCCTCGGGTTCGATTTCTTGCCGATCTGAGCGTTCGATGTGATTGTGTATGTTTCTGTGTCCCTTGGCATCTTCGATACAAGGAAACATAGCAGGGAGTTTCAAGTATTTTACTGTCTTGGTGATATTATATACAAAATTTGAACCTTTTCAAATACATATATGAGTACTTCACTGTCTTGGTGTTATTGTATACAAAGTTTTAATCTTTTCAAGTATTTCATGGTGTTATTGTATACAAAATTGTAACCTTTTCATGTATTTCACTGTCTTGGTGTTATTGTATTCAAAATTTTAACCTTTTTAAGTATTTCACTGTCTTGGTATTATTCTGAACAAGCGTTAAACGTCGTTTGCTTTTTTACAGGCTAGTGTGTTTTGTACAAAAACAATTAATTTATTAATACAGTCCGAATTAAAACACCGTATCGAGCGCCGTTACTTACTAATGCTAATCCCTGTAGGTAAATCTCCGATTAGATTATTACAAAATGCATGAATGGAAGTGATTTGGCCAAAGATTATCTCTGATCTGTGAGGAAGGCATATTTTATTGTTTGTTTTAATTGTTCTAATAATGTTTTTTCGTTTGATACCACTATGTGCTGCTCTACCATATAGCGTGTATGCAAAGTGGTGACAAAATGAGCTACTAGTAGGTCTAATGTTTATACCAAACCAGCTGTGTCCCGCGGCTACATTTTCGAGTATCCTTTATCTTTGTGCTCCCCTACACTATCGTTAGGAAGCTACACTGAAAATGTCATGTATATATATGTTTCTGTCACCTCTGGTTTAGGCAGTGCGTTGATTCTCAGATGGCTCGTTGAATTCCTCTGTACATCCGCAGTGTCATAGGCTACATTTTGCAGACGGATTTTTTGTTTTTCTTTTAATAATAATAATGGTTGCATTTCATATTTTTTACAGTTTAATAAGTAATCTAATAAATAATAAGAATAGAATAAGAAAAATATGGATGAGAAAAGATAGAAAGAAAACAGCGTTAGGGGAACCTACATATTTCCGGAGAAGGAATTTAGTACCGTATTTTAATCCGACAACCCGCATTGAGCTGTTGTGGTGGATGTCCCAATCAGCTTTTCAGAGTAAGCCAATATCCATGCAATGGAATTTTAAAATTCTGATGCAGATGTAGACTACAATTAATGTTCAAAATCCACTTGGATCCCATTAGCATCGATACACCAACGTAACCAGACCCTTACCTCCGACCTACAGAACAACATCTTGGTAATGCTTCTTACAGCATAGTTCCTGTAATAAAAATTGTTAAAAACTGTGGAGCGGCTATTACTGTGTTTTTAATTTTGCTGGAAGATTTCAGTTTTACGTCACATTGGTTCTCAAGTGTTAAATTAGTGCAGAGTGACCGCTTATGTTGGACTTTTAAGCTACACTAAAAATACGACCAAGGGGGCAGCTAAGAGGCTGCGCGGCGTCTGCGCAGCACAGCCGCGGGCCCACGTCCATTTTGATGGCCAATGGTTCATATTAATTCATGGTATTACAAAAAAGCGCAGGCCCGCGATCAAGCCGCGTCCCTGCTCACGTCCTGCTCTGCGCCTCACACGCATTCTGTTCGCAGAAGCCTTCAGTCAGCGGGCGCGTCCTTCCAATGGAGTGGCTCTTATAACAAACACAAGCTTTAATTACCATTTCATATTACTTGCTTTACTTGCAAAGTTGGTGTTTTCTTTGTAAAATTCCCGCTTCTTTTCGAACTTTCCATATTCTGTCTCTTTTACTCTCCAATGAGAGAGATATTCCGATCATCCCATTTAGAAGACGGAAAACAAGGTGAAGGAAAACATCTACTTATTGCCCGAGAATATGCTCACCGATTCCACATAGGACTTGAAAACCTTGAAAGGATTTTGAATATCTAGGGTACCTAGAAGGTGTAGGATATTGAAAGTTTCCTGCCTTACATAAGCTATGGCTTCACTACTACTTATGTTTGTTTTCAATTGAAGTTGATACTTACCTTTAAAGTCAAGACTACATGTTAAGTATATTATGTCGTTATCATGGACACATCATCATCGGCCAGAATACATCCTGTTCTTAACCAAGCTACTCTTAATCTTACAGGCTACTTACTTAATTACTTTAATTCTAGAACACCACGGGTGTAATCCAAGCAAATTAATAAGATTGAGGTTAGAGTTTTCCGACATTTTTATAGCTACCATATTTTTTTTTACAAAATTGCGGCTTCGCGACTCTACTCCATTTTTGGCCTAACCACACCTAGGAGCGTCTCCACGGCTCGCTACTCTCAGTCTTTAACGAAAACCCGTCGCAGTAGTGGTTCACAGTCAGTCGCAATATGTCCTTAGCAGAAGGAGCCTCGGACACAGAACAGACCAGGCAGAACCAGGAAGAAGACAGGACAGAAGACCAGGGTGCAAAGAAAAAGGTTGCTGATAAGAGGCAGGTGAGGGTTCTAACATTCCTATCCTATATAAAGATATTCAACCTTTTTTAAGACCTTTTTTACTCAATTGGTCAATTAGCATTTTTTGTATTTCTTGCATTAATGGTTTATTTAGGGTGGTCTATGATATCTACTGTTAGCTCAGCAGAATACTGTGCGGTAATTATTTTAGTGTAGTTTATCTAGCTTTTTAGTTTATTGAGAGAAAGTGTGTAAGTTGGCAGTGCGTCTGCTTTAAGGGCAGGAGATCTCGGGCTCGATACCCGTCAGCAGGTGCTGGAATGTTGAATTTAAATCTGGGAATCAATCACAGGGAAATCTGCTAGCCTGTGAGCCGAGTGTGAATCGTTAATTTACTTAATGTGGATATTTTTACCTTTTTTTAATTAAAATATTCCTCATTTGGAAGTATGTTTGAACAGTATGACTAACTTTTGTACAGCAGTCAAACGCAAGCCAAGGTATTATTTGCCATAATTCGTGTAAAAAAATATCCTATAATATTTTCTCCTCCAATGGTAAGAAGTTCCCTATAAAATTAGCTTTACCCAGGTTGATTGCACTCTATATAAATAAGATGGTGACCATCAAAAGAAGGGAAGGGAAGGTGTATGTTCTGTGGGTCTGTGGGTGTGGGTGTGGTTTTAGAACTTTCAACTGTTTTGTTGTTTCTAATTTGCCTCGCTGTTTTATCTACTGTATTGGTGCCGTATGTCTTGTCAATATTTATTCATATTTTTTTTTAAATATGTGATTTTGAGTACATTTAGAATAGTGTATGATACAGTTTATTAAGTTGTAGCAGTTTATTAGCCCGCGACGTCTTTCGCGTGGACCTGCAAAAAAAAGTAGCCTATGTCCATCTCCGACCCTAAGCTATATCTATGCAAAAATCCAGGACGATGCGATAACGCGTTTAGTCGTGATAACGCGACAAGCACCCAGACAGACAGACAGAGACTTTCACATTTATATTAGTTATGATTTTCTAGCCCTTTTTATTTTATAATTACGAAGGTATACTTTTTTGTTATTTGATTGCGTGCTTTTTTAAATTTTAATGTTCACGACGATGAAAGTATTTTTATAGGGGTGGAGGATTTCGCTCTTAAGACGATTGAAAGGCAAAATGCTTAAAATGGTTTTAATAAAAATACAGCTATTGGATTTCCAACTTTTCATACAATGAAAATATATACTGAAAAGGAATTATGGTGATCTAATTTGCATTCCTTTAGAGCATAGAAAAAATCCTAGTCAATTTCCTCTAAGCTTCAGAGATAAACTAAAGCCCGACTAAAAAAAAACTTTTGAAATATCATTTTCAAAAAAGTAGCAAAAATACCAAAAATATAGTACTCATTGTACCATGTTGCCTACTTACATAGGCGCAAAACTAGAAACCTGTTTTTTGTGTTATATTTACTAAAACCAACGCCAATAGTAAAACAGTGAAACGCCCATAAACTACTACAGCAATAGTATTCTGAAAAAGTAAAATATCCAGCGAAATATTAGAGTACAATTGTATCTTTAATATCCTCAGCCTTGAAAAACCCATCTCAGTTACAACCAATTACTACAAAGCTAGAGTACCTACCATCAAACCAATAAATTTTCCCAAAATGTCCATGGAATTGGTCCAATTTACCACCTTATGGTCACTATCATTAAACAATTAATCTATTTGTGACCATATACAGTTAAGCCGAATGTTTTTAATTCTGCTTCAATTGCTAGAATCCAGTAGTTCCTGTCCACCCACTTTACTGTAGATTAATTATCTATAGAGATATATTAGCTCTTCATTACAATGGTTTGCGCCTACGCATGTTGGCTTGGCTTGTTTCAGATGTTTTGACATCCCTATACAGTGTCGTTTCTTTTGGTTAGGTCATATTTTTTTTTTACTTTGCTTGCATTAACTTTTATTTATAGTAGATTTTCCTTCTTTTTTTTTGTTTTCTAGAAACAATTCGGCTTGAACATGATGGACATTCACTGGTGTATTTTAATAATTTTGTTTGTTATATTTTTAACTTATTTCGTAATGTTGGTGATATTCAGTTTATGTAGGATGCAAACTAACATCTGAATTGTATTTTGTGTAAGTTTTACTTCATTTTGAAACGGTAATTTTGTTTGTTGGAGATAGTGTCTGGAACTACTAAATAAAACACATCTGGTAGAATCCTACACTAAATCCCTGAATGACATAAGCAGTGTTTCGTTCACAGCGCGGGTAAAGCCGCGGGCAAAAGGTAGTAAATAATAATTATAAGCAAAGGCTATAATTATTTTAATTTTACTGATATTTGTCAAAGATTATATTAAAAAAAAAATAACGGCACGGTACAACGAAAATCGTTGAAAGTAAATGGATTGAATCTCGTCTGGTACAGTCCTGTAAGGAGCCTTATAAGCTTTTGCTAATTCAGTAATGCCTCAGTAGGTTTCTTCCGCACTATAACAAGGATTATGCTTTGTCTCTCCACAAAACAAACCATATAATCCCTTCAAAAAATAGGTCAACGCAATATTTCCACTCTCTGACAGCCGGAAGTTTCAAAACAATGAGCCGATTAAGAAGCATGACATTTCTTGCGCGCGCGCACTCGTTTGCCGATCGAGTGTGACGGAATCATTGGTAATTGCCACTATTGTATTTTTGTTAGTTTTTCTTGAGCTTAATTATTGAATATGTTGTGTATGGATAGTAAGGACTTTTAAAATAGATCAGTAGCTATTAAAACACTAAGCTTTATTAAGAATTTATAAAAAATGTGAACAGAAATTCTATAACATTCTTCTTTGTTCCACATTTCGTATAAGATTTTACTTTTTATGAAGATTCTGAAAGCTTATTTTATGTCTGGGTTGAAATAGAACTAATTTGAACGAAGAAATAAATCTTTGAATAATTTTGAATGTCCCCAAAAAATCTTTCAGAATCACTGTAACTTAAAATTATACGTCAAAATAATCTCTATTTATCGCAAATCCGTCAGATGTCCGACTCATACATGTGGAAGGAACAAATTCACACTCTGATGAAGGGCGGAGAGAGTGAGTCCGACATCTCGGACTCGGAACACTTCCTGACCAAGGGCGCCTTCCTCCTGACACCCTCTCACGGCCTAAGTATGGAGAAAGCTTCGGCCATCTGTGAAAAAATGGAATTCAAAGGATGCTTCTCCCTCACCAAGACTGCTACTGGAATCCTCTTCAAGTTCTCCAGCGTGGAAGATTACCAGATGGTCTTCAAGAAGGGGTTCCATAAAGTGACCGGCTCCAGATTCTACAGGAAGGTAATTGGCTAATAAGGGATGCTTTCAAATTTCTCTGGCTCTTGGATTTCTGCAGTTTGGATTATAGTAGTGGTAACCAAAACCCTTCCTTCACGTTAAGTAGGTATCTATTTATCTATGCTCTTTTTATGTATAAATAGTTTGTCTTCATAATAATCTTAACTCTCTTTGCCTTTCGTGGGTCGTGCTTTGTTCCTTCTAGTGTAACTATTCTGTATTAATTTATTTCTATAGTTTTCTTACAGATAAATTACGTATTAGTTATTATAGATTATGTACTGTATACTACATGATTATCTATCAGACCTTAAACTTATCAACATTTCCTTTTTACTTTTCAACTAACTCATAAAGTATGCTGCCATACCACATAATCACCCATTAACGATTTTCTCAGTTGAATGCTATTTTTCGAAGACTCAATCTTCTACGGTTGGAACTTCAACTCCCTTCACCGAAGCTGAAACATGGGTATGGGGTTACTGTGCTACTACTTATCATTCATTGCATCCTTTCAGATTGCGATTCCTTGTCGGCCCCAGAAAACTTTTACCATCTACGTCTACGACATTCCCGACGAGGTCCCGGAAGAGGATGTTCGTCACGCGCTCTACAAGTTCACATCCGTGGTGGAAGTCGTACGTCTGCATTTTGCGGGATCCCCCAGGGAGGGTAATACTGGTTTGTATATTACACATCGCGAAATTGCTGGGAGATCTTGGACTACTCCGTCACGTAACAAAAGGTAAGGTGTGATCAAACGCCTACGAAAAATGTGACTTCCAATCCAAGGCACTCGTAAGATGAAAAGCATTATGTTACGGACATCATAATTATACAATAGCGTAGATAATGAAGATGAAATTCGTAAACATGTATTTTAATATTCCCAATTAAACATAAACAGGCACTTCCACCCCGAAGCCTCTCGAGAAGACTCCATCCCGAGCGCTTACCACCGTCGACGGCGAGATGGCCTCCAGCATGGTGCCCAAGGAAGCTAGCAGCGTCATTCGCGTGACTCTCGCCAGTATCGAGGAAGCTAACATTCTGCTACAGAATGGCCTGGACTTCTACGGAGCTACTTACTTCCCGACGGAGCTGGCTACGCCAGCTCAAGCGGCGAAACTTATCAAGCCCAGCAGGTACTGTATTTTTATCATTCCAAAACAAATTGTCTAAACCTTTTAATGTTACTTTATTAATTAGAGGCAGTAAATTGAGGAGGGGACGCATCAAATCTTGATTATTTCGATTTTTACGCAGTTGACTGTGTGACGCATATAGTCGGCGTTTAGATCATTCCTGAATCGATCCAGTCTTTGTTGACACAAAATTAATAAAATGAATTTCTTATTATCTAATCAGAGGTCAGTGGTCAGTGGTCTTGGACTACCAAGAGGTAGGCCTCGTTTGCAGAGCCCGCCTGGGGAAGAACCAGTACCTTTGCCAGTTATTAAATTGCCAAACAGTAGTGTGCAAACATTACTGTATTCCAGATTAAAGGGCAATGTTTCCAGTAAAATTAGTGAGCATAATGAGATTTAATATATAATATTTCAATCAGACGAGTGCAGTGCATTGCCGTATTGAACTGTTAAGGATAGGCGTGACGCTTAACATCGGGCGAACGAATTGCTCGTCTCGTCAATCAGTAGTATAAAAAATAGTTTCGTTTTGACAAGCCCTGTGACTTCATATTTCCGTGATCCTTAAAACTTCGCTTATCTTCAGCAGGGTGACTGGAGGTACTGTCTCCGCTAGAGTTCGTGACTTACTCCCTGTCTTCGACCAACAAGGATTCGCCAAGTTCGCTCCACCGGCCTCTCGCCTCGTCAAGCCGAGATCCAAGTGAAATGACAACAACCAAACTTGTTCCATCGCCAGTTCTGCTGGAGGCTCCTTCAAGGCATGGACTGGCGTAAACGATATAATCCACAGTTGAATCAAAAACATTAGGGCACTACAACCTTGTCGCTTTTTTATTCAATAAAAAATCCTTTGCTGATGTGATGAATTTTGCTGCGACAAGAACTTTAGTGCTTTTATATTTTTGGAGATCAATTGTTTTAACAAATTCATCTGCCATCAAGCTAATTTTGTAAAAATCGTTTCGATAAGTTCCTTTTGTACTTATTTCGTTTGTGTGCAGTACCGAAATGCATTTACTATTTAAAATACTTACTAATCATCATCATGTGCCATCATCTCATAGTACCTAAATCTGTTTTGTAATACTCGTTCTTTTTTGTTACCAATTAAATTATTATTTGCTAGAGTTTTTTTATTTTTTTTACAGTCATACATTATAGTTATAGTATTGGCCAATAGAAAAACACTTGACAGATTTTCTACAATTATATTTTTAATATCTTTAAGTACCTAGAACGTCTTAAATATCACAGATTACGATTTAAAATGCGCTTTTAGCGAGTAAACATATACTTAAGTACTAAATAAGAAGCAGCTTACAAAAAAATATATCAAAAATAAGTACTTTCATAACTATAACTAGGCTTTATTTTTACTACTGCTTCTCTTTCCACTTCTGAATCTTTCTTCGATCTCTTGTAGGCTTCTTCCTTTCGTCTCAGGCAATATAAAATACAAAACGGCAGTGCCTATCAATGAAATGACACCATAAACAAGGAACGTGATCACTTCACCAAAATTCGTCATCATTCCTGGAGCCGTCTTGACTACAACAAAGAATGCTGTAAATGTCAAAGCCGAACTAATTCCTGAGCCCAATCCTCGAGCCTTCAAAGGAAACACTTCACCGCACATGATCCATGGCAACGGAACCAAACCTATTGAAATAGCCGAAATGTAAACCATTAGGCAAGTAAGAGGCAACCACACCATGTTTTCAGGCTTCCAATAAAGGAACATCGATAGTCCGACCATGGATATAGCTGTCCAGATCCCACTGATTATGCATAAAGGCCGCCTTCCATACTGCTTGCAAACTATACATGCTACCACCGACATCACTACTCTCAAAGCGTCGATTAGTAGCATTGCCAAGTAGTGGTCTACGTCTTTCCCTACAGCCTTTTCAACAATTTCAATAGAATAGAAAGCAACAGCATTTACTCCTGAAAATTGGCATGTTATAAAGAAAATGATCATTATTAGAAGGGGTTTTATAAGTTCTGGGCTTCTTAGATTTGCCATTTTCTCTCTCCATGTCGGTGTCGGCTCGGAATCCAAAGCTTTCTTGCTATCTATAATCCCTTTTAGTTCTATCTTCGCATCGATGTCATATCCTCGTAACCAGTAGAAAGCTTTCACCCCTTCCTCCATTTTTCCTTTTGATATTAACCAAGAAGGGCTTTCAGGAACAACTGTCAGCAGAACTACGGATAAAATTGGAAATAAAGAGGATATCGTCGCCGTCCATTGCCATGTCATGAATGTCCCAATTAAGTGAGCCACGAAGATACCTAAAGCTATTGCTAATGATACTCCTGCTAGGAAAAACCCTCGCAATCTTGGTTCTGACGTTTCAGCGATGTAAACGGGCCCGAGAGGTCCTAGTAATCCAACGCATATGCCTGTGAAGAATCGACCAGCCAACATGTAGGTCAAGTTGCTGGCGCAGGCGATCAGGAGCCAGCCAAGAAGGAATGGTGCGGAGATTATGTAGTGTGAGTTCTTTCTGCCGAATTTCTCCATGATATATCCTGATATTAGGCAACCTGGTGCCATCGGAAGCGCTGCCATTGAAGCTGAAATTAGAAAAAACGTGTTTGATTAACACACTCTCAAATTTTAAAATAAAACCTGAATCCTATCAAACAAGTTACTTAGAGTATTTAGCTAGGCGTTGATACTTATTTACCCGCTTGAAAACTAATTTATAATAATGATGTTATACTTGTCACTTTTATCACCATCATTAGATATGTTCAAAATTATTTTTCCTGGTTGTAAAACAGCTGCCTTCAATAATACTTCAAAGATAACAATACCGCATAACAAATAATGTTCCAAATAAACTAAAAAACGAAGGTGCCAATTGCCTGATTCCTTCACACTATTGCGTGCTGCCAAATGTAATTGTGGGGACCTTGAGTTCAGATTTCCGTATGTACAGAAACAAATGAACAGTACCATATGTATGCTCTGGTAGAACTGACATTCTCTTCAAGCGTAACAGTCTGCAGCTTGCAGGTGCTGAACTGCGGAGTCATTGGGGACTAACGAACTTAGAAACCAACTAACCTCTGATCAGTTTTGATATATTGTTACAATTTCCTTTTGATGTAGAAACCATGATGATGTGATTCACTGTGCATAGTCTCTGTTCATTATACAGGACGAAAATAAAAGATTTAAAAAAAATAAAGATTGAAGCTGGTAGCTGATATACTACTTTAAAATAATAAAGGATACCAAATTTCAATGAACTTTTTAAATTTTGCTGCGTGTGTCACTCGAGTTATTTTTTGTAGTACAAGATAGAAGAGAGACTAATTAATTTTTTATTTATGTTTATCAATATTACTTTTATTTCATCATCACCCACAGACTTCTTTATCTCACTACTGGCAAAAAAAACTACACGAGAAGAATAACAATCGCATACAAAAAAGTGTACCCCCGAAAAATCTGCTTAAAACTTGATGGCGCTTACGTATTTATTCAGCTAATGTGCAAACCGCTATAAAAGCCGATGAAGATAAGGTTAATATAGATAATTAAACATAGTATTAGTATATGTGCGATATTTAAGGCTTAGTTCAAATTAGATTCCAATAAAGGACGTTAAAAATATGTTTTTAGCGCCATCTCTTGAGAATCTAGCGAGTTTTGCAAATAAAATTTAAAATTAATAATTTGACGGATATTATGAATGCATAAATACTCATAACAAGTCGTGTTTTTTCTCCGTACAATTACTAATGAGTTAGGTAGGGTTTTTATTTCTAGTCTAGCAGAAATTCTGACGATCATGTCGTAGATTAAAGTATCTAAGAATAAAGAAAAATATTTAAAAATAAATTATCTAAGATCAAAGTAAGTCATTTTATGTCCTTAACAGTACTACAATCGAGTTACGGATCTTTCTAAGGACACCACTCTTAGTATAATAAGACTTTATGAAGTATATTATATACAGACCTTTGTCTTGATGTGCATTGGTCAGGCGTCTTACCGGGTTCATATTCGAACCGCGTTACCAAGTATGGTTTCAACAGTATCGTGGAGCCGTCTCGTTGCCGGGCGACTAACGATATTAATACTAATACACTTTAGCCGGTATTTTTTTTTGTGTGCTAATTTATGGCACGATTTGAAATTCATATCTATAATTTCCGGCTTATTGACAACCTGATAAGTTGCAAAACGTGTGCTTGTCATGTTACATTCAGGCGTTCTGACGGGCACAGAGCAAAGACGCGTTAAAATAAAAACCAATCAAAAACGGCTTTAAAAAACTGCGGTTTTGTGGAGTTACCAAGCGTAGCCAACATGGCAATCAATTATTTTTTTGTTTTAAAAGCCTGTCTCTTTTCGATGAAATATCGTCGGATTTCCTCGCTCTTCGGCTAACTTATTACCCGAATGCCCAAGACGGTAATGTTTTTGGGGTGTATGTAAGTATGTATGTTTGTCCTGCAGACTTCGCCGATTATGACGATCGAGGTATTGTTATGCCTAAATTTTGCAGGCGGGCTTTGTGTTTTTCTTTCTTTTAATTATAATATTACTGACCTTTAAAAGTTTACTAACCTATCCAAGAAGCTGTGTTCTCGTCGTAGTCTATAGGCCCGTTCGTCTCGTTTTTCAGTTGAGGCAGCAGCACCGCGGAGTATCCTGAAGTGAGGCCTGCCGTGAACGTGAGTAGGATCGGCCCTGATGCTGCCAGCGTCTAGAAATAACAACGAAAATGTCTTTTTATTTGAGTTTCTTTACCTTGGCTAGACCTCAAATCAACCTCAATTCTGCTCTTTCCTGACTCAACTCAACTCTTTTCCTATGTGGAACCTACTTTAGATTTCAAAGTCCATATGGTACTCTTAACAAAAGGAGAGTTTCGCTTCGCTAAAGACCAAACTAGGACAAACTAACAACAATGCAAGACAACACTAAGCTAACAAGGAGTTACGCCCCCTCCTAGCTTAGTTGGTAGCGCATCTGCCCAACGAGCTGGTGGTCCCGGGTTCAATCCCAGGATGGGTAGATGTTTGAATAATGAATTTAAATATCTGGTCTTGGTCTGGATGTATTTGTCCTTAGATTCAAGAAACGTAGTGAGCTATGGGTGTTAAGGTTTATATATTTATTTTAATTATATTTTTAACTCATTTAACCTCTCTGGCTCTGACTTTGGCTTTGGCTGTGCGTATAAAAAATGTGGAATCGAAGTTTTTTCGACGTACGTGGGCAATAACCACGGTTGGTACGTGTTTGTGCGATCAGTTATATTAGTAGTAATGGGGCTTGACGGCGCCCCAACACCAACAGTGCCCAACAATACCAATACCCAACAGTGGACTATACTGACACGTAGGACCACGACTCTATGAAGTCAGCGCAATTGAATGAATTGAACGATACAAGATAATACAATACTGAGACGATATTTCGAACGTTCTAAATTCCTTTGTTTTTGTTGGAGTCGTCCCAAAATTGTTTTATCGTAGTTTTTTGATTATTGTCCAAGTGATACTCGTGTAAGTGCTACTCTAATTACCTGTTTCCATATTGGTGAAAATCTAATAACAGTGGTAGTGTCACTAAGCAAATTTTCTTCCTTATTTCCCTTTCCATCTCTTAAAGAAAGACCGGCGTTGGAACTTGATATTCTTAAATTTTCTGAATAATTTGAATGACTGCTTGGCTGTTTTTGTAGCTTTATAACTCTAGTACTTTGAGGTATTTTATTTTCTTGGCTAGTTTCATGTCTAGTATTCTGTGTGCTGTCTGTCTCTTTAATATCTTCATTTTTGTTTTCACTACTGTTTTCTATACTATTTTTTTCTTTATTTTGGGTGTCTTCACTATTGCTATTTTCATTATTTGTGTTGTTTTTTGTTGCCTCGTTTTCTTCATTTGTATTAGTTTCACTTGTTGAACCAATTTCTTTATTATCTTTTTGATTGATTGCAGAATTTTCTTTTTCATTTGTTGTTTTTGTTTCTTCTATGGTTTGTGTATTGGCGTCTGTTTCTTTAAGTTCTGTTTCTACGGTTACTGCTTCTGGATTTTCTGCAAAAGTGCTTCCTTGATTCTCAGTACCATCTGTTGCCATTTCTCATCAATCTGAAAAGATAGGGACATATTTTTAATATATAAGTTGCTGCGGAAACTCATGAAACGTTAAACTCATTTTACGTTTCTCGTACTCGTACTTGTTTCACGTTTCGTTTTATAAATGCAAAAGTTACCTAGTGTATTTGCTACCACTCAAAACCATAATGAAACAATATAGATTTTAGAAGTGAAAATAATTTAAGCACTGTATAAAAAATAGGCACAGAACATTTTGATTTTCCAATGAAATTTTCTGAAATAGAATTTCTAGTGAAACCACAGGACGCTGTAATGTTCATCAACTGCAAATATGAATGTTGCTTTGTATCATAGTCTGTCTATGTATCTTGTCGAACTTGATACCATGACATGGAAGCAGTGTACATATACAGAGAGCTATATATTATAAAGTGGATATTTAAGAATCTTTTGCAGGGCCTTCTTGGGACGTATCACGCCTTCGCCAGTTATTCAACTGCCAAAGAATAATGTGCAAACATGACCGTGTTCCGAATTGAATAGCAATGTTTCAAGCGAAATTACTAGAATTAAAGAAATTAACATATAAGGGCGATGAGTGTAATGCATTGCCGCGCAGGGTTTTCAACTGTTGTTCAAGTTGATTGAATTGATTTGATCTCGTTTCTGATTGAAGCAACAATTTCCGGTTTTTGAATAAGTGGCGGTTTTTTTTGACGTATGACGCCATATTATCATGTCCTGCCAAACTGTCCTACCACTATTATGGGCAAACGTGACACGTAAGCAAACCGCTAATTTGATAAATACAAAATTATTTTCTCCTGGAAAAACCGAACACAGTAAAATCTTCTGCACTCTTTTTTTTTTTTTTTTGGATGACTTAGCTGTTTGCGTCTAACGGCCTCTACAGCTATAACCGGACTTTATGCAGACGCTTATTGTCGATAAAAGTAACATTGTAAGTATTGTTAGTTTTACTTTATTTCACATTTATTAGAATTGTTGCAATTACAAAGGCATGTACCCCTATCTACATAATATAATCAGATAACAAGATGATAATTATGCAGTTAGAGCATCAATGAGTGACAATGGACATTGTGCAACATAATTAGTCGAAGGTCAAGCCTCTAGTGGTGGTGACAGATTAAATAATAGTCGCATTATGATGACCTAACCTAAATGATAGTCACTACGGGTTGTGACCTAGTTTCAATGATAGTTACTTCTGTGCTGATACAAACAATGGTTGCGTGTTCATTTTAATAGATGGAAAATGATATGGAAAACCTGGAAGATTTTTTTAGTTTTCTTCATAGGAAAAAACCGTACACGTGCGTATTATGACTCGTGCACTGAGGGTACCGAACAACTTTTTTTTTTTTTTCGAAAAATTTATAACTATGAAAAAGCAATGTTCGTTGCGTTGTAAACTTAGTAGTTAAAAAAACGTTCTCCCATCACGGTAAATTACAAACGTAGGTTCGTAATCGGAAGAAAAAAAACATAACTACAAATTAATGATTTGCAGTTTTTTTTTTCCTTATCTGGTGCTGTAAGACCTTGCTTCTTGCCAAAATTCTTAATTCTAGGTCAACAGGAAGTACCCTATATAGGTTTTGATTTACTTGCGAGTAGCCGTACTTTTTTATTGCATAACATAGCTTGATTTTTTACAGCAGTATTTGATATTAATTTCAACTTGATATCTGACAGAAGAAAACGTTCCTGAGGGTCTTAAGCTTGCTTAAAAGACTGATAGACAAAATAGATTAGAAAACTGATCAAATGGAGAATCTAGAAGAGTCACAGATGACTCCCTATAGAATCCGCATTTATTATTATTATTATATAATATTATTTGTTGATTGATAAATTACAACATAATGACATAACGTTTTGAGTAATTACATATTATTTAAAAATTAAAAATGTCCGCTAAATTATTATTATTATTCTTATTAGGACGATCTGTGCTCACCACGCATCGGTCAAATTATACATAAAAATTCACTCTCATTGGTTCATTGTCAGGTGCGACTACTCGCCACTCGGCGAGTTACTTCTACGAGTAACTTTGAGATAGCCAATAAGAACGCTTGATATCAATCCAGACCTGCGCACCATCAACTTTGGCGCCGTTTTTGTCGGAACAACGATCTCGAGGCGAACACACACCACTCACATTTACAATAAATTAAAACGAAATTAATTACGTACGATAAATTGAATCTGACGATATGGGTTATTTTGTCTGTTGTTTTGGTTTTGAAATCACCTCTTCTTGTTTTTATTTTGTATTTTCCATTGATATATTCATATTTAATTTATGCATGCATTATATGATAGGTAAACTTAGTTTTTATCACTACTTAGTAAGGAAGGATTCTAGTATTTTAATGGTATTTGTCGAGATTGCTATTGCACAGCGTAATGTTAGGGTTGTTCAAACCAGACTTGTTAATGTGCACAAACCGTAGCGAAAACAGGTTCTGGCAACTGGCCTCAGGGTGCCCAAGTCACAGGCTCTGCCTAGTTTGGGACCCGTTGCAAAAATAAAAAAATATATTTTTCAGTACGAAAAAAACGAAATAGCACTGTTTCGATTGTACTCGTAATATACTTACCCTGCGGCCACACTACGCTCCTCGCGTTGCCGCGAATATTGGCTACAACGCGCGAGGAAACTACTCGCTGCTCTACTCGCGCCTCACCTCGCGTTATTCATCCCTTTTACGTATTTGGCTTTGCCATCGCTCTATTTATATATATCACGCTAGTCCTTCGCTATCTTGCTCAAAAAACCGACAAAACCGAAAGCTGCGGGCAAGGCGAGGAAAATGACGAGCGGAAGGACGAGTAAAGTGGCTACACCATGTCCCTGTTTGTCTCGATGCTTCCCTCGCCACTCGTCGAGTAGGTATGTGGCCGCAGCATTAAAGATGAAACAAAAAAAAACAGCTTTCGCCTGAGTTTTGCCCTTGACTACACAGCAGTTAAATTACCTAACTGAGGTAAGAAGTTAAAACTGGAAACCAGTTCGTTTTGAGAATGTAAGCACAGTGACCTAAATATTTCGGCGCGCCTAGATTAAATTGTCACTAAGTAAGGTATTAATTACCCAAAAATCTGCTGGCTGTTTCCCAACATTGTAAGAATACTTACATAACAACTTTCATTCCGTGACCTGCCGCAAAAACTAAAAAAACATATTTTTTACGTTTGTAGGACATAATAAGAAAAAAGAAACTGTCCTCGTTTATGGACAAATTAGATCTGTGAATTTTATTGGGTTGTCATCAGACATCATAGTGAAAAATTACTTTACAGGTTGTTACTGAAAGGTGCAACAATATTGAAATTGTATAACAATTTGTATGATATTTTTTATATTATTCTGTATTTCTGCCCCAGTGGCTCTGTTGGTAGTGAACCTACGTTCTGTGCTTGGGGGTGTGGGTTCGATTCCCATCTAGGAGAAACATTTATGTGATGAATATTTGTGTTTGTTCTATGTCTGGGTGTTAATATCTATATAAGTATGTATTTAAAAAATATCTATGTACATATTTCAGTCTCTGGCAGCCATATTACAAGCTTTGCTTAGTTTGGGGTCAGATGACCGTGTGTGCAATAATGTCCCAGATATTTATTTAAAAAAAAAAACATTTTTACATATTACCCTCGGTAATTTTATACAATAAAAAAAAAATTTAATTGCGCGAACGAGGGAAGCGTTTTTTTTTGTGGAACTGAGTGACAAGACGATCGTCTCTCGCCTGATGGTAACGTCACGCTTGCCCATAACGAGCCCATGACACAACAGTTCAAGAACACCCAGAGTTTTGAACTAATAATAGTTAAATAAACATTGCGTGGCATAGTCCTGCGCTCGTCACTTTGAGATATTAGATGTTAAATCTGTTTATGCTCAGTAATTACACTGGAAACATTGTCCCTTCAATCCGGAACACAGTGCTTGGATAATAAAAACAACACTAATGCTCGGCGGTAGAATTACTGGCAATGGTGTGTACCCCAAGCGGACTCTGCAAAGGCGTCCTCCCACTAAAGTACAACTATGCTATATAAATCAAGCTTAAATGGAAGCTTGAAATTATGTTGAAAGTATCTACTTATCTTATCGAGAAATAGAACTACGGGTAAATTGACTTGAGTATAATTTAAATATCATATTAGCAATCTCAAATTAAAACGCTTAGCAAGAAATTAAGTTCAGCTGTATATGCAGTATTAGGGAAGTCAGGAAATGAATATATATGTTGCTACAAGTATGATTCGTGTGCTTAAGCATACTTCCAAAGCATTAGGCTGCCTTTCCACCAGAGATGTGCTATGTTGCTAAGCTACTGATGTATATCCGCCCACCAATAGGATCGCTTGATTTTTATAGCTTAGCTTAGCTATAAGCGGTACAATTGGTGGGTTTGACACACATCCGTAGTGTAGCAACGTACCAAATCTCTGGTGGAAAGGCAGCCTTACGAGCTGTTGTATTGTATATTGCAATCATGTATGTACTCTGTAAAATATTCAAAAATTAAAAATTGGAGGAACTGTGTCATTCACAATTAAGAGGGACAGGTAACTCATTATTTAGGCAACAAATCAAATAAATCCCAAAAGACGCGTTAGATCTGAGCGAACATCTATTTAAGAAATATATTAAGAAAAGACTGACAAAAATGCCTACTACGAGTGCAACCAGAATGTCAATAACAAAAATGCCTGTGTATAGCCTGACTTCCTGTCTGCTATCTTATAAGTAGCTAAAGCTAAGCCACGACCACAGAATTCTCCTTATAAATTGGCCACGACACAGCCCCTATACATGAGCTGCAACTTTATTGATTATTTGCAATTACGCAATTACTAAGTATTATATTTAGATTTTAAGTTTATACAAAGCCCCTGTGTTGCAAAACTATTGTTGTATTTATATTTATTTTATTTGCTGGAATTGTCGTACTTAAAAACATTGTAATAATGTCAAATGATAAATAATTGAATTGAACAGTTTTTTTTTACATAATGTTGTTTATTTGTAGGACTGCTTACCAGCGATATTGGATTGCGGGTAAGTAATATACTATTTATTTTTTACTTTTTGCGCGGACTCGGGGGCGAGGGCCTGTACGGATGTCCTTGATGGATGCAGACTGCATAGTCATTGTAGAGCCTGCTCTATACAGTGTCCGATCGAATAAATACGAATCATTAAGTAAATTCATGAACATTTTAGATACGTGATATTTACAAATTTCGCTCTGAAAGAGCATTTATGCATTATAGACACTTTGGGAACTAGCTTGCAAGCGTGGTTGCCAAAACACCTCGATTGATTTAGTACCACCACCATGCGTATGGTTTCTTCACGATGCTTTGCTTCACCCGTTGCCTAAGCTCATGCTGAGATTTGAACCTGAGCCGTGTATGGAATTCGAACGCATCATCTACTGAGCCATCACCGCTACAAAGCTCGTGAACAATACTTTACGATTCTATTTATAGTCACAAGTAGGCATCTAGGCAAATGACTTTAAGTAAATAGTTACCTACTTATTGTCTTACGTGGAAATTAACTTTATTCCTTACTGGGAATTCTCAATGTGAACGTAAAACCTTGAACTTGGTACGATATTTGCGACAGGTTATATTCTATAATACTCTTAATTTAACTCCAGTATCCGTTCGGGTGACACTAGGCTAGTATTTCGAGTAGTAGTCCAAGCTAATGCGACTAAGCTAGTAAGCTATGTAGTAGCTCTGGCTTCGTGTATACAGAACTAGCTTAATTATTATGCTAGTAAGTAAGCATCTCAAACCAACTAGGATGGGGTTCTATTTTTGTAGCTTGTGCCTGTTGCGCCAAGCCAGGGCATTAACCCAAGACATAACTAGCTTTAAAAGCTTGTCTAGCTTTGTAACAACTACTCCCGGAAATTATTTGCTGAAATATGGACATGAGAGGTGACACCGCCTGCATAAACCATGTGATAAAACTGGCTATACATCAACAGGATTAAAGGTTTGGGTATCATCATCACAGCTAGAAGACGTTTCCCGTTGAATAAAGGTCTCCCCCTTAGAGCGCCACAACGAGGACACTGCTGCCCATCCTCTGGTAGTTCTACTCTCGGTTTTAGGACACACCCGTGTAGGTTTGGGTGTACCAAGCCGAAATACGATCATGTATTTATCATTATGAATAAAGCTATAGCCTACCATTAATGGGGTAACTGAATATAATTGAAAACTACTCCCAAGTTACTTTTTCGCCTTAAATTAGGAATCTCCTAACTAAAACATACTTTCAATATTTCCATAATTATATTATAGTAAACGACCACCATGGTTTCAACTAATTATAGCGAATACTTCCTCAGTGGTTTGAGCGTTTATCAACAGTATTTACAAGTGTAACGCCCGAATACTGAAATGTCACTCAGGTGGTCCACTCATCTGAAAGCTATCTTAATTCTGAAAGGTCATTAAATTTAAGTCATATAAATTCATATATTTATTTTTATTAATATATATTCATGCTTCATGGTGACGGGTATCTAAAATCTATAGATACTCGTCTGAGATAGCAAGGATAAATTATACAGATATTATTTGGTGATAGATACCGATCATATAATTTTTACCAGTTATAATGTTTCAATGGCCTTTATTTGCCAAGTGCGAGTTTTTGTAATTGCGTTTTTTATTTATTTTATTTTATAGAATATGGATCCCCAACAGAAGTTACACATTACATTCCCATTATGAAACATAGGCATCAAGCTGGGTGCTCCCCCAATTACAGGAGACCACGTCGTGCGCATGGAGGCTCGACTAGACTAAACTAAAATGAAAATATTTTTTGCTGCCTATAGAGTACAAAATAGTTTAAATTTAACTTTTACGTTTAGTTTAAATAACTTTAGGTTTACATTGGAAGTGGAAAAACTTACTTATGAGTCTTAATTATACAATAAGAAAATGTAACAATATACATACGAGTTAAAACGAACTAAACGAACGTATGAAACGAGTTAAAACTAGGAAACATCAAAATAATTATATTTAAATTTGGCAAGTATTAGCCAACCAATGAAATTTTTAGAAAAAAAGAGGGAATGCTACTTATATAATGAGATCTATGTAAATAAGTTACTAAATACTTACTAACCTATTCGACCGCGTTTACATTAACTATGATTTGTATGAAGTAAGAGCAGTGCCATCTAGATGACGGTGGACGGCGCTGCTCTTATTTCACACAAATTCTATCGAGTAAGTAAACGCATTTGGAAAAACTCTCACTCGACGCTAATTCCGTGGCCTTGCGCTTGTTGTCAAATGTGCAAGAAGAGATAACGTGAGTACATATAAAATGATTGTCTACTTATTTGTCTTTGTTTATCTTATAGGCACATCGTAAAGTAAAATTAATAATATTTATTATCTTTGTGTAAACAAAAAAAAATAATTTATAACTTTACTAGTAAATTATAAATCAGTGAGTTAAACAGAAGACGTCACTGATGCTAGAGAGACGAGCAAGTCGCTCGCCTGATGGTGAGCGCCACGCCTGTCTTTATCAGTTCAATGCCTTACAAAATTTTGAACCTCAAATCCTGCGCGGCAATACACTGCGCTCGTCATTCTGAGATATCTCTATAAGCCCAGTTTCGCCAATTTCGCTGGAAACATTGGAATATCGGTAGCTAGATATATACATTCATCATTACTCATTTGACATGAGTACTGATTACTTATTTACTCAGTGTTCTCGACATTTAATCAGTGAAATTGGAACAACTGTGCGCAATGCGCACTATTAATTTATACATACATAACCACAAATAGACAAACACTCGATGTAGAGAAAATTTACATTCTACTCTATCTACCTATATTTATAGTGTCGCGATTGCCGGGATATTTGTGAAGGCAGAGCCGAAAGTAGGTGTTTATACCCAACCGCCCAAGGATCGGAACGTTTTTCAGTTGTGTGTTTGTATGTAAGTATGCATGTTTGTGAGCTACAATAATTATCTCCTGTAGCGCTTGACCGATTTTAACGAGTGAGTGTCGTCGGATTCCTGTTTGCGTCCGGAGTGAAGTAGGTTACATTTTGCAGTCGGGTATTTTGATTTCTGCTAATAATTCTTGTTACCAAAGTGACTTGCAAAACGAAATAATTAAAACTACTCATTACGAACAACTTTTACTATGTCATCAAACCAGGTATCGCAAAAAAATTTGCTGACCAAGATACATTGCTATGGGTGACTTTTTGTTTCAGACTGATTTGTTAAATAGTCATGACTGAAATAAAAGTTCTAAATAATATTAAAACGTGGTTTTTAATCACCCAACCTTAGCTTACCCGTTTTGGGCCGTGACGTAATAGAGTTTTCCCCTGGACGAACAACTTACCAGAGTTCTTTGGTTCATGTACCTACTACTATTATGTAAGTAGGATAATAATTTTGTTATTAGTCTCACTAACCCTAGTTTTAAGTTGTATTTTACTAACCAAATGTGACCCCTGTTGTCATTAATAAAGAAATTTGAATTGAATTGAAAAAAAAACACGGCTTGTGGGTTTTAAAGTGAAACTAACACTTCGCGAGCTACCCATTTTTTTCAAATTTATTTAATGTCAAACAAGCTGCGACTGTTAGTTAGTGGTCGCAGCCTTTGAATACCTCCAATACCAGGTAATTGTGAGTGCGTTGCCTACCTTTGACACCTCTATTCACCCTACGTTTGAGGCAGTCAAGATTATACTTCAGAGGAAAACGCCTCAGGCAGGCCTATGTCACTAGACAGGCCTGGAGAAATTTCCCTCCTCCACTTTCCGCACAAAGACCCGAGCCTACCGCGACTTTATCTCCCCTGCACGGGGGCCAATTAAAAAACTTAGGTCCCGAAATTTGACCGCTTACGATTGCAAAGGATCCCTTTTGAGTCAGCTCTTACAACAAGCAAGGCGTCTCCCGGCGTCAAGGTTATCGCATTAGTCCTACATAATGAAAACGGAACGGAGTAACTTAGGGCACGGTTGTCGGTCCTTAGTAATTTATTCTCTGTTTGTGAAATTAACCTACTTGATTAGCGGTATCATATTTTCGATTTCAAGTGGCCGAACACAGACAATATATAGAAAAAGCATATCAACGTAGTCGGAATACTTAGATAAGAATAATAGTTTCTTGCAAAAATTTGCATCTTTCTTTCATTACAGAAAGTCAGCAACTGAGCATGAATCAAGCAAGATTATGAGAACGTGGGAACTTACACCCAGTAGTTACATTTCTACTTTGTGACTAAGCAGTTGTTAGTTTTCCATGTAAATTAAAAAGGATGTCTGCTTCGGACTTTGAAAAAATTGCATTGCTACCAGTGGAATGCCGCTTAGGAGTTTGTCAAATCTAACATTATTAATTATGTATTAAAACACTTTATTTTACACGATTATTTAACTCGTTTCATTTTAAGTACAAGTAATAGAAACAAAATAAAAAGAAAAAAGAACAAGACCTTTTCTAGGAATCAACGCACAGACCAAACCAAACCTTATGATAGAGACGTGAAATTTGAATCCAATACTCTCAAATGGTAAGCTAGGTTAAGAACGGATTTGGATTTGGAGAACGAAATAAAATGGGAAAACTGAAGAACATGGACATGGAGAATGAATGGTTTGTATGGAAACCAAACATTTTTTATGCTAAGCCAATCAAACTCGGCTTGTGTACATTAAAATAAAGAAAGGCATGTCTCAGTATTTTTTGAAAATCAACCCCTAAAGAGGTGAAATGGGGTGTTTCATTTACTAGCCTATGCGAGCAAAGCCGCTCGGGCTTTCTAGTATACAATATATCAATAATATCTACATATCTATAGGTAGATATGTAGATACATTAAAGTATAACCGAGAAAATAAAAAAATAAAAACTTCCCGCCGGTGCTTTTCTGGACCATCATAATACTATCCGTAACATCATTAATTATTTATCAAACCCTAGGTCTTATAGATAAGCAAGTAGATAGAACTTTTCTGTCAACATCCCCGTGATAAATAATGGTGGTAATATTTATAATTATTATGTAAATATTCACTATTTTTTACAACCATTTTCAATAATTCACCAGAATCATTCCCTTACAAGTAAAAATGAAAAGAATTTCATCATAAAACCCTCCAAAACAATACCTGTTCAATGATCAAACACTCGCGCGTCTGCCTGTCACAACACTATGTCAACAAGTAGTGATGCGAAATTACGTAACGTGCGCAAATGTCGATAATAATAGAAAAGGCGCGGTGAGCGTGCTGCGCGGACTCGCAACGTCTTTGTACTGAAGCGCTGCGGAACAGTGTCGCTACTCGCTGTCTGCTAGTGTTGGAAAGGAACTATCGATAACAATACTTCTTTTTTGAAACCTGTGTAAAGATAGATTTATAAAAAGATGTCCTTAAACACATAAATGTATTCGTTAAACTTAAAAAAAAATGAATTATTGGAAAAAAACTTTCTGTCGATATTTTTTTTTTGTATTATGGGTTGATTTCATCATAATAAATAATAAATAATAAATCATTTCACCGCCAATCATAATAAAGTTACTGTGTCATCAAAGTTTATTTAAACCCAGCATTTATTTAGTTCATTATTTTGAAACCAATTAGTGCAATTACTGCAATACCGCACTAATTAAATTATCAAATACAAAGCATGAAAATAAATTATAATACTTACAAGCTATTTGGTCGTAAAATTACGATGAAGCATTATTGTGTTATACTAATAAAATAGTTTAAGATCAAGCAATAAAACAATGACTTGTAATAACACACAGTTGACTTGAATTCACACAGTTTTATGTTTATTTTATTAAATGCCTATAATTATTGTTGTAAACATTTTATTGCATATTAACAATAAAAATTTTATTACAGATCATGATAAATTAATTGTTTTTAACAAAAAAAAATGTTGTTTAAATATTTTACTATATCATCTACAGTAATCAGGATATGCATAATTATAAGCATAAAAGTCTGTTTAAAAGGCAAATTACTATCTGTAGGTTTGTCGATGACAGAAAAAAGATTAGAGATGAGATGATATTTATTTATTAATATTATAAGGAACATAAGGAACATACAATTATTCTATATAAAATCTGAACTTAAATAAGAAACCTTAAACTACAAATAAATTTAAATAATTACTTTAATAAATTGAATATAAACTATCTTCATACATTTATGTTAATTCATTTATATTATTAGAGTCTGACTATGACTTTAGCCTTTACGAAGTTATTTAATTTTTATCGACAAAAAAGCATGTCTACAATGTGCTTACGCATACAACAAACCACTATAAATTAATTCAACTATTATTATAAAAACATTACAGCTTTTTTTTCTGTTTATAAGTATACGAATGTTATAATTGTTTACTTTACGCGATACGGTTCAATTACTTGTCTAAATAGTCATGTGACATATATAATGTTTACACATTTAGACATGAGTATTAGGTAAGCACACGAATTTATCTATTTGAACGAAGAAGACAATATCTCTTTGCAATTATTGTATCCGCTGCATCATTCTCGATATGACTTTATCTGAGCAAATTTTCCCATCTCCAAAATTTTACTATAATTAATCTGAATTGTGTAATTTTATGTGATGACATAAGGAACTGACACGTGATTCCTTTTGGAGAAACTCAGAGTCAAACAGCGGGCAATGGAGAGAGCTATGGTCAGTTTCTTTGCGCGATTAACATCCGGAACGAGGATATTCGCCGAAGAACCAAAGTCACCGACGTAGTTTTCAGAGTTTGCAGGCTGAAGTGGCGACCACGAGCTGGAAGACGCAGTTTAGGTAGGCCTCCCACTAGGCGAACTGACGACATTTTGAAGGTCGCGGTTAACCGGAAGATGCAAGTTGCCAGTTGTCGTTCAGTGTCGCGGTCTAAGAGGGAGGCAGGAAATCTTACTCTGATTTTTCTGTCCTGAGCGACATTATCTAAACGTATCCCTCATGGGATCTTTGAGGACAAAATGTCAAGTTGTCTACCAGAGACCAGGAGAAAATCCAAAAAAATCCCCAGCGGATCCATGCCAGGGGAGCCAAGTAAACATCTAGGCTTTTATTCCGTCATCAAATTGATTTAATGATATTTGAAGTTGTTTCAGTTTTCATTCAATTTAAACTCTCAATGAGTTTGATAAAAAACTGATTGTTAGCAATCAGGAAGTCTATTTGCGTTTGCTTCCCAGAAATCGTGCTTTAATTAGATATTTATTTACACGTGTTCAATGTAATATAATCAATAACACAAATATATTAAATCAGTATCAAAGTTGTTTCTGCTTGTTTAAACTGGGAGGTATGTGTTGCAACTGATGATCCTACAGATTTTACTAAGTATATATTACCAGCTGTAATATAATACTTAGTAAAATCATATCAGTAAATCTACAAAAAAAAAAATAGCCTATGTCGGTCTCCGATCCTTAAGCTACATTTATTTATTATATACAAAAATTCAGGTCACTCTGTTCACCCGTTTAGCCGTGTTTACGCGACAAACACCCAGACAGAGAGACAGAGTTACTTTAGAATTTACAATATTAGTTAGGATTAGGATATGACTCCACGCTTCTAACACTCAGCTAACGTATCTATGTTTATATCAGATACAGATTCATCTCCAAGCTATCCCTACTAGTATTATAATTGCGAAACTCTGTTTGTTTGTCTGTGGCTCCTCTATCACGCAGCAACAGACATACCATAGACCTGATTTTTTCATGGATATAGTTTAAGGGTTGGAGAGTGACATAAGCTACTTTTTATCCTGAGAAAATATACGGTTCCTGAGGGATTTTTCAGTCGGGAGAAACCGCGGGGCGCAGTTAGTTAATTAATAAACTTAAGTTATTTATTAGTTACAAGAAGACGCTGAACAATGGCCTCCTCCACGCTCGGCAGGTGGCTTGAGATCGCACACCGCTCCCCTTTACTAAGACGACGCTGCTGCCCGTCCACCAGCGTTTAGTTATACTCATACCAACTATTACAAATTCTGTGCTCAGCCACAAAATTTCCCTTTCCAAGCTAATTTTGCTTCGTTCCTTTTTTTTAAATACTTTTGGACATCAATCAACGCGTCGGCTCAGTCGGCTACACCTCATCTTGTATAATCCCCACCTGAACTACCAGTACAGAGCACGGTCAGCAGCGTCCTCTTAGTTAACGGACAGCGAGCTGCAATTCCCAAGCTGCATATTATGTAAACTATATTATAAATGAATATTAATAATAATTAACTATAAGACAATAGATTACAATAGGTTTTTAGATTTTTCTCCAATATCTTCAATTCTGAACGCGGCAGTTACTTAATTCCGAATCGATAATAATTATTTCCTCGTCTGTACAATAATTTTGATAATAGGTTGGTTTCATTTAGTTTATTTTTATTACACTTCCTGGAAAACGTAGTTATATAAGTATTTGATACGTTTTAAATGGCTATCAAATATTTTTTAGGCCCCTAACACAGAAAAATAGAACCTTAGTACATAGGTACAAGTAGATATAAGAGGGATCGCTCTCGCATCACAGTCAATTGAAATAATGTTAGATTCAATTATATTCGGACTAATTATTATTATGAAAGTGGACTATACGGGAAAGGGACGAGATAGGAATGGAAACGGACGAAACAGACCACCGCTTAACGTCAGGTGAGTTGAGATCAAACACCTAGCCTACTAGGATAGGAAAATAAACTTAGTTGAACTTAGTAAATGGACAAAGCATGAAAGTGGACGTAATAGGAAACGGACAAAAAGGAAAAGGAATCAGTTTGTAGGAATAAATACAAGGAAAAACGGGAAAAAAAACTCAAAAATTGTTGTTCATATTGACGAAAAGGTACAATGATATCCCAGAATATAAATTACCTATGTCTGTAATATTTAAAAAAAAATATATAAATTATAAATATTATATTATACTAGCTGATGCCCGCAACTTCGTACGCGGCTATGCTCTGCCATCAGCTCGCTAAACTATTCATACAAACTTTGTTTTAATAGTCATTCTGCTATAATTCGGGGCGGAGATAAATCCAACAAATCTATGATCATAAAAATCGGTCCAGCCGTTCTTGAGATATAAATGATGTAACTAACCCGACTTTTTTACATATATAGATAGATATACTTAATAATTCAACGAGGTAATGTCGCCAGCTTTTTGGGCACCTTACCCGTAGACAGCGACCTAAATGCTGTTTTTTATTTGTAGACATTTTAGATTTAATTTATTTAAGTATTTATTTTAATTTTGTTTCTATATTTAAGTTTAGATAGATTAATAAATACAATATTGTTGTAATATAAATTATGAAACGAGTATCTACTCTCTAGCCCAATAAATCAGATGACTGTGTCCATATTATGTGAAGTTAAGCAAACGTAGCATAACTAATATTTAAATACATTATCATTCTCATTGACCTAAATTGTAATTACTCATTATTGTACAGTTACCCGACTGCCCAAGAAGGAGGGTAATGGTTTCCGGGTGTATATAAGCGTGAATGTAAATTTGTATGTATGTATGTTCTTTTATTACTTCCTGTGGTCTACCTCTCTTTGTTGTTGTTATTATTTACTTGTTGTTTTTGTTTGTTTTCATGTTTTCTTGTAGTAATGAAAACTATCTATAACAGGCCATATTAACGATATGTTCCAAAGTAACTTTATGGCAACACTGCATCACTGGTTTTTCTGTAAAAGTGGCTACACATGACCCGACCTGACATCGTGTGAAAGAGATGGCTGTATATGAGTTTCTGGGGAGCGAAAGGGAGCAGCTATAACCTTAATAGTTTGTTTCTTTTGCTCCCGTGAAATTCAAGTCTAGCTGTCCCTTTCGCACGATGTCGGGTTAGGTAATGTAGCGAGGCCTTCAGTCTCACTGCGAACGCAAAGCGTTTAACCTTGAGCCCACCCGCATGGGCCGCATTTACAAAACAATACAATAACAAACACTTTATTGAAAACACAATAGTAACATTACATCTAATTTTAACGAGTGAGATAGTGACAAAGCGATATATATCGTCTTCTCACGCGTTATGCGTCGGTTAATCTTTATGACGAAAGTTACGCTTTGGTGTGCAAGCTAAGCTTTATTGCGACTATTTATTTAATTGTCATCTTAGCCTTCTGTATATCCTTGTACTATTATTTATACTGTGCCTGTGTCACTCGATGCGATAAGAGTATCATGAACAATTCGTGACCCTATCACTTCCAACTGACGCACTTCGCTCGACATTTACTAAACAGAATGATAAAATTATTGAACGAGCACGTGATTTTTTTATATCTGCTTAGTATTAAAAATGTCTCATATGAGACATTTCGGCTTATTACGCATTGGTGAAGATTTCACCACTAGTCCACTTGCGTAAGGGAAATGTCTTAAGCTCTTACCAAATACACTGTTGTCTGAATCGGTTGCTGTTTTTCTTATCCAAGGTTAAAAAGTAAACTTTTTTACTTATGACAATAGTTATCTATTATTATTTAGGATCTGTTCCGTTCCACTATCGGGCAAAAACCTTACACTCCTTATTCTCCTTTCACTCTACACGGGTTAGAGTTTATGGGTCCATTTATTAGGTACAAGATTCATCTGCGGTACAAGAGTGGTGCCATTCATCCCGTCACCTGCGCTTGGGCCCGTCTTGGACGTTCTTATACAAAAATTTGTTGTTGTGCTAGATATTGAAAATAAAGATTATTTTGTTTTCTTATTACAAACCACCAAAAGACTCGACACCGAACCAGATGAACCTATGGCGAATGGGCATGATGACTGATTATATGTATATTATTGCTTCGTAATTGTAATTACAAAATTGTCACCAATACACAAAATAGACTCACAAAGCATGTAACATTCTTCCTTTGCCATGTATGTGCATTAAAGCCATTTGTGTTTTCGCCAAATAAATGAAGCTATAACCCGTTCGCATGAAAGAGCGAAGAGTATACAGTAATTCGTCCGTTCGTAGATGAATATATAAGAGGGAGTTTCAAAGTTGCCCCGATAATCGACAAGGTCAAAGAGAAGCGCTTGCGGTGGTTCGGCCACACCCAAAGCGCCCAGTTGATCATATGGTGAAGCTTGCCCTAGACTTGCCAATAGCGAAACGTATGCATGGAAGACCACCCGCCACCTGCGGTTAACCACGTTTCAAAAATACCTAAAACATGTCTGACATGGTGCAAGACCGAGCTAAATGGAAAATGTAGACAAGGAAGGCCGATCCTTGTACCCTTGTCGACCTTGGGGCCAGGTCTAAGAGGGAGAAAAAGAGAGTAGTTCGTCCCTATCTGAGCTCACGCCTATGTTTTTACAAATCCCTGACCGATTTAGTCATAGTTATTTGAAACAACGAATTGTATTTGCATGAAATACCTAACACATGAACACATTTTTTTAAAATTGGATCAGCGTAACTTATGTTTTCGTCAAGCAAATAAACAAACAAGCACCAATTTGTTCCAGCAGACCTCGTGTTTCATTAAACTCATTATTCGGCCCAAACTGTGACCTCGCGACCCTTTTTTCTAAATAAACAAGCGGCAAGCAAACAGGCAATGCCGGGGCGGTTTGATCACCAATCACTAATGTTGCCGGGTCGTAGAGGTTGCCAGTCCGGAGAGGTAGGTACTTCTTTAAGGGTGTCTACACATGGCCTGACCTGACATCGAGTGATAGAGATGGCTATATATAAGTTTCTGGGGGAACGAAAGGGAGAAGCTATAACCTTAATAGTTTGTTTCTTTTGCTCCCGTGAAATTCAAGTCTAGCTGTCCCTTTCACACAGTGTCAGGTCAGGCCATGTAGCGAGGCTTTAACGCGCTACATGTTAGGTTCAACAATCTTTATTAATATCACAAGAAACATTTCGTCTCACTTACGTGATTTCTTAGTATTATCAAACTAATATTAACAGTTGTGGCCAGTGGGCTTTTTACAGTTAAAATAATTTAGATAGTAGATAAGTTATATTCTAGGGTACTTTTTTACTAAAGATAGGTTTTTTACACAGATGAATAGGTTTTTTATCTTCAAAATGGCGTTCTGAATTCGGCTCCGCTGCAGTCTTTTTACAGCCGCCAAAGACGGTGAAAGAAGATGCGAAAAGATAGCTCTAATAAAATCTGACGCTGTTCGCGGGGTCATTTTAAGTGCGCTAAAATCGTATCTCTAGTAAAATATCATTGGGGTAGATCATGTTGTAGATATATATCTGTGGAAACCGGAAAAAAGGGGAGCGTTTTCGGTCAACGAACTTTAAAATTGAAATGAACTATTCCTATCGCTATAATCGATATCGCAAGTACCTAATTGTCGAACAATATAAATAAATAAAAATAAAATACTTATAATACTTATAAGAGCCATTTTGTTCCCCTAGAGCCTTGCTTCGCTTGGCAATTATTTAATTTAAAAACTTCCTACTTATATAGGCATTATAATGTCACACACTCCTGTCCATTACAACTATAATTTGTACTTTAATTTAGCTACTTGTCACAATCACGTAATAGAAGGTGTGTAACAATAATCGGTTACACGACAAAATAATAGGAAACTCAGTGTTGACCTCCACAGTCCACACGCACACTAAAAACAGAAACACATCACAAATAGCTACATCGTAACATTCACAAATAACTTCAACCTGAAAACTGCAGTGTAGCCAGGGTTGCCAGGTGTTCGGTATTTTAGCACTGTGTTCGGTGTTCGGTATAACAAAAATACCGAAGTATGGGTGGTTCGGTATTCTCTATGGTTCATATTTCTCCCTAATTAACGACTTAACTATCAGATTTGCCGTTTTGGGGCACAATGACGAAATTATGCATTGCATTGAAATTATCACGAAGAAAAGTAGTTTTTATTAGAAAACAAAAAATATTATATTATATTATATTATTAAAAAAAAAAAATTTTTAAAAACCTAACGTAACGGCATTATCCAAAAATAAAAGATAATATTTTAAGATTTAAAGGGTGAAAACAGTTTTCTCCCGAAACGCCAATTTCATGAATGAGAGATGTATATAATATTTTTTTTCTTCTTCCTTGTTCTGTAATTTTCAAAAACAGATCTGGCAGCCCTGAGTGTAACGCATGCTACAGTCATCATATACGATATCAATGTAATCGTCACTAGTAGGAGTACCTAAGCGCCGGACTTCGACCTCGCGATGCTTATACTCTGTCTGTTACTCTGTCTGTCTTTGCTCGGTCAAATAAAAACAACTTTTACTGGACGAAGCCAGAAATCGCGAGAAAAAACAGCTGTTCCATACTTTTTTTTTTTACTTTTTATAAATATCATTTTTCTATGGAACCGCTGATTTGTTTTTGCAATTTCAGTGTCGGTCCCATATTAGTAAAAGATGTTCATATATAAATACAATGATACCTAGAATATGTAAGTATGTCCTCTCCTATATTAAAAACTAAACTAAACTTAAATATAAACAATAATAGAAAACCGGTAGTATAATGGGCGGCCTTATCGCCTAAAGCGAGTTCTTCCAGACAACCTTGGGATGGACAATGGACATGAAGTTATAAGTTATGGACATATGAATTTTAGGTTTGAATTTCAATAAAAAGCTAGCCGTACTGGTAAGCTAAAGGGGATTTGCCCAAATTAAATGAGGTTGCCATTTTTGGAAACAATCTAAATTATTCGGAATGAGGCGTTTTCCAAACAAAAATAAGTAGTTCTAAAATACTTGCTAGATGGCGTAACAGACCTATCGTTTTACCTGTCATTGTCATTTCTGTCGAAATATTTTGTTTATTTTTTAAATCGTAAATTTTGGCTCCACACGTTGTGTATTTAGCCAGTGTCAACTATTGTAATATTTCAAATGAAGTCAAATACATAGTTACGTTACTTGAAATTGTCTAAATACACATGACGAGCCAAAAAACACGAGAAAAAAAAAAGGCACACGTACATTTTTTGTCTTTCATGTCTTGACAGTGACAGAAAAACCTCAAGGTACATCTAACGCCATCTATTGGGTACTTTTATAACCAGGATTTCTTTTTTTTTGGCAAACGCCTCATTGTAGTTTTTCGCTACGTGTTGCCAGGGTTAACATTAATCTCCAAAATTTTTAGTTCAGAAGACAGGAAAAAATCAGTTGATATAAGTATATCAAGATAAAAATCAATTGATATATATCTTGATATATATCATGATATATATCTTGATATATATCATGATATATATCAGCTGACATATATCGGCGAACCCTGATTTTTTGTATGACCCCCACAACATTGGTAGCTACCGTGACAACGCGTCGCCGCAGTTTTACCTTAGAACAATACGCTCACTTGGGGGCCATCAGTTCCTATTTAGTCTAGGTTCATTTACCACCCTCAACCACAACGTCATTTAACATAAGGTGAGCTTGTGGTTAATTGCCTAGCATATTTTTAACGTGAAAACGTTTTAAAAAAGGCTAAGGCTAAGGCTAATACTAAGTCGCGGGCAAGTTGCCCGCGACTTTTTGCCCGGGGCAACCGGCGGATGCAAACGGCAGATTGTCTACAATGTGCCGCTTTCGTTCTATTAGCCCTAGAGTACGGTTTAAAATGCATATGCACATAGTTACCATTTGCACTGTCAGCGTGCAAAAAGTTGATAGGCTCGTGTCAGCCACATGACGTCATGAGTGACGTCATTTTAGCGTGGTGCTGACAAAAATGAGGTAGTGCAGTGTGCGCTTATGTCAAATTCCAATTGACATCTGTGAATACCGGTTTTCTGTGCTTTTTTATCGAAATAAACAGTCTTCTGTGAAGACAGAAATGAAACGGCCATAAATTTTTTTTTTTTTTTTTTTTTTTTTTATGCCATAGGTGGCAAACAAGCAGACGGGCCGCCTGATGGTAAGCGATCACCGTCGCCTATGGATACCTGTAACACCAGGGGCATCACAGATACGTTGCCGACCTTTAAAGACTCGATTAACAGCCCTTTTGAAGAACCCCATGTTGTAGTTACTCGGAAAAACCGCTGGTGGAAGCTCATTCCACAATTTGCAGGTGTGAGGCAAAAAGGATCGCGTAAAACGCACAGTGTGCGATTTCCACAGATCTATCACATGCGGATGAGCTTTTAAGCGGTGGCGGCTGGTGCGGTAATGAAATCGCGACGCCGGTACCAGGTCGAACAATTCTTCAGAACACTCCCCATTATAAATGCGATAAAAGATAGAGAGAGATCCAATGTCTCTGCGCATGCTGAGCGGCTCTAGGTTTTCGGTGAGTTTGGGATCGTTGACAATTCTGACAGCTCTACGCTGTAATGCATCAAGGGGCTCAACTTGATACTTGGGTGCTCCATTCCACAGATGGGAGCAATACTCCACGTGAGGTCGGACTTGGGCTTTGTAAAGCAGAAGCCTTTGACCCGACGTGAAGTACCGCTTCGCCTTGTTGAGCACACCAAGTTTCTTGGATGCAAGTTTCGCCTTACTTGCAATATGACCACGGAACTGTACATTTGCAGAAATGTCAACACCTAAGATCCCGATGCTCTCCGAAACCTTGAGAGGAGCGTTCTGAAACCGAGGAGCGACGACAAATGGGATTTTTTTTAGCGGTGAACGCGCAAACCTGTGTCTTCGTTGGGTTAAACTGGACTAAATTCAGTTCACCCCAATCCGAGACCTGCTCAAGAGAGGCCTCAACTTCAGACACTAGTTTGTTCCTACTTTCTTCAACAACGGCACGAGGTATGTTAGCACGACCGGTATACTGTGCATCGTCAGTGCTGTCATCCGCATAGCAATGCATGTTGCTTGTTTGCAACATGTCATTGATGTGGAGAATAAAGAGCGTCGGCGATAACACAGAACCCTGCGGGACGCCAGCATTGATAGAAATGCTGTCGGAGCAGCAATCGTCTACAACGACCTTGATACTCCGATCAGCAAGGAAGCTGGCAACCCATGTACATAACCCCTCAGGAAGTCCATAGGATGGTAGCTTGGATAGGAGTGCCCTGTGCCAGACCCGATCAAAGGCTTTGGCTATATCCAGACTAACTGCAAGCGCTTCCCCCCTACTCTCAACGGCTTCAGCCCAACGGTGAGTGAGGTATACCAGAAGATCACCAGCTGATCGTCCATGACGGAAACCGTACTGACGATCACTGATGAGCTGGTGCTCCTCCAAGTAACCAAGGAGCTGGGTGTTTACCACTCGCTCCATCACCTTACAGAGTAGAGAGGTAATAGCTATGGGCCTGTAGTTAGACGGATCAGACCGATCTCCTTTTTTAGGAATCGGGTGGACCAAGGCAATCCTCCACGAAGTAGGCACACATCCGGTTGAATATGAAAGCAGGAAAAGACGCGTTAGGACCGGAGTCAACTCGGGAGCACAAGTTTTAAGGACGATGGCCGGAATGCCATCAGGCCCACTCGACTTTCGCACATCAAGGGACATGAGTTCCTTCCGTACCGCTTTCTGAGAGAAGCGTACTTCTGGCATGGAACTCGCACACCGCGGAATGGTGGGTGGTGCTGCGCCCCCATCGTCGAGAGTCGAGTTTGAGGCAAAGAGGGTACCAAGGATGTCGGCTTTCTCCTTTGCGCTATGAGCCAATGTGTCATCCGGCCTACGCATGGCAGGTAGAGAGGACCGACAAAAGTTGCCTTCAGCAGCCTTGGCAAGTGACCAAAAAGCTCGACTTCCAGATGGGAACCGTGCAAGTTGGTCGCCAATTCTGCTGACGTGGGCAGCTTTGGCCTCGACAATCACCCTTTTACTGGACCTAGAGGCAGCGTTAAGATTTTTCTTCAAGACAGGTGTGTGCGGGTTTTCACTGGCGAAAGCTTCGGACCATGATTTAAAAGCATCACGCTTCAAACGCGAAGCTTCCGCGCAGGATTTATTAAACCATGGACGACTCCGTCCACCGACGCGTACGACAGTGTTTGGAATAAAACATTCCATTCCTTGAAGCACGACATCAGTGACGGAGTCCGCACACGTGTCAACATCGTCTGAAGAAAAGCAAAGCCGCCCCCAGGGATAGGACGCGTAGAACTCACGCAATCCATCCCAATCCGCTGACCTATAGTGCCAAACCTTGCGCTTGCCAGAGGGAACGGCATGGGCGTGAACCGAGAAAGGCACTGAGGTTCGGATGAGGCAGTGATCAGAATGACCGAGTGGTGCCTCAACTGATACCTGGTACTGGTCAGGGTGGGAGGTCATGAAAAGGTCCAGCAAAGAGGGATCATGACTCTCAACGTCAGGAATTCTTGTTATTCCAGTAACAAGTTGAGAGAGGCCATGAGCTAAGGCAAAGTCAGAAGCAGCACGACCCGCGTGATCAGTAGCTTTGGAACCAAGCCACTCAGCATGGTGAGCGTTACAGTCACCAAGAACCACTAACTCAGCGGAAGTGTGCTGCTCTAATACTTTGTCAGCTCCTCTAGCAACGTGCTCAAATAACCGAGTTGTCTCCGCGTCCCCGCTATGAGACCTGTAGAGGCACGCATAGATACGGGTACTACCCCCAAAGTCCGTGCGCACCCATAAAGTGGACAGGTCACATTCTTCAAGGCCACTGAGACGGCGACAACAAACATCTTCCCGGACATACACACATACCCCGGCACGACGCATAAAAGTATGCTCGAGTTTGTACCCAGGGTATAAGAGGTAAGATGTCTCGGCAGGGCAGGAAATTTGTGTCTCCGTCAAGAAGAGCAAGGCAGGTTTCGTAGATTCAAGATGATGATGAACCTAATTCAAATTGGCATGAATACCCCGAATGTTACAGAAGTCCACTTGATATGTGGAGTCGGAGGCCGCTGAAGAAACGCTCATTCTTGATTTACTGGCCATTGGGAGTTAAAGTTGAGTTGAAGGAGTTACAGCATGTAGGGCTCTCTATCTAGCGACGAAGAACAGATGTGTGTGGGATGAGTCACCATATACAGTAAGTGAATCACCGGCATGGGGTACGGAAGGGCCCCCGGTCCCCCCTGCGAGGCATTGCCGGGATCCACTCCGGTCTCCTACACCGGCACGGCAGCACCTCCACAGGATTATGCGCCGGATGGCGGGACGGCCTCCCGGGGCGGAGCTTTGAAGAAATCCCCGGGTTCGGGTCCCCTACTGTCCTGCGGGCGGCCAGCGGTCAGCCGTTTCACCGGGTCTCCCTGACCCCCATGCCGCTCCTTCACGACCGATGACGGTAGCTGCATCTTCGCACCCGTAGGGTCTCAGGATAGAGAGCAGAACATGCTGTAAAAGGGGGAAGGGAACTGGCGCTCCTGCACAAGTGCCGGAACACGTCAGTGCCAAAACAATTGACATTTAGCGACACACTTAAACAGAAGGGTGGTAGCTAGCCAGGCGGACTATAAGGCCCTACCACCAGTTAAACTTTAAGTGGAGTTGCAGTTCTGAAAGCACACACATCAGTGATATTCATGTGTGTGCTAACCGGACCGGCAAGGGATGCGACGAGCACGCCTCCACGCTTATCCCTTAAAATTATAAGACTCTGAGACAGATAACCTGAAAAATTAAACTATCTGACATAAGCACGTTAATGAACGGTTTAATTTGTAGTACGCTAATAAGCGTACTAGCAGTTTAAGCCGATCGATATCAATGTTTGTGATTTTTGCACTGTGAACGCATTTTAAACCGTAGCCCTAGTAGACGTCTTCTCGCTGATGATGATGATGATAAATCGAATACTTAATACATAGTTTTGTATTAAGCGCGACCGCACTGTATGATAAGTAAATGAAAGTCATTGTGTCAGCAAACTCTGCAAGACTGTCCTTGACACTTGGTACGACGCGACGTTCGTAGTTAGGCACGAGTAATTACAATTTCTACGTTGGCTAATTCTTGGCACAGTTTTTTATCTCCTATTTATCCAATATGTTACTACGCACGTTCTATTAAGGGAAACATAGTAAGTACCTACCTCGCAACCACGATGTGAACAAAACAGCTCACTCAGGGATAATGTAGCCTTATACCCTAACTTTATACTATGAAGGAACTTTAATATTTTTTAAACGTTGAATTTTTATTCTAGAAAAATCGGTTCAGCTGATAGAGAAATGACAGACAAAATTACAAAGTTTACCCCATTTTAATATTATTATAGATCAGTATAGAACTTGGTTAGCGCCGACCTCCTAACGAAAGAGACGGAAAGAGAGAGAAGTATAATTTCATTTTATTTTCTCTCGCTGGTCTACGGTCCGCGGTTGTCAGTTATGATAGAGGTCTAAAGTCACATTGTAGTCTTGCAGTAGGTATACATCATATCTTTGTAACCAGTGATGTTGGTCAGTTATTTACACAGATCATACCCTAGATTCTGCATTCAGGATGCTCGAAACGCACCACGCATAAATCTGTTCACTTAGACCATAATTATGAGGAGTATTACGGAAAATATCACGGATAGTGACATCTTAAAATATAACATGGTAATTTAATATGCACCTTAGATTACTTGCAAATTTACAACAGTGACCAACATTATAAGGTCAGATATCTTACCCGAATTATGTATTATTTACACGACACAAATTGTATTTCAGTATAACGACAGGCTCAGGTTGGGATTATTGAGTTTCAAACAGCACCTATTCAACGAAAATTTTAACATCACCTGCCAAAAAAGTAATTGATCGCCGCGGATTGTTGCTATCGCTATTTTACATCTCTTTTCGTTCTTGACGTGACAATGATTATTATTATCAAAATAAAAATAATAAGCAGACTGCAAAATGTAGCTTAAGACACTCCGGACATAAAGAGCAGCAACATCTCCCTTGTCAAAATCGATCAAGCCGCTTAGGCTATACAGGAGGTAATAATAGGAACACACAAACAACAAAATTACAAACTTACTTACCCCCGAATACTGACACGTTTGTTAACTTTCACGACAGATTAAGCCTATTGCTGTCTTTGTCATTTGCTTAGTGCCAGACAAAGGAAGTATTAGAATTAATCTGTTGTCAAAGTTAACAAGCGTTTCAGTATTCGGGGGTTAGATCACAGAAGAGGATTTTTTTTAACCTTTTCTCTCTTCTGTGGGTTAGATACACCCCAAAAATTGAGAAAAGAAGGGGTTCTTGGGTACGGGATTCTCACTATGGTATAAAAATTATCACATATATTATTATCTATTAACATTAGTATTCCTATGAGTGAGGTGTCGCATTGGATTCCTCTAGTCCAGTATATTATAGACTTATATTTTAGCAGTTTTTATTTTTTAAGTGTAATAAGTAATTTTTTTTTATTCTTGTAATATTTATTTATTTTATACTAATTTCGTGGTATCTATATATTATTTGCTATCTATATTTAATATTGTTATCATAAGTTATTTAAATATTAATATGTTATTACGATTTTGTATGTATACAATATACAAGTATCACGTAATCTCCATCCCGTTTTAGACATCTCCTGTGAACCCTCTGTAAATTCAGATTTTTTTATTAACAACAAATTAAGTTATGTCAGAAATTTCAATAATAAAAATAAATCAAGTTCAAAAACAAAAATTTAAATTAAAAATTATTAAAATAGAAATAAAAATTAGAATTAAAAATTATAAATTTGTCATCTTGTATTTAAGGTACAGCGTAACACACACAGTATACAGTACACAGTACGGAGTAGGTACAGGTTCAGATGGTCACACTAATCTTAATGATTTCGTCAAACTTGTAAAATGCCTGTTCGATGAGCCTGTTTTTGATCTTACGCTTATCTAAACGAACCCCTCGAATGCGCATCCCTGACGTGTGGTACACCTCCGGTGCCGTGACATATCTTTTTATAATTTATCGATATTCAATGATGATGCAGTCCCATCACTAGGTGTACCAACCACCTCTCACCTCAAAGATTTCTTACGCAAGCGACACTTTCGCAGTGTAGTCTTGCGTGTGTCTGTCAGTCTATATTTATGTGTTGAAGGAGCAATGCACCCAAGATTCATCAATGTTGCGTATGACTCCTAGTACCATTGAAGTATTATGAACTTCCTTTTATTTGAGACGGGGTGACGTGCACATCTTCGCAAGATTCCCAGCTGCGGGCTAGTAAATTTTGGTGGGCCCACGGGCGGTGGACTAAAACGTTATCCTTCTGGAACTGGCACTGGCTTTGGAATGGGTACGGTTTAGTTAGGTAGGTTAGGTACCGAAGTAAATAATAATTATTATAACTATAGCGTTTAAAATATCAGTAAAACATAAGATTGCAGTAGCAGGCATTGTACAACGAAGAGAAGACACTGGAACCGATAGTAGTTGGATGGCAGGACCTTACCTAAAAAAATAGCAATGTTTCAGCAAGCAACTTAGTTACTAACTATATTATACTTTATAGGTAAATTATTATTAAGAATAAGAATATATTTATTGCCAAAAACAAAACAAAAATGGACATGCAAACATGAGTAAAAAGAAGTTTGTCAATAGGGGTACGCTCAGCGCTGTGCTGCGAGCTCCCGAAGGGTCACGCAGGGCTGTGTTCAGCAGGGCAGTTAATGTATTGTGTGGTTGTGTCGGCAGCAGTGTGTCTGTTGCGTTAGGTTAGGACAGGCGCTGGTAATGTGCTGGATAGTTTTTGAATGGCCACAGAAAAGATGTAGATGTAATTTTTCTTTCTCTTCTGTTCTGTGTGAGAGTGAGTGTATGAGTGCAGTGGCATTTCCTACATTTATCGTTTAGAGTGCAAGGGTCAATTATAAATTTCCTGTAGTTTTTGGTTCTAAATGGCTATCATAAATCCTTCGGTTTTTGAGAATAGTGAACCTTTAACCATTCATTTATCAGAGGCTTGTAAAACAATGTGAGGCTGTTCTAAATCATGTACTTAAGTAATTTTCATTTTTAGATTTCCAGCGTTTTGGACTGTTGGGAATTCTGTTTTTATCCGTCACATTGGCCGGTGTATATTTGACTATTGAAAAACGAAAGTACTGACACAATTTTAATTCATATAAATATAAATGGTGTACACCACACAAACAAAAAAAGTAATAGGTGTGTACAAAAGAAAAGCTTTTACACACAATTCACAATTCAACCAAATTACTACAAAAGCACAGATTTCTCTATATAATAAAATAATAAATAAATATTGGTGGACGTTTTTGACACACAGCGCCATCTAGCCCCAAACTAAACAAGCTTGTATATGGGAACCTGATAGATATCTGATAGATAATATCTGATAGAATACATATTTTTTCAATTTATTTTTTTGTGATTCCATACATAGAATACATAGAAACAGCCAGACAAAGAACAACGCACTACACAACTTTGTGATGACAGAGCGCACAAAAGCCGAAGGAAAGCGCGATGGTGCGAACTGAGACAGAGCGTTCCCATTGGATTTCAAAGTTACATCTAACCGCACATAACCATCAACCAATTTCAGGGAATTTTATAGGTGTATTTTGAACGATGTGTTGTGCGCTTCGACAGTCCTGAATGTGGCTTTGTTTTTTTCTGCCTGCCTTTTCTAGATTCCTAAATATTTAACCTGAATATCAAGAGCCTATAAAGCATTTAGATACGGTTTAAAATAATACATAGTACTTATCTAACAATTACTTTTATAACCGTGGGAACCGGGCGCTAAGAAAATATTTAAAGATCTGTCTTCTCGTCTGGTCGCAGCAACACGTGACCAAAATGCTGGCCTCTATTTCGCCCAAAGGTTGAGCATTGCTATACAACGTGGTAATGGGGCCAGCATTTTGGAAACAATTCCTACTGGTAGCGGACTTTTAGATTAGCTTATTTAATTTAAATTATTTTTATTTTCTTTTCTGTAATATGTTATTTAATTAGTTAGATTAAACTACCCAAAATCCATTATCCAAAAAATTTCGAAATTTTTTTTTCAGCTTCATCGAATGGTGTCCGAGCTGCTCCGGTGTCGGACGTCGCATCCGGTGCACTTGCAGCTGTATCCTTGGTCGCATCAGGTTTTGAATCTCCTGCCACCTTTGACGCATCGGTTCCCTTCTTCGCACCTGGCGCTGCTCCCTGAACTTTTGATAGTTCTTCTGCTCCTGGAACACTTGGTGGAAATCCTTTTCCTCCCGATCCTGGACCAATAGGAAATGTTCCTTCTGGTGAATTGGGTCCCACCGATACTTCCCACTTAAGCACAGGTAGAAAGGGAGAGCAAGCGTAAGTTCTGTTCAGTAGAGATGTCAGCACCAGCGTCGCGAACAAGAGGACGGCCGAGCATTGTACCATGTTGCCGAGTTTGCTGAAAACACGCGCTTATTAACACATTTCACGCCAAGTACGGTTTTTTTTCAATGACTAACATGAGTTTATGAAAACTAATTTTGCGCTAACAACGTAACGTACGTTTGGTTGTATCAAGAAATTAATTACAGTAAGTAGCTACATTTGTCTCTAAACCAAACACCAAGATGAAGATCAGCATATTGACATTAATTGCAGCTAAAAAGATCATTTGAGCAGTCATTTCTTGATAAGTACAACCTATTTTGGTTTTAATAAATTCTTGTTGAATAACCCGTGTAATTGACGAAAGACGCAAAAAAATAACGTGGCGCGCTGATTCTAAGGCTGGGCTAAAACTACTCTGGCAGTTGTTTGCTTCGTGCCCGCGGGCTTGCGAGGTCGTCAATCGCTACTCTCCACCCACGAAGCGTAGCACATACGCCAGTGCAATAACTAGGATTTTGCAACAAATATTCCATAACTGTTTCCATAATACCCTTCATGGGTATTACAACAGAACAAAACACATATTTAAAGATATAAATAAACAAATCTCAAAAAAAAAAAAAACACTTAACCCCGAATACTGAAACGTTTGTTAACTTTGACAACAGATTAATTCTAATGTTGCCTTTGTCTGGCACTAAGCAAATGATAATGTCAGCAATAGACTTAATCTGTCGTCAAAGTTAACAAGCGTTTCAGTATTCGGGGGTTAACTTCAAAATTTGCTATGCTCGGAGTTTCTTTGTGCGATAGAGTCCGGAACAAGGATATTCGCCGAAGAACCGAAGTCACCGACATAGCTCTCAGAGTTTGCAAGCTGAATTAGCAATGGGCAGGCCACATCACTCGAAGAACCGATAACCGATGGGGAAGAAAGGTTCTTAGCGACCACGAACTGGAAGACGTGGCACAGGCAGGTAAAACGACATTGTGAAAGTCGCGAGCAATCGATGGATGCAAGTAGCACGTTGTCGGTCGGTGTGACGCTCTAAGGAGGAGACCTATGTTCAGCAGTTTACGTCTTCTGGCTGATGATGATGATGACTTCAAAATAGCAACAAACTCTTACCTCGAAAGATATGCCAGTAAACGTTTTCTAGACTTAATCAACGCCAAAAAGAAAATGATGACTGAAATTTATCCGCGGTCTACTTTATATACAGATAGGAAACAAACTGCGGCCTGCATACATAATATTAAAATGGTACCATAATAATTTGTGCAAAATAAAGCAACAGAATCAATATAAGAACACCTGTATCACCCTGATACTGACTAATTATATTTAATCTTAAAAATATAAAATATTTTAACAATGAAACGAAGCGCTCCTATACGTAAAGGCAGAGTTACTCACGATGCGATAAGACGCGGATCAGATGCAGATGCGATATCGCCTCGGCGTCGCTTCAAAGCTTGTTCATACGAATTGTATGAAAGCGACGCGTCGTGAATTATACAGAAGCGATACGGCGCAGATGCGATGCAGACGCAACGTGGGCGTGGCACGGAGACGACGCGGACGCGTAACGTTTTTTTTAATTTTTTTCTTATGTTTGTAAATGTATGTTTGTGTCTGTGTAATGAGTGTGAGTAAATGTGTTTGTGTGTGCATGTAAGTGCAGGGTGTGTTTGTGTGTGGCCCGTGTGACTTAGTGTGTGTGCGCGCGTGTGTGTGTGTATGTATGCAAAATGAGTGTAATGTGTGTCTTTGTGTGTGTGTATGTGTTTTGTGAGGGTGGGTGTGACTGTACGTATCTAAATTGTGTGTTTGGAGGTTGTGTGTATATGAGTATGGCGTTTGTGTTTTTGTGTGTATATATTATTCTACATTCAAAATGGCATGGTCCATATCTTGCATATATAATAACATTTTTCCAATGAGTTTTAAAGTACCTTTAACCGTAGTCTAATTCCAATATTGGTATTTGAAAAAGCATTAGACGGGTAAAGGGACTTTTAAACTCATTGATAATAATTATATTATTTACATTACAATTATGGACCATTTTGAATTTCGAATATTTTTTCTTGTTTCACATAGATGTGAGACAATCTAATGATGATGATAATGACAATGATGTTGTGTGATTGTTACTTCTACATAGATGGGTTTTAGTCTAAATCACATCGCGTCTAAATCGTATCTGCGCCGTATCGCAGCCGACCGATATCCGACCAAAATTAATACAAAAAACAATTTAAAAAAATAAAATTCATTCTGAGTACAAGAAAGTAAAGAAAGTTTATGGTAATTTAAATTTATTGGAGTAAAATTGTATAAATCGTGAACTTTGTAAATGTACTAAAATTATTTTTAGTCACGTGATTCGCAGTTTTTTTAAAACTCTTTAGAATATAGAGCAGGGATTCCCAAACTATTATGGGCATGAGACCCCTTTTCCAAAACAATACTGATACCCTAGACCTCCATAGCCAAAAAATACTTATAACTTACTTACAAACTTAAAAATCCATCTCTAGCTTTTTCCTATTGATACAAAATAATTAGAGTATACCGCCGTCTTGTCCATACAAAAAGCGTAGTCTGATACCCACCCCTAAATTTTACAATTTCGATGTTTTTTGTATGTTATCTACACTGTGCAAAACTATGTTTGTATGTTATATATTTTTGCGATTTCTTCGTTGTTAGGGTAAAAAACATCATCGAAATAACATTTAGAGGTGAGTATCAGACTAGGTTTTTTGTATAGACAAGACGGCGGTATAGGTACTTATTCTTAAGAGGGAGTGTCTTTTATTCAACAGCTGCACAAAACTATAACATAATATTCCTAATTCTTCAATGACAGTATGAAAATGAGGCTCTTACGTTGAAAATGTAGGTAATAAAATAATAGGTAATTATACATAAAATCTTTTACATCATTGTGGCCATGCAACTCGCAGAGATTCTTTTATAAATAAAACAATAGATAAAATATTAAGTTTTGCTCCATTTACCATTGCCGCGTACAAATTCATTGTGTTTTCTTCTTCAACCTATTGAAGTGTACAAAACAAATTATTATTTACAGATTTGGTCTTAAGTATTTAAATAAACGCATACCTTAACCACTAAAGCAGCATCTATTTTTTAAACCGACTGCTAACCGTGGCCTAGGTATGGAAACGAATCTAACGCCACTGCACTTCAAAATCATTCGAGCCGTTATTAGACTACATAATATTGAAATACACAGATACATGCCGCTAATCAAAAATATCATATAGCTTCGAACGACTACGAAACAATTTCCTTATTTTTATTTTTACTATAACTATCTTCTATAGACTGCAAAGTCTTTTTATTTGTTTCTGGTAATACAAAGTACAAGATGATCCCACAAATAAGCGTCGAAATTCCAAAAATTCCAAACAAGGCTGACACGCCGTACAAAGCCATGATATCCGGTGTCAATTTGATGATTATAAAGAGTGTGATATATGCAAATGCAGAATTCAACCCAGACCCAAACCCACGGGCATTGCTTGGTAACAGTTCAGGGACAAAAGTCCAACCTATAACAATAAGTGAACTCGAAAAAGTTATGTATATCACTAAACACGATACAGGTACCCATATAAAGTTTTTGTAGCTAAACATTAAACAGGTCACTAGTCCAATCACAAATACTGGGACTCCAAAACTTAAAGTCATAAATGCCGCTTTCCTCGGAAGAATTCTTTCAAATAAACAAAACACTATACTCGAAACAGTTCTAATGCAATCCGTTGTAACAGTCATGGTGAAAGGGTCCACGTTCCCAGAAAATGTTTGCTCAAATATATCTTGGGAATAGGACCTTATAATGTTCATCCCCGACAGCTGTGTGCTCAGCATCATCACCGTTAAAATCAACATCGGTTTGATGAAAGTCATTGTGCACACGACATTGGGCAATTCTTTTAGAGTCATATTAGGTTTCTCAGTCTGTCTCTGCAGAACCGCTTCTAGTTCAACCTCTGACGCGTCGTCCGTTCCACGGAACCATCGGAATGTCTTAATACCTTCCTCCGTTCTGCCTCTAGCGATCAGCCACAAAGGGCTTTCTTTTAGAAATATAAAGATAATTGAAGATATTACAGCGGGAATGATGCAAATTATGCAACTGAGCTTCCAAGACAAGTAATATCCGAGGACGTGACTGGCTAGAATTCCGATGACTGTGGCAATTCCTGGTAGGTATAAAGCGACTGCTCGTGTTTGGGGGTCAGCTAATTCTCCGATGTAGACCAACGACACGACTTTGTTGGCGCCCGATGATATGCCCGTGATGAACCTTCCGATGAGAATGATGGTGGTAGAATTGGCGCATGCGATGACAATCCACCCGATAACGAAGGGTAATCCGAAGATGATGTGGGCTGCCTTTCTTCCGTAACTGTCCTGAATAGAACCACTGATCAGGGAGCCAAAGATCATAGACAGGAGAACTATGGATGCTGAAAAAAAAACAGGATCCATAAAATAAGTCAAATTACAACACGAAGGAAAATACCCTTTAAACAACAAAACATAACTTTACTTCTAAAATAAAACTCTGAATAGGCATCTGAAGAAATATCTGGTCGATTCAAACTCGAACTCGATACGCTGGCTTTGATTATAAGGGCCTTACATCTCAGCTGCCTGATCCATAGCAAATATACGAAATTTTATAAGGACAATTATAACTCTGTAAGTTCTCCTCTTCACGACATTTGAACTCATCTTAAATAAACTTGATAATAAAGTAACTCATGGTGGTTTACACTATGGGGTCTGACCATAGGTACTTAATTTTTTGCGGGAATGTGAGAAAAAACGAAACTTGCAGGTAACTCTGTCGAAATGGGCCGAAGTACTGCATTGAAGCCCCCCTTAGGGAGTATTGTGCATTTGACCCCCTCCCCAGCATTATTTCCCGACTCCAGAGCAGGGCCGCTAGTCTCGACTTTTCGCTATGCACTTTGCGACCGAATTCGGTCACTATGACGCAAAATTCAACGCTATTTTTGCGTTTTTTCGTTAACAATTCGTGTTCGTTGTCGAATTTTTGCGTCATAGCGACCGAATTCGGTCGCAAAGTGCTGTAGCGAAAAGTCGAGACTAGCGCCCCTATAACGTATGTCGATGCTGGCGGGGTAACGGGAAGTCTATCTCAGCGGCACAAAGGGTACTTGTATATTACCTATCCAAGAATCGTGGTCTGGGTTATATTGGATGGTTTTATCTTCACGGAGCTGCGGCAGCATCACGGCGGAGATGCCGACCGTCAGTCCGCTGCACAGGCAGATCAGACATGATGCTACCGTTGCCAACGCCTGCAATAAAGTACATACCTATATACATTGTTACAAAAATTAACCAAAGCGAAGGCGAGGAATCAAACATGACAAAGCAAAAAATCTGATTTTTTAAAATAATTTAAATCACAATAATTTTACTTAAAACAACTATTTACGTAAAGGGACATAACATACAAATTAATATAAATACATACATGCCATAAGCATTACGCTCCTACTTTGGCATTCACGTAAAAATACGACGACACAAGTAATATTTTTACATTCACATAAAAAAATAGATTGAAATGCCTTTCTGCCGTAACTGTCCTGAACAAGTCCTGAATAGAACCCAGAGCCAAAGATCATAGACAGGAGAATTATGGATGCTAAAAAAAACAGGATCCATAAAATAAGTCAAACTACATACGAAGGCAAATACCCTTCAAACAAAAAAACAAAACTTTACTTCTAAAATAAATATCTGAATAGGCATCTGAAGAAATATCTTCAATCTGGTCGATTCAAACTACATCCAAATTTATACCGACACACAGCCAGACAAAAGCGTCAACCTTTACAATAGCATACCTCGACATACATAAGTATGTCTCTCGCCAGAACTTATGTAAGTACCTATAAGTCATCATTAGTTAGAGTACATTATTTATTAGTTAAGTACATTTCAACATACCTGTTTACACAGACACGATAGCATAAAACTTTTTGATGAAGGCTCGTTTATTTTTAAGATATATTTCATTTCTTTATGAAACTTAAAAACTACTTATGTTATTCATTCGTTGACTTCGAACTACAAAGATGCTATGAACCAAGAAGTGCTAAGCCAATTCTTTTGACGTCCACAAGTAGCGTGTCCGACCCATGTCTATTTGCATAATACTTATAACAAGTGTTGTCATCACTCTTTTAACAAAGTATCAACAGTATTTCAGTTTTCAGTTATTATTTACTAGTCAAGGTTTCTGATCGGAGCGGTTTTCGCCATCGATCTTATCGACGCGGTAAAGCAGCTAATGAATAAATGTATCACACTAATACTATAAATGCAAAAGTTTGTGTAAGTATGTAAGTGTGTTTGTTCCCGTTCAACTCTGTAACGGCTGAACGGATTTGAATGAAATTTGGTATGGAGGTAGCTTACACCAATGAATTAATACATATGCTACTTTTTATCCTGAAAAAGTATTCGGTTTCTGTAGAATAGCGGGTGAAACCGCGGGGCTCAGCTAATAGTATACATGATATATACCTAGATACCGCATTGTCCCGACAAAAGTTAAAAAGACAGGAATAAGGCGATCTCATTGCCTATATCAAGGTTATGCCTACTCACCCCTGGCAATGAATCAGTGAGAGTACATTTTGATAGGTTTATTCACACCGATGCGTGGTGGATTTCGGTCGTACTGAGAGAAGAATCTGTTAGATATATTTGTATGACTCGAATGGTCGTTTTACCCGTTAGTAAATAGAAATTAAATCATTGTATCAACAGAAGTTTATAGTAACGTAAAGTAATAAACGTCGCAACAATCTGGTACTTTTGTTCTACGACTCTCCTGCTCTCCACATCTCTCTCCATCACACGACACCGCCTGCGCTGTGTATCCGCTGTATATGCCTTTCAAGAGAATCAGGGGATGATCTGTTATAGAGCATGACCGTTTTCTGTGCATCACCTCCGTCAAATATGAAAAGGGTTGCGATAGCGTCAAGCATTGGGCCGTGTGGTGTTTGGGCGTTTCTTACGCAACCCATTGAAGAAGGCCGTTACAGTAAATTTACAATGGCTGGTGGCCAGCGCGCCATTGTAATTGTAATGCAGAGGTCGAAACGTGCGTTGTCCGGAATTGGTAAGGTCGGTTTATATAATCTTACATAAATTGTAATATATTTAGATATAGACCTCCATAGGAATCAATTTTATTTTTAATTTAAAAATCACTCCTTTTTCTTATTGGATTTGAAGCCACTGAACATTTCAGAAAGTGGGTTTTGTTTGAAGACATTTTCCACGAAGCCTCCGGATTTTGCGGTCTCAGCTGATGATGGAGTCAAGACAGCGAGCAGTGTCACCATCATTATGGAGATGAACAGGATGAACATATGCTTGACCATGGTAAATCGTGGCTGCGGTGAAAAAAGTTTATATTAAACGCCTGGTAGAAATTTCACTAAATTATACATATAACCGCTGCTCTTCTTTGCAGCTACAGAATATATCGTTAGAAATATTAGATTCGTTCCTGAACTGCATGAGGCAACTTCAGGATCATCCGTGTCGCTCCGACGGCTTGAAAGTTACTCATTAACACTACAATCTACGCTATATTGGAGCTGAATTGGCTCGGAAAGATGCTGCCGAGGAAATGCACCATAAGCCCCGTGTGGGGCGTCGTTGCAGGACTTATCGACACCATCAAAAGAACAACAAAATATCGACTGCAAAATGTACCCATGTCACACCGGATCCGGACGTAAACAGGAAACCAACAACACCTCACAAGTCAAAATCGGTCAAGCCGTTTAGGACTGGACGTAATATAGAACACAAAACATACTCACATACACTTCAAAACATTCTCTTTCCGGCCCAGACAGGTAATAAATGCACCTTGCGGTATAACGTGTAAAAAGTAGCGGATGAGATTATCCAGGGATAGAGCTTTTTTTTTTACTAGGTGTCGAGACGAGCAAGTCGCTCACCTGATGCTAATCGTCACGCTTGCCCATAACAGTTCAGTGCCACCCAGAATTTTGAACTTCAACAGCTCAAAACTATGCGCGGCAATGCATTGCGCTCGTCACCCTGAGATGTTAGATGTTAAATCTCTGTATGCTCAGTGATTACGCTGGAAACATTGTCCTTCAATCCGGAACACAGAAATGCTTGCACACTACTGCTTGGCGGTTGAATAACTGGCAAAGGTGTGGTACTTCCCCAGGCGGACTCTGCAAGAGAGCCCTACCACTACCAAAAACTCCATACCAAATTTCATTTCATTTCATAGCTAACTCCATATCAAATTTCATCAAACTTATCAGCCATTAGCACGCCATTAGGTACGAAATTGAATGAACAAACATGCACACTTACGAGCTTCCGCTTCGACAATCTTCATCTCGCAAATGATTTGCGGCGACTGATCTCGAGATGGAAATCAAGATCTTAAAAGATGTAAAGCCCCGACTGCAAAACGACAAATCTTCGCGATCCAAAATCGGTCAAGTTGTATAATATAATCAATAGAAAGTCACACAGGAACATAAAATAATATACATATTACATAGTTACTACCCCTTGAGTGGTAGCCCGGACACCTCGTGGTGTGTGTTGTTTTTGAATAAGTAGGTGGAGGTGGCCGATCGTCAAACATCGAAATATAGGACGATATATTTAAAATCTTAACGACTACATCCATATATATTTTAGAAAACTGCAAATTTGTGAAAAAACATCCTCAATTCTTTACAAAATTATCAGACAAGCGAGATTACCGAATAAGGTCTAATTATAAAAACAAATTAATAGTACCACCGTCTAAACTAGAAATGCATAGCTCCGGACCAAACCCAATGGCTGCTAAAATATATAACAAACTACCAGTACAGATAAAAGAGATAGAAGAAGAGTTCAAATTTACTAAAGCCCTAAAAAGTGTATTACTCGCGAAATCCTACTATACCCTAGACGAATTTTTGAGAGATAAGACAATTATGGAATAGATTGACCCGCTCCGCACGATATTGCCATACCCAATCAGGGTCATTATGATTTACCTATTTAAAATATGCTAGTTAAGATCTGCATGTATTCCACATAATGTTTGCAATAAATGAATTGAGTATTGAGTATTGAGTATATTTTTTTGCCACTTGGCAAACAACAGGAAATTGGCGACCACCATTTAATAATCCGCCACTGATGCCCGAAAATATTAATAATTATATTATTCGGGTGTAATCAGAGAATTCTCCTTATAAAGGTGTAATATAATATACTCGTAGAATTTTTTTACCATCTTCCTTTTGCTATGAATGGCTATACATAACGCCATTGAAGTGTAATAGAGAATAGCGATACTCAATTCAGGAGTAATTTATTTATTTTTTTGGTCTTTTCTTAATTTATTAAAATAGCAAATATGGTTATGAAGGTTCTATATATATAACCATTTTTAATAATTTCCTCAATGTATTGATTAAATTGTGAAAGTCTATACTTACGTGAGTGAATTCAAGTCTTCAAGTCGACTAAGTGTGAACTCCGAATGCAGTGTTTGCTTCTACAGCACTTTAGTATCTCTAAAACTTGTTTCTTTTAACTTAATTGCGTTCAATTAAGTCGATAGAATACTTATTTTGCAACATTTTTAAAAAGTTAACTATCATTCTGACTGCCCCGGTAGCTCAGTTGGTAGTGAACCTACCTTCTGTGTTTGGGGGCGTGGGTTCGATTCCCAACTAGGACAAACATTCATGTGATGAACATTTGTTCTATGTCTGGGTGTTAATATCTATATAAGTATGTATTTAAAAATATATGTGTACCTACGTATATCAGTCTCTGGCAGCCATATAACAAGCTTTGCTTAGTTTGGGGTCAGGTGACGATGTGTGCAAAAATGTCCCAGATATTTATTATTTTTTATTATTCTAAAAAAGCAAAATATAAACAACTATCCTTGTTGTTATCTAAAACTAGTTTTGAAACTTCAAAATAACATTATACCGAGTTAATTCAATGAATGATAAATTATAAGTGAACATTACTCCTGTAGTCTTGATCGTCTTTCAGAAGAAATCATAAAGCTTTTAGGAAACGGTTCATTAATAAAAATCTCATGTTGGTGTCTATTAAATAAATAAATAAATAAATAATAAATCTCAATTTTAAAGAATTTTTATTTACGTTTAGATTTCGTTGCAGTCACCAATGTCACCATATTATATTTTCAATGCAATTGACATGCTTTTTTATAATTGTTTTGACTGACTAATGTTTTTAAATAACTTGACTTGAATGTAATCAAATATAAATTTAATTTTTACTTAACTAATTAATTTAATTGGTGTTTTGTACGTTTTCATTGATACACATAAATAAATAAATGTTAAATTCTTAGTATCTACAATTTTTTGTACTTAATCAATATGCTTAACTATGAAAATGAATAAGCAACTACATTAATCGTGTGAAACGGTATACAGACTTTAGAAATAGTTGACTTACCTACATAATACCTATTTGTTCTTACAATCAATCTATGAAAATAATTTTAATAAATATTTGAATCGAGTACAATGGTCACAGATCACACTGTTAGACGTTTGAACTTATTCCACTCGGGTTGGGTTCGTTACGCATAAAACTCATCATATCAGCATAATTTAACCTACACTAATGATCTATTAGCATAATAGTAATCACGTATAAATGTTTAGGCATAACTATTTTCCCCATACCTTAGTATAACAATAACCAGGCATATTATCGTTTAGTTTATACAAAATATGTTTTCTTTTACGCAAAACACGCAAAACGGCATACAATCATAATGCTCATAAGCATCAAAATATCTAATATGTTCAAGATTAATAAAACACCAAGGCATCGTTTCTGTAATTGAGTTTTTTGAGATTTTATAAAAAAAAAAAAACAAAAAAAAAACTAAAGCTCCCGTTATGTGAGGCGGTAAGAACCTATTATTATCTCCTTAACCAACTCGTTTTTTGGCTTTTGAGTATATAAAAAAATGCATGTTACATTAATATTTACTATACTATCAAATATTAAAATGTATTGCAAGCCAATTAATAATAAATATGTATATATTACAACACAATAATATGTATGTAATATGTATCTAATATGTATAACTACCTGTGTTTATTTTCATTTAACTAAAGTAAAAAACCTATTAAGCATAATATACCTACTAACTTTTATGCGACTAAAACATAGTCCAAACGAAAATAGTCGAAAAATACTTATACCTAAAAATATGCAAAAATATTATTATGCCAATAAAAATTATGCCTAACTCATTGCCCAAGCAAAATAAGAATAACAAACTTATCCCAATTGCGAAACAAAGGGATCCCAGTCTACACACAATACCGCTTTATTTTCTATTGCCACAAGCCAGCCATTCATAGTTCTGTATTCTGTTTGTGTCTTTTACAGCAGGGTTCTTCGCGTACTTAATCATCAATTCAGACAACTGTGTTCTTGCGTTTCGAGTCTGCCTTCACGTCCGGAGACATCGGCCTGCCCCTGAACTCCTCCTCAATATCTAGCAGCGTCCTGTCCTTAGTTTCTGGCAGCAGAAACCACGCAACCAACAAGCAGTAGCATAGAACCAGTGCGCTTAGACAACAAGTCCCGTGCACTCCGAAATTAGCAAACCAAAAAGGTGTAGTTTTGAGTGCAATAAATAAACTTGCCGAGTAAGTCAGCATGCTGATTCCTCCAGCCAAAGTCTTGAATTCCAGAGGGAATATTTCTCCAGCAATTATAAAGGACAATGATAATGTCCCGGTGGCTATGGCGAACATCATTAAATGCGTCAAAAGGAACCCGATCCATGGGTGATCAAAGGTGTAATGTGTTCTAGCATAAGCGTATGCTGCTAATGCAAGCAATGCGGTCACATCAATTCCGACTGTAGAAAATAACATTATTCGCCTCCTTATTTTCTTTACGATGTAAATAGCAAGGATATTCGATATAATTCTCTGTACATCCAAAGTGAGTGTCCAAAGGCGTACATTGACATCGCCGCTTGTTGCGTAAATAAAATCTTCAACGTATACCACGAGAATATTAACGCCGCCCCACATGGCCAATGTATAGATATGGCACATGATTATCAAAGGCTTGTAGAACTCTTTCTTTTGGATACTTTCTTTGAAATAGATCAAATTCTTTTGAACTTTGTCGAGAAGACAACTTTCGTCCATTTTTACTTTCGATTCTCTAACAACCATGCTCGCGTCAATCATTTTCCTGAGTTCTTCCTCTTCAGTATCACCTCTGAGCCAACGGAATACTCTCTTGCAGTCTTCGTATCGCCCTTGCGAAGCCAACCAGCTCGGGGATTCCGGCGAGAGGACCACAATGCACAGATCTATCACTGCTATAACCGCGCAGATCATTGCACAGATCCGCCAATTGGTGAAGGAGCTAAATGCGTGTACAGCTAAGACTCCTATAGATATGGAAGATGATATGGTCATGAGGAAAGCTCCTCGGTTTTTAGGGCTGGTGTATTCGCCGATGAGAAGAGATCCTAAAGCAGTAGACATGCCCATGTAGACGCCTTGGAGAGCCCTGGCCACTAGCAGGAAGGCGATGCTTGGAGCAAATAGTATGCAGGTCCACGCGAAGGTAAGCAAAGATATGCTGACCAGGTTGGCGGTTCTTCTTCCGTATTTCCCCATGATTGGTATCACGAGGATGTTTCCCGCGAACATGAAGAATGCAGGAAATGACGCTGGAAACGGAAACGTGGGTTCGATTTCCATCTAGGGCAAACATTCATGTGATGAACATTTGTGTTTGTTCTATGTCTGGGTGTTAATATCTATATAAATATGTATTTAAAAAAATATCTATGTACGTATATCAGTCTCTGGCAGCCATATTACAAGCTTTGCTTAGTTTGGGGTCAGATGATCGTGTGTGCAAAAATGTCCCAGATATTTATTATTGTTATCTATCACATTTTAAATTAATATGATTGTGTTCATTGGATTATGTACACTGGGAAAAAAAAGGGTCGATTTATCGGCTATGCAAGGCCGTGTAAACCCGGTACTGCAGTTGCAGCCGTGTAAACACGGCAAGGGTTACCGTGTGGCGCTAACACGGCTACAGTGGACACACGGTTAAAATCGCACACGGCTAGGATGGTAAGGTTGGATCCGCACACGGTACTGCAGTTGCAGCCGTGTCAACTGGTCGACACGGTTATAATCATACACGGCTAGATCTGCACACGGTACTGCAGTTGCAGCCGTGTCAACTAGTCGACACGGTTCCGATTAGACACGGCTAAATCTGGACACGGTACTGCAGTTGCAGCCGTGTGAACTAGTTGACACGGTTATGATTTAGACACGGCTAAGTATACGTGGCTGGCGTAACCATGTAATATATGCTGCGTTAACCACGTCAACACGGCTGTCGTAGCCGCTTTCCTACGACCTTGCACAGCTGGCGGAGCCGTGTGACGCGGTTGGAAGAAGCCGTGTAAAGCGGCTGCCTCGACCGCTTCAACACGGCTGTCCTAGCCGCTTTCCTACGACCCTGAACAGCTGGCGGAGCCGTATAAATCGGCTGCATCAACCGCGTCAACACGGCTGTCCTAGCCGCTTTCCTACGACCCTACACAGCTGGCGGAGCCGTGTGACGCGGTTGAAGAAGCCGTGTAAAGCGGCTCCATCAACCGCGTCACCTACAAATCTACACAGCAGGCGGAGCCGTGTGACGCGGTTGAAAAAGCCGTGTAAAGCGGTTGCGTCAGCCACGTCAACATGGCTGTCCTAGCCGCTTTCCTACAACCCTGCACAACTGACGGAGCCGTGTGACGCGGTTGAAGAAGCCGTGTAAAGCGCCTGCGTCAACCGCGTCAACACGGCTGTCCTACGACCCTGCATAGCTGGCGGAACCATGTGACACGGTTGAAAAAGCCTTGTAAAGCGGCTGCGTTAACCGCGTCAACACGGCTGTCCTAGCCACTTTCCTACGACCCTGCTCAGCTGGCGGAGCCGTGTGACGCGGTTGAAGAAGCCGTGTAAAGCGGCTTTCTCAACCGCGTCACACAGCTTCGCCAGCTGAGCAGGGTCTTAAGAAGGGCGTTAGCATATCCGTGTTGACATGGCCAAGGCAGCCGTTTTAATACGGCTCCTTCAAGCAGGTCTGCACGGGTATGCCGCCGTGTGTGACGCAGTTAAAGTAGCCGTGTAAAACGACCGCCTCAGCAAAGTCCAACACTTTTTTTGACCCGAATGTTTCAGGTTCGCCAGCTATGTAGGACCTGTAATAAACCATTTGAACGATTAAAAATAACGAAAATAACTAAAAAAATACTGCCCTCAAATCTACTGTCTAAATATTATTTTTCTAGGATTTGGTGATGGTTAATTTGTTGATTAAAAAAATACTTTAAGAAACAGAATTTTATTCAAAGATTTTTACATCACATAATAATATTATATAATAAGTAATAATTATACATTTAGTTTTCGTAATTTCTCATATTATAAATTCATAATAATGACTACGTGAAAATGTTAGGAAGTACCGCTTGCGAAGCGACCATGTTGCCTTCCAAGCCGTTTCTAAAATAGATGATGATTCCAGTCCCTGGTACTTGGATATCGTGATAATGTCAGCATTCGCTAGAAAAAAAATATTATTTAGAATGAAATTATTTTAAAAATAATTTACTGCATACTGTATATCACACAGCATGCTGCGGCTGATACATGGATGTTAATGAACTCAAGAAAAGTAGGTATACTATGTCCGTCCTCGTGTGTTTATCATTACCAAATTTTATCAAGATTGGTCCGGCTGCTTAGAACAAACAATTCACTGATAGGTAACAAACTGGCAAACAGAGAGGGAGCGGTAGTTTCACATATTTAGCACAGAACATAGGTGTAATCCTCAGCATTCTCCTTATAAAAATGTCTTTGGTATAATGTATAAAAATAACATCAGCGTGATTAGTCACTTACGTTTCTGCACCAGTGTTCCCAATACGTTTTAAATTTGATGCGATGGACGATCTTGGGAATCAATTCCGATTTGACGCAGACAAAAGCGGCAACGCATTTGCTGTTATAGCATTTTCTGGAAATAAAATGATTTACTTAGTTTAGTTCATTATCCATCGAGCTACAATCCACTCACTGCATTTGTCAAATAAGACCACATCACGGAATAGGTAGATAATAGACCACAGCACGGGCTAGGACAGCCGTCTGACGCGGTTGAGGAAGCCGTATAAAGTGCCTGCGACTACCGCGTCGACACGGCTATCGTAGCCGCTTTCCTACTGCCCTGCAATAATATTGTTCCCGCCGAAACACTGATTCACATGCAAAATTTACTCATACTAAGTAGGTAGGTACCAAAAATTTCGGGCATAATCACATGTTCTCACATTCGTTTCTCCCGCGAATCGTTTTGTATCAACTAAAACTCAAAAAAACACTATTTACGCAAGTATCTTATTCTTCCATGCAACAGGATTTATGTAATTTATCAACAGTAGCTGCATCTTTTTCCTCTTTGATAGCGCCTGACATGTTGAGAGCGTTTGAAGTAGATACAAGTACACCAAACTCAACTCAAAACGAAAACGAATGGCTGGCCGCCCGCGTGCGCGCACTTTTATATATGCGCGGCTGCCAGATATAGCTATCGACATTTCCCCAGGTTCCACAAATATCTGAAGTCATTTACCTAGGAATAATATTTATGCATTTTAGTAAAAATAAGAAATAAGTTTAGTGTTCATCTAGTTTATCACACTAATATTATGATTGCGATAGTTTGTGTAAGCGATAAGTACGTAAGTATGTTTGTTTCCGTTCAACTCTGTAACGGCTGAACGGATTTGAATTAAATTTGGTATAGAGGTAGCTTATTCTCTGGATTAACACATAGGCTACTTTTTATTCCGGAAAAATATTCGTTTTCTGTAGAATACTGTAAGAATATTTCTGTCATTTATAAATAATATTAAAATACGCCATTACTATAGAGATAGACAAGATATATCAAAGTGTGGATGCATTATAATAAAATAATAGTCTTATTTTAAAATGGATTACACAAAAATATTATTCATACTCTCACACATACTTATTAGTAACACCCTTGACAGATTAACAATAAAGTTAATTGTGTTTTTTATTTAATAAGCTTAAAAATGTGTGTCTTAGATAATTTCAAATTCCTTACTTTAGTGGCAAACGGCAAGTCTATTTATGTGGCAATACAACTTTTATGTTGATTATGCGGGTTTCATCTGTGACACGGCTTTCATAGTCAGGTTTCAGTTAGCACACGGTCTATCGTGTCGTATTTCAAACGGCTCCATCAACCTTGTAGCACTTGTGACACGGCTAACGTAGCCAGGTTTCGTTCAGTACACGGTATCATGTCGTGTCTAGAATGGGTCAGTCAACCATGTTTGTGCGGATTTCATTTCTGAAATGGCTTACGTAGTTAGGTTTTTTAGCACACGGTGTATCGTGTCTTGTCTGAAACCGTTAACCACGATTGTGGGGTCCATTTGTGACACGACTATCGTAGCCTGATTTCAGTACACGATCTCTGGTGTTGTGTCGGAAACGGTTCCGGCAACCATATTTGCGAGTTACATTTGTGTATCATAGCCAGGGTTCATTTACCACACGGTCTGTTGTGCCGTGTCTGAAACGGCTCCGGAAACACGGCACGGTTATCATAGCCAGGTTTTGTTAAGCACACGGTCTGTCGTGCCGTGTCTAAAACGACTCCGTTAACCATGTTTACGGACTCCATTTATGACACGGTTATCATAGCCAGGATTTTTCGTTTTGTTTTATTATTATTTATTCATAACGAAACATAAGTACATACTATTTATTATAATTATGTCAAACTGCATAGCAGTTTGTAGGCAGATGCTTACTCTCAATGTCTACATGCATGTGTTAGCTAAATATAAAAAATAGAGCAGTTAATGTTAAATTAACAGATGAAGGTAATTTCTTAGGTGTAACAATATATGCCAATTTGAATTGGAAAACACACATCTCTAAAATAAACAATAAAATAAATTAATATATCCATTCCCTATGTTATGGTGTCATATTTTGGGGCAATTCAGTCGAATTAGGATCGTGATTCATATTACAAAAAAAATGTCTTCGTGCAATATTTAATATGAGTGGTCCTGATTCTCTCCGTAATATATTTACAGTACAGATGTTCTTAACGCTCACTTGTATATTTATTTACGAGATTTTCCTTATTGTGAAGCATAATCGTAGTGTTTTATTTAACTCCTCAAGCAGAATTGAAGTCGGAAATCCATGTTATCGAGTTTTAATCGTGACATGGCTATCATAGCCAGGTTTTGTTAAGCACACGGTCTGTCGTGCCATGTCTGAAACGGCTCTAGCAACCATGTTTACGAGTTCATTGTTCATTGTGACTTGGCTAACGTAACCAGGTTCCATGTAGCACACGGCCTAACGTGCCGTGTCTTGGACGTCTCCGTCAATTGTTTTCGGGTTCCATTTGCAATACTGCTATCATAGCCAGGTTTTGTTAAGCACACGGTCTTTCGTGCCATGTCTGAAACGGCTCCGGAAACCATGTTAGCTAGTCTGAATTGGGACATGGCTATCATAACCAAGTTTTGTTAAGCACACGGTCTATCGTGCCGTGTCTGAAACGGCTCCGGAAACCATAATCGCGAGTTTGAATTGTGACACGGCTATCTTAGCCTGCTTTTGTTTAGCACACGGTCTGTCGTGCTGTGTTTGAAACGGCTCAGAAAACCATGTTTGCGAGTTTGTATTGGAACACAGCTATCATAGCCAGGTTTCGTTAAGCACACGGTCTTCCGTGCCGTGTCTGAAGCGGTTTCGGAAACCGTGTTTACGAGTTTGAATTGTGACACGGCTATCATAGCCAGGATTTGCTGAGCACACGGTCTGTAGTGCCGTGTCTAGAACGGCTACGTCAACCATGTTTGCGGGTTCCATGTGTGACATGGCTATCGCAGCCTGGTTTAGTTTGACACACGGCCTGTCATGCCGTGTCTGAAACGGCTCTGCCAACCATGTCTGCTAGTATCATTGGGACTTGGCTAACGTAGCCAGCTTTTGCTTAGCACAGGGCCTGTTGTGCCGTGTCTAAAACGGCTCAGCAGACCGTGTTTGCTTAACACACGGCCCGATGCGCTGTGTATACACCGCTTTTACGACCGTGTTAGAGTGTAGCCGTGCATTTTTGCACGGCTACGATTTTTACACGGTTGGAAAATTATGAAACACGGTAAACGTGACCGTTTCTACCGGCTAACGAAGCCGTGTAAATGGCTAACATAGCCATGTAAAATCTCTAGCCGTGTACACGGCGCTTCACACGGCTGCCAAACCCGGCTGGCACAGCCATTTACATGGCTACAGAAAATGTAACCGTGTTCGAAAGCCGTGTATTTTTCCCAGTGTAGTAATTGTTTATATTTCACAGAATCAAGTTAACTACGGTATCTTCGGTTAAAGTTCACACTGATTAATATCAAAAAATGTCCAAATTACTTATCATGTCAATGTCATTTATAAATAAGTGGAAACCCGCGGTTTTTTCCGCTATCTTGCAGAACCGAATATAGGTACCTATATTTTGAGATACTTATACAAAATAATATAAAAGCAGAACTATCAAAAACACATAAAAGCTATCTCTACATATGAAAAGTGCATAATTATTCTGTATCACAAGAAGATTCTGTATCACAAAATATCCACTTTTTATTTATTGCAATTGAAAAGTCATCTAATTCGGGCAACCAATAATAGCATTAAAAAAAAATCAGGTGCTCCTTTTTTATCGGGCAAGTGTCAACAATAACTATACACACAAACTACAACTGCGCACATTACTAACTTAACCTACCACATATGCCTACGACAAACATATGACGTTAACTGTCGACAAAATCAGTTTTATCGGTCATATTTGCCATTTTGGCATTCGTCAAAAAACAATTTTATGGATTCTAGATGTCAAATTAGGCGAGTGATATAATAATAGCGCGGTGCTTGTAGACCGAGCGAAGCGATGGGCTCAAGATTCCAGGGAAATAAATGTGCGTATTATATAATTTATTTTTTTCTTTGCACACACGATCATCTGAACCCAATCTAAGCAAAGCTGGCTGCCAGAGACTAATATACGGACATAGATATGTATTTATTGTTTACCTATGTATTCTATGTTTTCTGATGATGTATACCTTGAGAACCGATGATCGGAAACTTCATGAATTTTTGTAAGCAAGTAGTTCATGCAAATCTAATTTTTATATATAAATATGAGCCAAATCGGTCAAGCACGTAGATACAGGGATTGCGAGAAGTCAGTGCAAGGCGAACACCTGTAGTATAGAACTAGCTCTATAAATCATAAATGCTTTATACCTAACCAAGTGCCTGAGGATTCGTCGATGTCAGATCCCGGTGCCTTCAGCTGTCCCAGCAATGCTGCCCCGAAACCCACCACCAGACCTGATGCTGACATGTTCAAGGACACGCCAGTCGTCACGAAACACTGGAAAATTAATTAACTTACATGTAAAAAGCCAGGAAAATTAGATACATCAATAACAATGTAAATATAGGTCAAACGAAGCAGTTGTACTAAAAAACTCCAAAGATCGCTTATATCTAAGGTATATGTATATTTTCCTCTTGCAACGTTTATTTATGTTTTTAAGAATAGAATAATACTGCCGTATTGTCCCTACAAAAAGCATAGACTGAGTAGCTTTTTTTTTGTACCGTTTTAGATTTTTTTAAATAATAGTATGTTATCTATACTGTGAAAAACTATGCTTGTATGTGTTTTATTTAATTTTCGCAATATCTTCGTTGTATAGGCACTTAAAGTGACATTTTTTTTGCGGTGAAAATACGACGAAAAAACGCGGTTGTTACTACAATACCATAAACATTTTTGGCAAAACAAAACACAGCGGCATAGATTATGGTTTATCCAGGCCCTTGACACCAAAAACAAAAGATTTTGTTAAGTTTTAGGGGGTGATAACAGACTAGCCCCAAAACGCTAATTTTATCAAAAAGTTAGGAAAATTCACTCTCTCTATCGCACGTACGAGAAACCGAGTGACAGCTGTGCTATTCTTATTTCAAATATCGAATGCGCCTAAGCCTCGCGGAACTATCCTAGGTAGAGTAAGAGACAGTGAATTCTGGGTAAGTACTAAAAACTGATGTATATATGAGTATTTACCTATATACCTACTTTAATTAATATTTCAGTTGATTTACACTGTAGAGTAAATAACATTTTGGTCTATTCTGTAAAGTTGCTTATTTAGTAAAATAAAGAATTGAAATTCAATTGGATTTATTAAAAACGGACTAAACTAGTTAGAAATGTATCTATTTTGAAATATGAATCGCTCGGCGAGTGATGCATATTCCTTCCGTTTGGGGACCACGGGACCGTGGCGTCCGGCCGCTAGTTTAGTAAAGGAGCTGTCCAGGCGCCTCGTCGAAGTTACAGGTGACCAAAGAGCTGGCGCTTACCTCGGCCAAAGGATAAGTTCGGTCATTCAACGGGGTAATGTCGCCAGCGTTTTGGACGACGCTACTGCCCGTCGTCCGGTGGTTCGTGTCGCAGTTTTAGGACATACCCGGGATTCTTCATAAATATCTATCCTAGGTTACATATATATTCCTAGCCCACTATGAAGAACTTTTCCTATGGGACAAACACTGAACTCGCGAATATAATTATTATACCCGTATTATACCCGCTGTTCTATAGAAAAATTTCATTCACTCTCGACAAAATGACCGGAACACTTGTTTTTTTCCCCGTGATTTAATTTATTCCCCTAAAGTCGTTCAAGCGAATACTCTCCGTGAAAAATCGGCTTTTGTATGATTGTAGATATAAATTCATGTAATTTTGTTGGCAAGTACCTATACCTAAGTAGTTTATTTGAATAAATTAATGAATTTTAAGTTCGAATATTAGCAGAATCGGTCCAGAGTTGTGAAGTTATAAGGGACGCAAGGTTTCAGTTCGGCGCGATTCCCCACGCTTGTCAGGCGGTTTGGATCCCAGAACGCTCACAGTGAGAAATAAGAGGAAACTGCAGCCTATCCGCCGGGGGTCCTGCTCGCGGTTGTAGGACACATTCCCGGATATGTCCATACCCTATACAATACAGGGTTATAAGGAAAGGTTATGCTAAGCTGAAAGAGGCTCGTAGTACTCATGATTGTGAACAACTTTTACTATGGGACCAACCCTGAAATCATGAAAAATAACTGCTGTTCCATACATGTTGTCGAGTGTCATTGACATTTTTCTATGGATCAGCTGATATTTTTATCTCGATTTCAGGGTTGGTCCCATAGTAAAAGTTGGTCGTAATGATGAGTACTGTGAGCCCTTTTCGGCCCTTTTCGGCTTAGCATACCTTTCCTATTAACCCTGTATAGTCCTTACTCATGCATATAGGAATTAGATATAGTATAGGTCTACCTGCTTCATCAAAGGAGTGATCCATGGCCTGCGCTTGCAAGGCACTGCGTCCGCTGTATCGGTACCCATGACAATATTAAAATTAAAACAGTTCACTCCATCACAGACGCAGCGTTTGAGACGCAGAATCAAACTGAATTAATTTTATTTTGGTAATGATAAATATATAGTGATAACAGAAGAAATGACAGAGATCAGTTCAGTAGTTCCGATTATATGACTTTATAAACACGCGCACTTGTTAAAAAGTGCGCGTGCATCATACCTACATAGATTTACGAACATTGATTTCAGGTCAGCGTTGACAAAAATCCGAATCGGAGGCTAATACCGTAACTTTTGACACAATAATTACGTGGTCTCTCGCTCGTACAATCAAAAATCTTTATTACGTAAAATTATCTACTGAAAGTAATAATTATACTTACAAAATATTTTGCAACATTTTGTATAATAAGTAAGTACCAATATTTAACAAGTTTTAGTAAATTTAATTTTGAGATTAAAAAACATAACACTAAACTTGTGATCATTTATTTATTTATTTAAGTAAACCAGATATCAATCAATTTCTTAATTAGTACACAAAATTTTAAGTAAAAATCTGAACTGGATTGTAATCCAAAATATGTGTACACAGAAAAGTAAAATAATGAGACGAACGTGATGAAAGTACCCATCCGTGAAGCAACTAGCTTACAGATGGGTACCCCCAAGACGGCACAATATTTATAATTTTATATATTTATTGATAACAATATATTTTCATTAATTTATATAGATGTCAACTTGTATGGATCCTTCACTCAAAAGACACTATAAACACACAATGACATTATAAAGAATCAAATAATATCTAATTAGTTAATTATGCATGAAAACTCCTTAATATGTACTTAACTAAAATATACTTAAATAAATAAATTAGCGACGCTTCATACTCGAGAGCTCCCCACTATAGGTTTCCGTGTCGGGGATGTCATAGAACACACTCACACTCACAGACACGGACAATTAATACTCACAACCCTGTCCTGGAGCAGATATTTAAATTTTAAATTCATCTATAAAAACTCTCCCCGGCCGGGAATCGAATCCAAATACCTCGAGCTCGTAAGGCAGACGCGATACCGACTACGCCAGGAGTCGTAGCCTCAAAAAATGGTTTAAAAAAAAGTTAAAAATGTAGTACTCTTTTTGTGAATTTTGTATTAAGCCCGCAACATCCATGTTTTCGTAAATCTATGATAGCGGAAACAAACATTTGCATGAATTCTTATCGTGGACTATAAAGTAAATAATTTTAGTATTGTAATGCTTACATACGCACTGATTTTATGCTAATTCTGAATAGAGAGAATTACGAACTGACTTACGAAGGAATTTGACCAATAGGCAACTTGGCACAGCAACTCGGCCAGATCCACCACTACTGATCCACTTATCCAGGCAAAATTCCTCAGTATATACCTACTATGAATTTAGTTACTTAAGAGTTCTCAACGAGACTCCTTATGTCGTGAAAAATAAGACAAACGTATATCGTAGCCGCGCGTGTCCTGTTCTTGCATAACAAAAAGGTTTTGTCGCGGTGCGCATGCCAGCCCTATTATTAACAAACCGCGATGTCTGTTTTACCTTTATAGGCTGTATGTTTGGAACCGCAATAGGCAACCGGTTGAAACTATACATACATTCAAGCACGACAGTTTGTGTGATTAAAACAAACAAAATTTAAATAATAAAACAAAATAGAAGTATACGTGTCAGACTCGCGCTACGAATTCCAAACTGAATGAAAAATAAACACGTTTGCAAATTATACACAAATATTATAATGTGTGGTGGTACAGAACCCTCACTCAATGCGCGAATGCGACTTGCATTTGGTCGCTTTTAAGATTTTATTTGGGTACTAGGACATTTTTTTCATACTAGTAGATTGTAAATTGTAACAGGTCACTAAGTATTGGTAGGTATATAGGTGATCATTAAATGATCCCCAAAATATCCAATGCCCACAGTTAATCACGTACAATATAATAACACGTAATAAACAATTGCGTAAAGAATAGACAATTTAATAGTACAAGTCGTATCTTAAAATATAAATCCGATTTAATTTTGCGTAGTCGTCTCGTCAATTTTGTCATCGTTTGTTGAAAACCGAGCACACTTCGCGTGTGTGACCGATAGTGAACGATAATATACAATCTTTTTATTGTGCAGATAAAAAATAATAGGCACTTATGGATATATTCAAATAAGCACCTACTTCTTCAAACTCCGTGGAGCACATGCACATGCACACAGTTTTAAGCTGAGTCTATAGAACTCTACTACAATACAATAAACATTAAATTTACTTTCGTTTGAAATTCCTGTCCATGCTTATATAAAATCCTTTGAACGAGTTTCAAAGGGTTTCGAGATAGTAGTCTCGGTGAGACTTCTCGATTATCCTCACTCACGATGTTTCTCACTTACAACACGCAAAGCTTGAGAAAAGGTGAAAGTGCTCGCACTGTCAGTTTCGCACTAGTTAGGTTAGATGTAAAAGCAGCACCGCCGGCGACTTTCACGGCTAAACTCTTGGTGTTCGACGTGAGATAAGTACGGCTGACAACAGTCTAATTCAGCTGTCGTCAAGAACGACTGCTTATTGGACTATCATGCTGCTCTCCTACCACCCAGGTTGCTATCAATGAGCTCGCCAGCGAGCGAGATAATCTGCTACTGGCCAAGATTTCAGTGACATAGCTCAATGAATCAGTAATACGCCCTTGCCATGTCAGACAAAGGAGATTATATTACCAGAAGAATCTAGCGCCAGCAGGCCTAGCACGGGTGACGGGATAAAATGTTGTCCACCATATTTATCCCGCGAGAACGAGACGGATGTATCCATATCTTTATCACGTGACGCGAAGACAAAACGGGTGGTCATAACTTTATCCCGGCGCCCGTGCTAGGCCTACAGGACGTGAGTTATACCGTGGAGACAGTTTGTAATATGACGTGACGCCTTTGCAGTCGGGTGGAATAACGAATGATACTCCCTGCCTCTTCCTTGTTTCCCGAGGATTGCAATCTGCATTTTCAAGGCTATGGTGATAGATTTCGTCTAGATTTACGTGCTGCATCCGCAATGCTCGGCCACACCGTCGCTTCGAATCGGCTAGTACTTAGGTGGCCAAAAGTATATATGTTTAAAAAAAATTGGTGACCTGCAAAGTAGCACTACATCCAATAATCAAATAAATAGGCTTCTGTAAGTACTTACCTATATTGCTGAATTCATGTACATTTACAATTATCATGCACACAGGACTTTATCAATTAATTAGATAGGTTTATGAGCTTGATAATGTCTAAGAACAAAACTTTATTTTCATTCAAACATTGACATCCAACAAGGATGTGAATGGCCGTTCCTTGCTTGTTTATCCAAACAAGTTTTCTTTGACAGTGTACACAGCCCTTATGATAAGGGACGATTTCGATAGGATAATATAAGTGCAGTAAAAAATGATAACGGAATCGATATTTGTTAAAACATGAATCTCTTTGTACGCTTTATTGTAGTTACCTACTCGGCAAAAATGTGTGAGACGCGGAACGGAACCTTGTGTATTTGAGGTTTGAATCTGTGTCCACTTGTGCGTGTGAGCTGGTGATCAGTGAAGATGTCGAAGAAATTCAGGTTATCGCCGTTTGTTAAACAAGTAAGTTAATGCAGTTCCTTTTGCTCTACCTACTTTGAATATCGTTATTGGTTAATTTGTAAAGCAGAAAAATAGACCTTTTATTCGAAAAATTTCGGAGCCTTCTCCGACAAAATAACACGGTATCAGGCGGAAAACACTAAAATCTAGTACGGTTATCCGCCTGAACTTAATTTAGCAACCAAAGCACGATCATAGCCTCGGCTTGATAAGTTAAGTTTAACTAAGTAGAAAATTCCTAGGTTTCTGGTCCTTAATTCTGGTCACCGGTCTGGTCACTGGTCACTGGTAACGCCACTTTATACTTGTTGCTTCATTATGTACATAAATAGATATGTGAAAATATTCCAATGAATCCACCAGGAATGGATACTTTAAAAAATATTATAATCAAGCTGTTTCCGTACACTGGAATTTTGCGTCCTTTCACGCCATTCCTTGTTCGGAAATTAGGCTAGTCTAGGCGTTAATGTCATCGAAGCGAACCATAGAAATATTTAAAATAAAAACCACTTTAAATAATAACATTCAACGACGGATTTCCACCAAACCTGTGGTGGAATTGAAACAAGGCTGTAGGCCTAGCACGGGCGCCGGGATAAAGTTATGTCCACCCGTTTTGTCTTCACGTCAACGTGACAAAGCTAGAATATGTATAGATCCGTCTCTTTCTCGCGGGATAAATATGGTGGACAACATTTTATCCCAGCGCCCCTACTAGGCAAGCAGGTCTGAAAATGTGTTACTTTATTTTGAATATGGTTGTTATATATAATTAAACATTTCAACCCAGCTCCACACAGTTTTGAAAAATTTGCCGTCCAAAAGGACTTCTACGTCCAATTGTCCATAATACAAATAAGCTTACCAGAACACCCGTCTCGTTTCCAGTGCTTCGTGACAGCTGCAGTTGGCAGCAACATCATCGGGCATGGATGCGCTATCGGATACCCAGCGGTGCTGCTGCCTCAGCTCTTCCGACCAGAGTCGGGGATACCCATGGACCACGCCTCGGCTTCATGGATAGGTTAGTGGAAGGGATGTACTAGGTTTTATTCAGGAAGTGTTGTTTACCCAATCACGACTTGATTGAGCTTTCTGTAGTTTGGAGATTGGTCTCTGAACATCTTTCAAACAAGCCCGGATGGGTGACAACGCTAGGTATATATTGGCGGAGGTGGTAATTTCCGAACAATAATTTTCATCCTGAGAGGATATCCACGTTAGAGGATTCCGGTGCTCTGGCTTCAGACATTCTTTGTATCTATAGCTCCTACGTACGTTCTCTGGAGATTCTGGGGCCCTACATAAGCACCCAAACTCCGTCAATGCAACTGTGCTACAGGTGTTTACTCATCAGGTATACCTATCACAGATAAATATAATAACTAAAATAGGTAAATTTATGGTCATCTTCTATACCAATATTATAAAGAGGAAAGATTTGATTGTTTGTTTGTTTGCATTGAATAGGCTCCGAAACTACTGAACCAATTTGAAAAATCCTTTCGCTGTTGGGAAGCTACACTATTCCCGGGTGACATAGGCTATATTATATTTTCAAAAAAATTAGGGATCCTTACTAAAACTCCAATAATGTAACCCAAGATGTAAAAAAAATACCTAAAATAGTCTTTACATCGCGTGCGCTGCGAAAACTATTGATGATGATAGAATAATCTATACCAATAGGTATAATAAAGAGGAAAGATTTGATTGTTTGATTGTTTGTTTGTTTGCATTGAATAGGCTCCGAAACTACTGAAACGATTTGAAAAATTATTTCGCTGTTGGGAAGCTTTTTAGCTTTCTTTATAATTTTCTTTTTTTTTTGTAACTTGACGCAAATAGAAGGGTTTTCGTGTGTATTATATATTTTTTTTTTTTTTTTAAATACCCGTACGAAGTCGAGGCGGGCTGCTAGTTAATTTCTAACTTTACTAAACTTTAAATTTAACTATTAAATGGCAATGCTGAGAGGCCGATTCAAACTCAGAATGAAGGTCGGGTGTCTTAAATTATCCTTACTTTTCAAGTTCTTAGGTAAGCAGTAGGTACTAGTTTATCATAATATTGGCATATAGCAGTACACCTACCTACTTATATGCAGTAGGTATACTCGTAGTAGTGTTTTGAAACTGAAAGATTAGATTAGGACAATCACATTATCGTTGCCAATTTAATTTGTTGCTAAGAAACATTTTCAAAATGAATGAATACGCTAATTGTTCAGAATGATTACCTTCATTTAACTAGGTATATATTATTATAGTGAAGTGGCTTGTGTCAAAACAACGCAATATTCACTCCGACATCTTCAAGACACAGGATAAACACGCAAATCAGACTCATGTCTCGCCCGCCCCCCCATGTTTATGTGTCGATGTTGCCATGGAACACACACACAAAGACATGCACAACTAGCATCCAGACTCGGAACAGTTATTTAGAGATCTCCACACTTATCCAGGTTTCCCCTTCCAGCGTCAATACTCGGCATCACCCAGCTGATCGGCAGCTTCATAACTCCTCCTATAATGAGCAGGTTCGGTCGGAGAGCCGCTCATTTCGCCGTCACCATGCCTGTTCTCATTGGCTGGTTCATCATCACCCTGGCCACAAGCTTTGAGGTGAGGTCTTAGGACTTCTAAAGTACTATAAAATATATATTTTTTTTCTCTAAAAATAAATTTATCTCCTTTTCAGGCCTTGTTTGTTGGAAGAGTCCTCCATGGAATTTCAATCGGTATGCTCTCACCACTACGGTCAGTTCTCATTGGTGAATATGCAAGTCCAAAGAACAGAGGAGCACTCCTTACAACGGTGTCTCTCACTCAGTCTTTTGGCATCTTCTTCGTGCACTTAGTCGGATCGTTTTTAAGCTGGCAACAAACTGCGTTGGTTTGCGTGTTTTTTTCGTTCGCAAGTCTGGTTATGACAATATACTCGCCCGAATCTCCAAGTTGGCTAGTCTCTAAGGGGAAGTACGACGAGTGTCGGAAGGTGTTCCGATGGTTGAGAGGCAACGACGAAGACGATGAATTGGATGAGATGATCAAAGCTCGCATACGTTTCGAAGACGCAAGGATCACTATGAAAAACACTAACCGGATGAACCGGTTCGAATCTATGACTGCCACGATGCAGAAGAAGGAATTCTACAAGCCAATCATAATAATGATCCATGCCTATGTAATGGTGCAGTTTGCTGGAGGCACCACCATGGCGGCTTACTCGACTACCATAATCGGCTTGATAATGGGCCCAGACGTGAATTCCCATTTCTGGATGATATTTTTGGACACCCAAAGATTGATTACCAATTCTATAGCTGTATTCGTCATTAATAAAATTAAGAGAAGGACCATGATGTTCATCACTGGAGGACTTTGTGTGTTCAGTCAACTAGCCATAGCCGCTTACACGTATGCGAAGACCTACGGTTACTTGCAATATGACGCTATATGGATCCCGGCTTTGTTGATTAATCTTCAATTCTTCACAGTGGCTACTGGAATGCTGCCTTTACCAAATGTGATTGGAGGTGAAGTTTTTCCCTATGAATACCGAAGCATCGGTGGGAGTATCAGTTTAGCGACTATGTCCGCATCGTTCTTCTTGGTGCTCAAGACGTTTGTTACTCTGGTGGACAATATAGGCATATACGGGACGTACACCGTTTATGCTGGACTTCTCACGTATTGTCTGGTAGTGATTTGGTTTATGTTGCCGGAGACTAAAGGCAGGACCTTGCAGCAAATCGAGGATGAGTTTAGAGGACGACCGTTGACGTTTGTGGAGTTACAGTCAAAGATATCCTTGCAGGCGTGTCCCGTTGAGCTTTACAAAAGGAAGATGTCGAGGAAAGATAGCACACCCTTACTGCATTAAAAAAGTTATGGATGCAGCTGTCTAAGAGTTAGGATAGTCTCATATTTGGGACTTTAAACTTCTCCTCTCTCTAACTTTTTAACACTGTAAAGTAGCGCAACAGAGACTACCTGACAAAGCTTTTAGGAATAAATGAAATGAAATTAATGAAATTTAGAATTTCACGAGTTAAGAGAGTGAATGTCACTCTTCACGCAATTCTGCTATCAAGTGTGTCGATACACTATCTCAGTTTACGACTTTGCCAAGATATCCTTACTCCGTCAAGATTACAGGTGATAAGGGGATCATCTGGGCGGTAGGTGATCGGCTGTTAAGGGGGCAATAATGATATCTAGTCAAGATAGTGATGGCGGTGAAACAAAGAATATGGATGACGTAGGAAAGCCTATAGCTTAAGTGGGATAACAAGGCCGGCTGGCACCCAGATGCCAGAACTACATTGCGAACCAGACCCTCATTGATAAAACAGTAAAAGTACAAGAAATACACAAAAAAAAAAAAACAGATACGGACTAAACGCTATAAAAATTTACAACCATCTTCCTGTAGAAATAAAAACGTTAAGTGATAATAAATTTAAGCGCAGCGTAAAAAATTGGTTAATCACTAAATCTTATTATGACCTTAGGGAATATTTTGAAGTAAATATAGATCAATAGTAAGGTACCAATTACCATTTAAGTAATATTTTTGTTAAGGAATTATAATTGTTTGTGTACGTTAGACTATAATAATTAATTGTCGTGATGACCAAAACTGTTGTCACCTATTTATTTCTGATTCTGATCGCTTCGTGTAGCCTCGCGCCTAAGCCCGAGTAGATATTTCCCTAGTTGTGTCCTAGAAAGTTTAAACGTATGTATTATTTTTGAAGTATTATAGTTATAGTTTCAGGAGAATTAATCAGCATAAAGATAATTATTAGCAACTAGCATTCAAATGATGATAATTATATTGTGTAAGTATGTATTGTACATACCTAGCTAACTTTGTATAATTGTAAATCTAATACAATACAATATAACACCAATATTATTCACACCAAAAAAAAGAAGTTAGTGTAAATGTAGTGATGTAAATAAAAACAAATTGTTATTTTTCAAATATTTTTCTATATTATTTGGTACACAATAATCAATCTCGCACTGTCCAACGATACCCGGCGATTTTGGCTTGTGTTATCTATATCCTTCTTTTTAAACAAAAAATGTAAAAATGTAGTACCCCGGGTTACATTCACGTTATGTGTGGCTCGGCTCCCCAGTATTGTTGGACAATCGAACCCTTAAAAATATTATTTACAGTTCATTACATTGGGTATGAAACATCGACTTTCAGATCGGCGATTTGCAACGGATAGAGATCACTTAACAGTAATTTGAAAACTTAATTTTAAACAGCCATTTCATTAAATAAATGGTCAAGCTTACTTGTTTAATAAAAGAAAGTTATGCAAATATGTGCTCATTTCAAGCTTTATAAAGTTCATCATTCGTTTGTCATTTTTAAAAAAAAATTGTTACTTAAACAAGTAAACATCACCAATATACTTAACAACTAATAACAATCCAAAACGTTTCAACTAAAAAAAAAAAAAAAAAAATTGAGACAACCGGCGATTGGAGCCTATCTACGACGCGTCCGACCTTTACATAACAAAAAATATTATCATTATCAAAAATCATTATTAAAGGCCGTTCGGTGTTACAAGCGGGCGCGTGTGCGGATCTACATTACGTCTAAAGCGACTTTGTCATGCCAAAATGGGAACTATACCTGAAATTGACGTAACATTTTTCGCGCGGCAGGCGGAACTTGGTGAGGACAAGAAACACGCTTGGTGCGAGCACGGGGTCCACTAGTCAATCCAAACATACTTGCCATTGTATGTCTTTCATTGATATTGTAATGTCGATTAAAATAATGTAACTTACAATTCTTTTTGTATGTTGCCGAAAAAGAGTTTTTTTTTTCTCGCGGTTTAGTCGCGCATTTTATTTCATTTCCTATCCCGTATACATCCGCCGGGAACAACGAACGACCTTAGAGGTTTAATTCTCATGTTATGAATGGGCCTTCGGAATCAATATTAGTTTTAAACTAAATAATTGCTGAGATAGTAAACATCGTATTTAAGGTCAAACGATTTCCATACAAAAATCAACGGAAACAATCTGTCTTGCCGACTTTTGGAAACGCCTATATATTTATATACTTAGCAATAAAATAAATAAATAAAAAATACATTTCAAAATAATTATTTACGCGACACTAGTCAAAGTTTTTTTTATGAAAGAGTTTTTTTTAAACAAAACAATTTTTATTTATTTTTTAAATATAAAATAAGTTAGAAATGTAACTATTTAAAAAAAAACTTTCGGTAATTTTGTGTAAATACATAGATATTATTTCTAAGAATATTTTAAGCGTTTTTAAAACTCACGGAGCTAGTACGTTCGAGTTTATTTTTGTGTGAATAACGTTGACAGTTATTTATCTAAAGGAAACCTGAAAAAGCTGTTTACTACAATATACAAATCACATCGAAAATTATCAGTTTCTTGCATATTTTAATGTAAAAACGATCTTATTACCAACATTCGTAAAACATTAAATAAACTGATCCGAAGCTAAATTTTCAACAGTTTTAATTAAAAATCTGTTATATTACATCTATTGAAAGAAACTAAAAGAAATCTGTGTTTTTATATTTTGACAGATACCAAGTAAAGGAAAATGAGCTTAATATCTGTCAAAATAAAGCTAGTATTAGGACATAAATTATAATAATATAAATGGCGAAGTGTACTTTCGCAAGCTCTTTTAAGTTCTTTTATAACTAAACAATGCAAAATGCGCGTTCACCTTTACTCTATACAATATAAGGTCTAAAATAATATGTACAGCTGTTGGTATTATCTACATAGCAAAACAATTTTTAGGATTGCTTGTATAAAGAATAATTCACATCACACACTATGAATAGAGACTATCACACAGCATAGTCTCTATTCACATTTTACGCAGCGAAAGATTATTATAACTTCATAACATGACCGACTCCGTTACGATCCTTGATATTTAAATGAGCTCTATTGTTGAAGTCGCTTCTATTTTATTTATTTTTTTGTCAGCTGTAAAATTGTCGCCATCCCATTCCCACGTATTATAAAAAGGAGACACGATAATTGCCGTCAGTTTAGTCTAGTATATAACAGAACTGACACCATTGTTCAGTAGATTTTCCACTGACAGTCTAGGCTCAGTGTGATGTGAATCAAACTTAATGTAGTATCGAAACGCGACAGAATCCTTCAAGCTATTCGACAAACGACAAGATCATTTCACTCGGATACAAAATATCAACAAACACGGGGCGAGACAACGCAAGGCGAGACGTAAGGCTCTTACTCGCGTCCAGTTGTCTCGCTCGCGCGTTGTAACATTATTGGAGGTTTAAAATCATTAAGTGTACATTTCCAAAAAGTAAAGTTGTAAAGTTAGTGTTGTGTTAAGATTGTGTTTTAAAGAAATCTTCGTTTTTAACCGACTTCAAAAAAGGACGACTATTCTTATTTTTTTTTTTAAATATTTTAATTAAAAAAACATAAGTTTTCTTTCGATCCCTTTCGTCTAACGAAAAGATATCAAACACCCTGAGAATATTACTGACGTTATGATAATTATATAGATACAACATATTTTTTTTTTTGGAAATTTACACTATTTACAAAAACTTTCTAATGTGCGAGTGAGACAGTTGCGGACCGGTTATATATCCCTCACACACAAGTAGAGCATCGAGTAGCATCGGCGAGTGTACAACCGGAGATAATAATAATTATCGAACACTGTGCAGGTCATTCCACTAATGGTAAATGTCACTCTGTGTGACAAACACAACAGACAAAACACAATTGACACGTTTAAGACAAACTGTTCCGATCAATACTAATACAATAATTATAAAGAGGTAAACTTTGTAAGTTTGTTTGTTTGTTTTGCCAGACGGTAATCTCTATAACCACTGAACCGATTCTGAAAATGACTTTACCGGTAAAAAGATATCCCTGAGTGACATAATTTTAAAGGGGGTGATAAAAATATTAATAGAGTAAGAAGTTGCAAAGAATACAGAATTAAAATTATGACAAATTACGTCACAACTAACTACGCGATAAAAAAATTGTTCTTAATGTTCCCTGGTTGTAGCTGTCTCGTTCGCACTATATCGACATTTTCTAATATAAAAAAAAAAAACAGAAAAGAAATTTGAAAAAATTTCATTGACTTTAGAATACCATTGCCAATGTTTTATAACAACTGTCATGTTATTATTTTTTAATATGGCTAAGGAAAAGAAAAAAAACAACAAATGTGTTTCCTTCTCCTTCGCGAAAAGAAAAAGATAATAACATGAAAATCGTTTTAAAACATTGGCAATGGTATTCTAAAGTAAATGACTCGTTTTTTTTTTATTTTCGTCTTTGTTATATTAAAAAATGTTGATATAGTGCGAACGAGACAGCGAGGACCACGGTATACGCGTCCTTAACATCCGTGAATGGACAGGTATGATGGCTGTACAGTCAGCCTCAACTAGATATTAATAACGTTCGGGGTACTCAGAAGAATCAAAACAAAAAAAAAACACTTATGTGTACGCGTGCAGAAAACGCATAAATTACAAATAGCCGGAGTGTTTATAATTAGCTTATCTATCGTTCGAAATGTAATGTAAAAAGTCGTAAACTCATGCCAATATGTATTTAGCAACTTGTCTTTGTGTAACAGTTACTGAAGGTCAATTATTTAAAGCTGACGGCAATACCACTGGATAAATAATTTTAGCACGCACAGCGAAGTGTAACTGCCCGAGATAAATAAGTAAAAGCGGGGGACGCGTGCGAGAAGGCGGGAATCGCTTTGTCAGTTACTTGCGAGGTTAGATGTTAAAGCGGCCCCGACTGCGGGTTCGCGCTCGCAGTGAGAAAAGCCTGACACTTGCAACAATTTATAAACAACATATTTATTAATTGTTGGACAATCAAAGTGTCTGCGCAAAAGAGACAGAGATATTTTAACGCAAACGATATAAAAATATCTTTCAGAACCCGTCGGCAGCGCGAGCACGGTGGTTTTATCGATTGACATAATTATTTTCAAAATGCCTATGACAAAATCGGTTTTATTGGTCCTTAACGTAATATTTGCTATATCTGTCGAGTTACATCTACCATACTCACGGCGCTGCAATGCAAGTACTGTTTCTTATCGATCGACAAATTTAACGTTTGACAAATCGGTGTAATCGATTCTAGCGTCATACTTGGGATCTTTCGTCAACAAAAAAACAATTTTGTCTATTCTAAATGTCAAATTATTCGATTTATAAAATACTGGTATTACAATGCGTCTGGACATAAACATTACACATGCTCGCCATCTTTAAATAATTGAGTTTGACCTGTTTAATGTCTGTTCATCCTTACCTGACCAAAAATGTTAACAAACTTCCCTTTCTCACAAAATCGTCGTTTTCTCATAAAAATCACACAACCGAAGCACGCACTTTAGTCCCTGGCTACATAAAAAAAACATGAATGCAACTATTTACACACGGATTTCAACGAAATTCATCATAATTACACTATAATTTGCATAAATACGAAAACAACACAAAATAATCTGATCGTATTTTGCGGTTAGACTCCTCTACAGTCTATGGATTTTAGTTTAGTTTGTTTACCTTTCTTGTCAGGTACGAATGTACAGACTATACCATTCATGATTTACTTTTAAGGCAGGACATAGACGTCTAACTTAAGCCAAGTAACAATCAACAAAACACACACATTAAACTACTTGAACACTCATCTCCCGTCAAACTTGTCAGTTACATTTAAAAAACATTTAATTTTCTAAGTTTTTCTTTAATAAAAAAATATTTACAAATCTGTTATTCCATTTTGCCTAGTAACCGATTTATCTATAACCCTCTCAGGAATGTTAATACGTGTACCTAAAAATATTTTAAATACATAAAGCAAAAGAAAATAGGCAATAAAGCTAAGTTAACTAACTAGTCACCAGCTCCGGGATCACACTTCCAACTTTTACTCAAAAATTCCGCTCCTTCAATGTTTTACTTTACTTTAAAAAATTGGACTATTCTGGAAGTATTCAATTCGAGCAAATAAAAAATATATTCTACAAAACGGTTTATAAATGACGGAGTTCAGAGGCAACAAAAAAAAAATTACGAGATCCTATTCCTTTTTTTTTGGAATTCGGTAAAAAATCGCTAGAAATACGTAGCCCAATTCTGAAAGCTGTCAAAATCTAATATGTTGGTTTTATAAAGAACGCCTCCAGATATCCACATGATCCACCACATCCATCTCGCACCCAGTCTGTATAAATAACTTACACATTTACGCTTGGTTTTTAGTTCTGAATATTAAGTAGCTTGATGGCAATCGGAATCGGGCTGCTATCGGTTACAGTTCTTTACCTTCTGTGGTATTATTAGACAAATATGAGACTTGCCTCACGATTCTGAAACGTTTGTCAACACAACAGTTTAATTCTACAACTGCCTTTGTCTGGCACTAAGCAAATGACAATGACAGCAATAGACTTAATCTGTTGTCAAAGTTAACAAACGTTTCAGAATCCCGAGGTAAAGTAATTTAAATAACACACACTCAGCCTTTGTGTTCAGATATTAAATACTTTAGGATACACGTATTGACATCATTACTCAAACACAGGTGTCGCACAAACCTAGCTCTAAAAAATTTTTTTTTTTACATTTTGTATACTTGAAACAAAAGGTTTGTGTACATCATGTAAACCGTACAATTTCGTATAAGCCTTTATCTTAAAAACTCCGCTTTCGACTCCTTATACCAAAGATATTTGACTCGTTCGAGGCACATCTTTCGAAGGTAGTGTGAATATTTTGTATTTTTTTTAATATTTGACGTTTTGAACATAGACAACATCGATTTAATAAGTTATTTTTCTATGCTAACATTTGCTTAGAAAACGATGACGAGCGCGCGCCGGGTTTTAGTTTACTCAGGGGTAGTTTGTTCGGCTGTGCCGCTCTCTCTGCGGTGGACGTCGCTAAAGTTATTTTGAAATGCAAGCGACTCTATAATTGGAAATCCACAATTGGAAATGTTGGTTTGTCACGATCGTAAGTTACGTAAGTACCATGCTCTGGTGCAGCCGAGACCAATCTCGCATTTCTACTGACCGAGGCAATCTCGACCGCGCCAGGGTAGAGCCCCGGGTCCCAAATTTTACCTATCATTAGACAATTAGACAACAATAATTATCAATAATAACAATTGATTTAATAAGCCACGTTCAGGCGAACTTTAAATACAATTTCTATGATATAATAATATGTTTTCGTTTTTATCCAAAATATAAATACCCCCTTATTCATGAACGATCTATGCAAGAGTGGTCTGTCAACTACATCCTTGCGAGAAACGTCACGTGCGAAAACGAAACAAAACACATTTCAAATAAAACACGCATAATCGACGTTTCTGATCAAGACTATGGATATTGATTTCTGCCGTTCGTTCTATTCTCCTCTTTTCTAAATCCAAAGTAGATACAGATGTATCTGTTGTACTTGTACATAAAATATGAAACGCTGTTTCAATGGTGAGGATGTTCTTTATTTATGTAAAAATAGATTCGAGCCTTTCCAAAAAAGAAATTAAGTTTGATAGATGATAATATTTATACAAATTTGAGCTAATTCTGATATATTGGCACTGATTTCAAACTCAATTTATTTCTTGTGTTAGTTCCATATCGATTTTAATTATCACGTAAATTTTTCTATCAATCCATATACAATATTAACCAATCATACATTCTGTCACTTGTACTTTTCTACTTGAGAGGACACTTATATTTCTTCATCTCACTTGTCATGTCATTGCAAGTGTCATAGTCTTCTACGGGATGTCACAGTCAAACACATAAAAGGAACAGATTGTCAACTCCAAAGAAAAGAGAGATTTGATGTAACTTTATAATACAAATATAAATGAATATAAATGAATGAATATAATGAATACAAATATGAATGAATATAATACGTTAAACATTTCATGAGAGCAAAATTTGTAAATTTTTCGTGGATAGGGTTAATTGAATAGAAGACCAAACGCTAGACTGTAGTGTTGTGGTATAATAAAACAGCCTACGTCATCAGCGTGCGTTCCGCAAGAGCGGAATACGGAACCCATACACGTTAGACAAGGATACGCGACAAAATGGGGGATAGTGACGTCGGCTAGTGTGATGCCAAACATTGTTTTTTTTTTAAAAGCTAATATGTACCAAAACGTGCCGCGGTCGTTTGATTTCTTCGGCAGCTAATCCAACAGTGCTTATAGTTAAGATTTTTTAAGAAAAAATAGAACGATAACTTATTAGAGAACTTTTGCTAAAAAAAATTAATGGCATTTGTTTCCGTGTTCTCTGTATCAGCCTTTAAACATCCCACTGCTGGGATATCTAGATACGACGATCCACTACACTGGTCTAGTGCGGGTCTGTGTTCATAAAGCCCAAATAAAATTGCTGCAAGTATCTAGCATGAAACTGTATCAGTAACTGATAATATATTTTCAATATTTATTTCTTGATTTCGGGTCGTACACTATGAACTATCTGATCTTTTTAGATATGATATGACTGTAAGGTATATCGCCTTTCGCGTTTCTTCGGAGACGTCAATCCGTACCTTGAAACAATAAGTCGCGACAGTTCGAAGTGGTCGTCAACATGAGCAGTCCACAGCACAGCACAGCACCGTGCCGCCTACTGCTTGTGGCAGGCGCCGCACACGTAGTCGTCGTCCTCCCGCAGCGAGTGCTTGGAGAGGCCGACGCAGTGCATGTGGAACCACTGGTCGCAGCCGCCGTCGCACTGCACCCAGTCCACCTCCTTGCCTGCGACAGCTCACAACATTACTTCACTGACATTACTCACGGTGAGCGATTCCTCATTAGTCGACACGACACGACGGTGTCGGTGTCTTGTCGTGTCGTCTAATGAAGAAACGCCAAATGAGGACACTTTTTATCTTTGCCAGTTATCCAATCGCCAAGCAGTATAGTATATAGCAGTATGGGTAACGACACTTACTATTAGGCGAGGGACATGCTCGTCTAGTCACTCAATTTCATAAAAAATAAAGATCTAAAGAAAACTAATTTGTTATAAATTTCTGTAACGATATAGCCGACCGACCTGAAATGGTTTTTTTTTACATTACGAGTACATAAGTTTCGCTTTTTGGTGAATAAGCGAGATAAAACTTCTGTTCTGTTTCAAATAAAACAAAATCAATCGTGGCCACTCTGACGTGACTATATAATATGAAAAAATATTACATAATAATGTGTTTTAAACAGTACTAGAATATGGATTAACAAAGATCCTTTAAATAATCAACGAGTATCCGAGTAAATATAGTTTTTGCTACGTACCTGTTGGTCGCAGGCAGTTATCAGCTGCGCAGTCCTCGTCGTCGTCATTCGAAGACATGGAGGATGAACTGCTTTCAGCCCGCGGCGCCGCATTGCTCGATCCTCCGCCGCGCGACTGACCTGAGGGGAAATGCAACAATTAAACTACATAATTATTTGAACACAGCCACATCAGTTCTTTCCGATCATAGTCTCCAAAATTTTGACTAATTAATTAAAGAGCGACAGCAGTCGGTGTGAACAATCTCTAGACTATACAGAACGTTGACACCTGAACAAAAGTGGCCAAAGATGTTACACAACCAACCTGAAATTATAAATCGACTTTTATGTCAGGCTACTGAACGCAGCGATATACTTTTTCATCAAACATTAAACTACTAAAAGTCCATTATACTATGGTTATGTTACGATTTTTATGGCTTACATGACGACAGATTTCCCGACGTATCGCACTCGTTTACAGCTTAAGCTTATTGTAGAATTTTTGATATCTTGACTACTAAGGACCTATTCTCGTATCAAAAGTCAAATATACGTAAGCTTCAAATGTTTAAATCAGTAAAGTACGAACCCATTCGAGCCTGCCGTGGGTGCTTCCCTCTCGTCGCGGCGAGCCCTCGCTTCCGTCGCTCCTGGCGCGCCATGTAGTGTTTGCGCATCATCAGACTTGACCCCGATGACATTCCCTGAACAAACAGACATTATTATTACAGCTAAGTCGAGTGGACCTAGTGCTAGAAATTTAAGATGTTCTCAAGACTTCTTCAAGAATAAATAGTAATGGCGAAAGTGGATCTCCTTGATTAACTCTTATGTTAGTGAATACCTGTTTCCGGTTGAGATAGTTAGTGGTAGTGGGCGGTCCCCGTTTCAGCGTCGGCTTGCTGGCGACAGGCACGTGATGTTTCCGCGTGCGTTTGACGGCGTGCTGGTGGCGCGGCGTGCGTTGCGCGCGCTTCCTCCGGCCGGCGTCCAAGACACGCGCGCCGCGGCGCCCTTCGGCTGCCCGAGCGCTGACGACGGCGCTCCAGATGTGATGCTGCTCTTCTAATCGCACCTGATCACGAGAGTTAGAGACAATTAATGGCACTTTAGCAATACAGAAAATGCATCAAACCGTCTCTGTCATTAAATATTTTCCACTTCAATCTTAGGTATTTTTGTTATTTTAATTTGTTATACTTTCACCACAGACATTTTATTCTTTTGTTGTGCATATTTTTGTTGCGATATTTAGTATTAGATATTATAGCGTTAGCAAACATGAGAACCACGGACGGTGGACCAACAAGGGAATTTTAAAATTAGACAAAAGTATTTATTTGTGAAGAAATATAGTGTTACTAGCCGATGCCCGAGAAGCTCGGCCTTCGGCCTCGCTAAACTCTACACAATAACTTTGTCCACACAATTACCAAAACAACAAAAAAGAAATCATCAAAATCGGTCCAGCCTTTCTCAAGTTATAGCGTGACCAGTAAAAATAGGGGTTTCATTTTTATATATTTAGATTAGCAATGTAGACAAGTATAACTGTGTAATAGGGTAATAGTAACTGAATCTGAGTGTCATTAAGTGTAACATCACTTGGAATATCATTAAACAAAATATAGCCGACTGTAGTAACTAGTAAGTGTATTGTCGGTAAGATTCACTGACCTCAAGCAAGTCCCCTTCCAACATAAGCTCTTCCAGCCTGGCTAAGAAAGCGGGCGGCAGCCGCACGTGAGGCGAGCGTGGCCAGGCGCTGTACGCGTGCTCTACGCTCGCTGACGACCTGTAATAAACATACAGATATAGTACATTACATTGATTGGTGAAAAAATGTAAAATTTATTTATCACATTTCTTACCTTGGATTTTGTGACAAGTGTGAGTCGTGCGCCCGTCCCGTCGCCTTCTTCAGTTCTGCGTTCAATTTGTCTGACTTTTCTCTGTTTGTCTGTAAACAAAACTGCATTTTAGCGAAGTATCTACCTGCATCCAAATATAACAGTGAAAGGAAATGTAAGGAATCGCGCCGGGGACCGCACTTTGTAGGACTCAGTCGACGACTCTGCCACATGAGAGTCGGATACCTTTACAACTCCTAACAATTAATTCCAGACTACGTGTTTATAATCCTCGACCACGCTGCCGCTTTCAAAATTTCCCTGCGGCATTCCGACTCGTGATTCTGCATATATTTACAAAATGTCGATCCTAAACAGGCCAAAGGCAGATGTGTAGTGTAGTGTAGTGTAGTGTAGTGTAGTGTGGTGTAGTGTCGCACCTGGGGGCGCGCGTGGTGCGGCAGCGCGGCCAGCGTGGGGTCGGCGAGCGCGGCGCGCGCCAGGTCCTGCCACGCCATGGCGCGCTCCGTGACGCACTGCAGCGCCTCGCCCTCCGCCAGCCGCACGGGCAGCTTCTGCAGCCACACCTGCGCGCAGAAATAATACCTGTTATTACTTACTTCAAGATGAAACGCTAAATTGACTGGGCTATAACTATATCGTATTATTTATTTATTATTTTATTTATTATTATTATTTTATTATAAAGGAGTTGTTGTCTCGCTTTGGCGAGTTGTCTCGCTCTTACGTATAACTCACCAGTAATGCGAGTATGCGATCCAACCGCGGCCGTTTAGTGCGCATACAGTCCGGGCAGAGGAACTTAACGTCTATCGTCGAGAAGGGGTTGTTCTCTCGCTCTGGAGAGTCCTCTCGCTCTTGCTTTGCAGTTTGCATGCATGTTGCTGTAATAAAAAACAGGTTAGTGTTTTTCAAATGGATAACCTTTTTGAGGTTTGGGATCGAAATAAACATTATAACCCTGCACCAAAACAATCATTACAGGAAAGCGCAGCGCTTACTATTAGTAGAAACCACTTGCTCGTCTCGAACGACAGTATTACGAAGAAAACTACTAGTGGGGTGAATATTGGTGAACGGTGCGAGCGCCGGGAGGACATTCACCCGATCAGCTGTCACTCACCGTGGAACCAGTCCTTGCAGAGTTCGCACTGAGTCATGACTCCGTACTGCCGCTTCTGGCACACGCAGAACGTGACTGCGCCCGCCGCCGGACCGCGCACCTCCTTGCGCATGTTCCGCGATCTGTAAAACGAATAGCAATCACATCATAAATGGCGCAGTAATAACAATCAAGAAACATGTACAATCAGTTTGATTTCAATCAAAAGAAGTATCGATTCGCGGGAGCGTACATTTATAATGTCGGCTGTACAGTCGCCGAGAGTGAGAGAGAGCAAACGCTCTCGCTGTCTTGCTCGCCCGCGCCGCGCGATCTTAGTAACGTGTCGGTAATTTGGGCTCGAACACAGATCACACTAGATACCGCATTACTAGATTCATTGTTCCTACAAAAAGTCACCAAAGTTTGAGGCGCGGCGCGGGTCGCGAGGACTGCGACCAAGCGTTCTCATTGGCTAGCTCAAGCCCACTCAAGCCTAACAATCAACCAATCAGACTTTTTTATGACTGCTGCGTGGTGCGCTTCGAGCGTCCTGAATGCAGAATCTAGGGTGTGATCTGTGGGCTCGAATCAAAGACTTGTAGATTGTCGTGGGGGATAACAGGGCGTCACAGCGAGACCCATCAGAAATGGTTCGTCTCAGGTACTTCGCTATCATCCATAGTCTGTGACGGAAGCCCTCGTAGTCATAGATACACTCACCTTAACTCCTTTATCGCCTGCAACTCCCGATGCTCGGCCTGTTTGAACGCAGCCACTATCTCAGTAGGAGTGGAGTCTTCGCTGAAGTTCCTCAGAAACAAGCCCGCTTCGAGGGAGGAGGGGGGAGGGTCGCCGGCCGCGGGGCGGGCGCGCCGCCGCGTGCCCCCTTCCGTGGTCTCTGTCCGGGGGGATAGCGCTTCGAGGAGGGAGTACGGCCAGTTCTGTAGGGGAAATATGAGAGTTACGTCATTTTTTACGATAAAATATTGAAACGTACATTCAGAACTAAATATTACTTCCGAAATTAAATGAGATCAACAAAAAATTTAAATAAAAAAAATCGGATATGTGGCTACTAACATAATAATATTAACATAATAAGTGGCATAATAAGAACAGTTGGATTACACAGACACCATTGAACGTCCAAAGAGATCAAAATGTTCAAGTCCACTACCAGTTGGCAGCGTACCCAGAATGGCAAAAATTCTAAAATGGAAATGAATGGGAAAATTTCTGAATTCATCGCTCATCATTAACTTTTCCAAACTGGACATTTTATCTGATCTTGATTTGGCAATGAAATAATGAGCATTATGACGAAGGACATAACATATAAGTATGTTATATGTATATAAGTATCCCCAGTAAATCAAGGGTCGATCGAACCTTCTCATATAGTATTATTTAAGCCCTAATATGTATATATATAGATATCGGGTTCTTCCTAATCCTCTTTTGAATAAGGTAGGGGACCAGTCTCGAGGTAATCCTCATTACTGGGGCTGGGCGCCGGGGGCAACTACCCCCTGTAACGGCGGAGGGTGCGTGTCCCACACCCGGCTGTGCTAGGCCGGGCGGCATCACGACACCCTCAAATGGTTAGCGCTGAGTGATTATCACTCCGATGCATGCGGTGCGCGGGACGCCGCTCCGTCTCTGTCTCTCTCGCGGACGAGTGAGATGGCGGAGGGTGGAGGAATGGCCTCTCACGCCCCGCAGCTCCGGAGTGAAGTGGTGTAGGGCGCAAGATCAAATGTCTCGAAACGCCCTCTTCGACGCTGACGCGTCGGATGCCACTGGTGGCAGGCACAGCGGCGATGGTGCGGGTGGCCTCTAGCTCGCTTACGCAAGCGAGGCCTCCCGCGAGTCGCTGGCTTCGCCCGATGACTTCGGGCGAGCCGGCGGGTGTCAAATCCGTAGATGTTGCGCCCCGCTTCCCGGCTGCGAACATACGCGGCGGGGCATGCAGGGCGATGGTATGTGGTAGTAGGAGCCCGGGGAATTCTCGACCCGGGCTCAGGCAGGTGGTGTGATGACCCCGCACTCCGTTATGAGCGTGGTCTCAATGACAGTAGTGCGGGGGAGGTCAGTCCATGGTGGGGCTGGGGGCGCCGTCCGTCCTCCGGCTGCGCGCTGCCGCGGGCTAGCGCCGTGTGCGCATGGGCGCGCGGCTGACGCAGCATGCCAGGGGTAGTCAGGGCCACTGCAGCGTGACGAATCATAAGGTGGGGGCTCGGAAACCACCCTCGAGAGGCGGAGGGTGAATTCGACGAGCAGTCAATCTGGTGAAGTGCGACTACGCCTGCCCGATGCCTGCCATCGATCCGGGAGTCCGTGCGCGGCTCAGGCTTGACCAAAGCGGAGCCGTCGCTACAGTCTCCACCGGAGGCGGCTGGCGCGGGCTGGTTTCGTCACATCTGGAGATCAACGGGTCGGGCCGCAACCGGTGACAGAGCGAACCACACCGCCGGTCGGAAGCTCGGCCGTACTTATACGACGCGAGTGTTACACGCGGCCGGCGATGTGTGGTGCGGTCCTTCCACGCTGGGGTCATGTCCGGTGAGTAGATGGGTGCGGGGGGAGAAACTCGACCCCCGCATGTCAAGTCAGGTGAGGATGGCTGCCCGGAGGATGTCTCACGGGCATTCTTGTCCGGTAGAAGAGCGAGGAGAACCGCAGCCGGTGACAGAGCGCTACGCATCGCCGGACGGAGGCTTGGCCGCACTAAATACGACGCAAGTTTTACACCGAACCGGCGATGCGCATGCGGGTAGTTGTGGAAATCCAAACTACCCACAGTTGGTGCGGTCCATCCAGGCTGTAGTAGAGTCGGGTGGTGTGTGGGGGGAGATACTCAACCCCCACATCTTGTCAGGGCTGGTGTTGGTGCGCATCCGCGTTCTCGAACCGACGGCCGAGGGGGCACCGGAGTGTGTGCCGCACGCGGATAGGTCTCCGCGGTAGCGAGCCCTGCGGTCCCGTCGGCGATTCGGTGAGTGCGCGGGGTGCAGCCCTGCGTCGTGCTGGAGGCTCGGCCGTGATGTCGACGCGAGTCTTACTCGCAGACACGACGGGAAGTGAGGGTAGTTGGAAATATTATTTCCAACTACGGGTAGGCTGGCTGGTGATGGAAGCACACCGGGTGCCTCGCCTATGCTCCGCCGCGCCAACGGCGATACAGGGCCAGTCGGGTGAGATCACCGGCGAACCGGTGAAGGCTCAACTAGCCCGATCAGCACAGGAGGCGCGTGTCGAGCTCCGGCGTCGGCAAGTCGGTGTGCTTCGGTGGTTGTCCAAGGCGGCGGCGGCGGCATGTCTGGCGTTTCCGGAAAACGCCTAGACAGCCGGGCGCCGCGTGGTGCGCGGATGCGCTGGGGTGGCGCCGGCGCGCGCGGTCCCGCTCTCGACGTCTATACCGAGACGGAGTGCCAGGACCGCACGGGCGGGCGCCGTGGTGTGGCGCCACTGCAGTGCGTGTTCGTACGTTCGCGTCGAGTCCCCCCCCGCTGAAGACGGGGTACAGCGGCTGTAGACGCGGGCCGGCAGTCGGAGGCTACGGAGCACTCGACGACTGGGCAGACACCGAGTCTGCCTAATATTTATCTCTAACAGTTATCTCTGTCCCACGTATCCCTTACCTTTTTGAGGAACATTTCAGCGGCGCCACGTTTCCACTCCTTGGCGGAGAGCAGCGCGGCCGCCAGCTGGTCCTTCTCGTACAGAGCGAGCGGTATCTGCTGGCCGCGCTTCACGAGCGCCTCCACGCTGTGCATGTACGGGTACAGGTCCTTGGATTGCATCTCTTCCACCTGACAACGGAAATAAAACTATTAGATTAGTGTTTTACCGACACAGTCGTCTATTCTCTCTCTCTCTCTCAGATACCGCATTACGACATAGTTGTTTCGATACAAAGTCAACAAAGCGCGGGTTGTCTCCACTGGCTCCGCCGAGCGGTATAACAAGAGTTTGACATCGCCCCGTTCACACCTAGTTTCCTTGCCTCACTTGAATATAACAAAACGTGAAGCTGGCTAAACACAAAATGCAAAAAAAAAAAAGAAAAAAAGAGCGGTGTTGCTCTATTTTAGTCATTTCAAAATTGATATATTTTTTTAAATATCTGGGACATTTTTGCACACACGGTCATCTGGCCCCAAACTAAGCAAAGCTTGTAATATGGCTGCCAGATACTGATATACGTACATAGATATTTTTAAATACATACTTATATAGATATTAACACCCAGACATAAAACAAGCACAAATATTCATCACTTAAATGTTTGTCCTAGATGGGAATCGAACCCACGACCCCAAACACAGAAGGTAGGTTCACTACCAACTGAGCCACCGGGGCAGTTTATCTTTATACTTAAAATATTAATTTAAAAAAATGCAAGGTACAAAAAACAAACAATTGGTCCTTATTCCAATTGTACGCGGCGTTGCAGCGAAAAGACACTACAGATTGGTCATTTTAGACACACTTTAAAAAACAAATAAAAAATAAAATAAAAAAATTGGACGTGAAAAGTTCCACATGAATGGACACCGGCCCCGTCACCTTAGCGAGCCAGTCCTTGGCATGCGCCACGGCGGCCTGCAGCGCGTGGTAGGACGGCAGCGCGGCCTCCACGTCGTCGCCGTCGGCCAGCAGCGCGTCCAGCTCGGCCAGCGTGCTGTACTGCGGCTCGCCCGCGCCCGCGCCCCCGCCCGCGCCCCCGCCCGCGCCCAGCACGCCGCGCGCGCGCTCCTCCCACTCCTCCACTTGCGCTGCGGGACATAGTACACACGGACACTTAGATAATTCCACACACTCGCAACTCAGACTTCCGTAGTGGACGTGCAAGAGCTGATAAGAAGGAAGACTTCCGAAATGTTTTAAAAGTTTTAAACATTCTGAGATATAAAAAATGTTTTATTGTCTACGGTTTCTACAAGAGAAAACATCGACACAATTCGATTATACTATTGCTTGGAAAAAATATATATTACTTTTACTTTATTGCCGTCGTTGCTCAGTTCGAGCACGATCGTCTCCCATTCGCGGAGTCACTGGTTCGAACCCGGGCGGTCCTTACCTATGAGGTCTTTGGAACTTACGTACGGATACCACCGTCTTTTAGATGAAGATAACGTCGTGAGGAAACTCGCATATTTTCGGAGAAGAAATTCGATGTCGGATGCGAATCCGCCGACCTGCACTGGGCCAGCGTAATCACCCTTCGATGGGAGGCCGATGTCCCAGTTAATTCCTTCCCGTATAATTAAATTCCCATGACGTCTCAAGTTTTATAGAAAACTTGATCTATGTTACCTTTGAGTTTGTAGAGATGCGCTCGTTCGGCTTCCACCCTGTGATGCGGCACCAGTTCGAGGGCGGCCTTCGATAGCCGCTCGATGGCCTCCGGGGTGAGGGAGGCGCAGTCCTCCCTGTGCGTGGCGACCTCCTCCAGAAACCTGGCCTGGGCGAGGCGCGCCTGCAGCGGCCCGAGCTGCGGCAGCACGATGCAGAGCCGGGCCCCGAGCTCCGCCGTCTGACACACGTCGTTCACGTCAATTTTCTAAGTTTTACTTAACTAAAACGGAGCTGTTTATTTTACAAACTTTTATTTCATTTGCAATGTATGTAAGTATGTATGTTCGGATCAACTCTTGAAACTGAATTTTAAACCAGTTTCCCTTGTTCAATTGAGTTGAAATTTTGCACGCCTGTCAAGTTCCGATGACAATGCAATATTGCGTGAGCGAGCTGATTGATGACGGAGACGGAAGGTGGAAAACGGAACTCCTCAGTAACTGGCAGTGGATTGACTGAGTTTTGATTCATTTTGATCAGATTGCAGCTCCAATAAAGGATTTTATAAAAGTTCGTCTGGAAAAATACTCGTTTCCACAAAAACTTGCCACCCAGTTCTGCCCCACACAATTTAGTGAAACCCGGACCTCAGCACTTTTACTTTCGTTATTTTAGTTTAGATTTTCAACAAAAACATTAAAAACATCAAAAATATTTGAAAAACGCAGTCATATTGACGAGCTTGTCCGTTACTTGCTCATCAGCTGATAAGGTCAATGACCACAGTACCACAGTACACGCAAGGCAAATCACGGAAACCTCATTCACTGAAACCCCAACGAGCATTTACCAACCGATCATTTAGCTGTTATTTATAACTGAATATTAATAATTGTGAACAGTACCTCTTCAAGTTCCCTGACGTAAGCAGCATCCACCACGTCCAATTCCTTGTTCAACAGATCACTGGCACGATTCTCGAACTCGGACGTCTGACGGAGAACTTCTTTTACTGCTGAACCTAAAAACATACAATCATTTGTAACTTTAACATGGCTGTTCTAGGACAGCAATTGCTAGTTACACATTATTTAAGAATTACAACCTTGCGACAAATTTTCAACCTTCGTGTGGTATCATCTGCATTATGCCGGTTGCCATAATCCCCACGCTTGGCAAGCGGCTTGGAGCTCGCATAATGCTTAGTTTATTTACTCAGAGGACGCTGCTGCCCGTCCGCGATTGCATTTTTAGGATTTAACCGGCACCCTTATTATGAACGTTCGTGATTCTGACTGCGATAGCATGCCATCCCGCTCGTACCAACTTACTCGCACTATGCACTGTCCCGCTCGCGCACGCTCACTATCACGATCAGGAACATCCATATATTAATATTATCCATAATTATTAAGAACGGAATTACCGTTCCCGTTCATATTCATTTCGTTCCTTACAATATGATCGTTACCCTCCCAATTAGATAATTACCTTCAGGCAGCACGCAGGCCAGGCCGTCGATCTCGGCGGCGAAGAGCGTCAGCTCGTGTATAGTGAGCCGGTACTTGGGGTCGTGGTGTCGAGTGCGGGTTCGCATCTTGTTCAGGTCCAGCTGTTGTATCACGGACGCGCATTTCTCAGCGTCTTCGATGGCCGTCTCCAACGCACGAACGATTTCCGTCTTTTGCATCTGTTAGATAATAATACTAAATGTATGAAAAATATGGCATTTTAAATTAAAAGTCACAAGTGGGATAGAAGGGCAAATGCGGAAGGAAGCAAGGATTGAAGGGGGAGGTCTATTCACCTCTACGTGAGGCATCATCGAGACGTGTGGACTCTTCGAGCTCACGGCCGCGAATGACTCATTCTAGGCAGTAAAGTAGTAGCGAGGAGTTTCCATGTATTTATACACAACTTTACTGGGCTAGAGGCCGCAGACTGACATTGGTCAGACTAAACCATGAAGGGTCGTCAGCGTCACAGTACATTCATCATCATCACGTTAAACAAAGGCCTCCCCCTAATATGATAATTATTTGTATTATTATTTTTACTTTATTAATTGATTATTATTGACATATGCTATTATTTTTATTATTTGATTTTTATTGATTTATGTAAGATCTCTTCTTTTTTTTAAAATTTGATTAGACATTAATTTGTCTTGTCCAATATTATATTTGCCATTTTTTTTTATTGTTTATTTTGTTTTTCAACTATTTATTGATTGATGTTTAATTATTTTTTTTATTTAAAATTTATAACAAATAGAAACTGACGTGTAACCAATGGTTATTATTAAATAAGATTGAGATAGATTGAGATTAACCACAGATCAAGTAATAGTTATTAAGTAACAATTTAGATCTAAGGCTGGGCTTGACACCGTAATCGAGTCTGCAGAGTTTTTTTCCTATACAATATTGCTTTTTCCTTACCTTCAACTCTATAGCCTTCTTGAGATGCTGTCGCAGGCCGTCCAGGTCGCAAGTCTTGGGCGTGTCGGGGTCGAGCGCGTTCTGCACCGCCTCCGCCCACTCGCGGAACACTTCCGACTTGCGTTTCAGCTTTTCCAGCATCGCTGGCAGCTCGTCCAGCGTGTATCGATACCTGCCCGAGAAGGGGGGTTAGGAGCTGTGACAATAGGGGTGCCCACTCAGCCGTCAGTTGTGTGTGCCTCAGCTTTTGTGACAACAGGAAGCACGTCATATTGCAGGACTGGCGCTATCTTTTACAGTACCTGGTGTTACTGGGGTTCTCCAGGGTAGCACCCTGAGGCCTATTCCTAATTAACGTTGGGAGATTACATTAATAATGAAGCTAGGGCCGCGTATGGAGTTATCTAGGGTAGCATCCTAGACTCTACCCTCTTCCTAATTTACATTTAAATATTATATTAGCAATGAAGCCAGGGCCATTTATGGAGTTCCCCAGGGTAGCATCACAGGACTTCCTTTCTTTCTAATTTAGGAGGAAACACGTTGTTTTACAGAAGCGCACATATTTAGTCTTTACCTAGTATTCCATGGCGTTCTCCAGCATAGAATCCCGGGACCTGCTCTCTTCCTAAAATACGTTGAAACTAGCCTGTACAGTACCTGAGCTTGTGTTGTTGCGGTGGACACGCACACAGCTGCGTGTAATGTCGCAGGCACGTGACGTGCGGCGTGCACGAGCACGTCACGCACGACAGGAAGCACGTCGTCTTACAGAACTGGCACTGGCGCTCGTCGTCCGGGAGGAGCTCGAAGGCTTCGCGCTCCGCTTCCGTCACGCCCTGGAGTAAAAATACGTCGTCAGATAAAAATATCATTACTAAGTAAAGTAATGACTAGCTTCCCCGCAATATTTATTTATTTAAGTATACATAGCCACATAATGCGTAATGATAACATTTTTCAGAACGTACTAAATTGCACATTATACCCTGTTATAGGATGTTGCAAACTGTATTGTTGCCTACATACTAAAAAAGCATAGCTACCTATATTCACTGTTAATGTCTAGTAGGGAAATCAGGGACCACGTGCGGTCCCATTCCCATCGATAGATAGATATTGATTATTAAATAAATCAAATGTACTCACAGTGCTAGACACTTTCATACAATTGTGCGAGGGAGAGCTAATTATCTTAGATATTCTCCGTGAACAGCATTTTTTCGATAAGCTTTTTTTTTTACCTGCCGGATACCGTGTCTTTTTGGCCGTCACTTGCATGTCTTTCGTTTAGCATTTCCCGAGTGTTGCCAGAAGGGTAACACTCGGGGATCAAGGGGTTACAAGTACGATCAAGGGGTTGCAAGTACGTTCCTGTGAAAACCCCCATCCCCTCCATCAGGCACAAAGGCAGACTACCGAGGACGGATTGGACGCCGTCACAAAAAAGGCAGTTTCATCTATATGTTGGCAATTTTACATAATAATTAGTCCATCATCAGAGTTATTGTTACCCAGTCCAGCAGCGACTTCCTCAGTTTCCTCTCGTCATGCAGCATACTGCGCATGTCCCGGTACGCAGCTAGCGCCACAGTGAGGCTGAGGGAGTCCGCTTCCAGCGCCATCTTGCAAACCAGCTCGTCGTGGGAAAACACGCAGTAACGCCGCAGGGTGGAATAGTGGGCGATGCATTCGCGACCCATTTTTAGCTGGAAATTATACGGACAATTAGTCAGCAAAATAATGTTTTATACGAAAAAAGCACTACTACTTTCACTTCGCTACTTTTCGCAGTGGTAGGACTCTTTTGCAGTCTGCCTGGGGAAAAACCACATCTTTGCCAGTTATTAAGCAGTAGTGTGCAAACATTACTATTGATTGAAGGGCAATGTTTCCCGCGAAATTTCTGGGCACAAAGAGATTAAACATTTAATATCATAATCACACTAATATTATAAATGCGGAAGTTTGTGTGTAAGTGTGTTTGTTCCCGTTCTACTCTGTAGCAGCTGAACGGAATTGAAATTTGGTATGGAGATAGCTTATACCCTGTATTAACTTGTAAACTACGGAAAAAATATTAGATTTCTGTAGAATAGCTGGTGAAACCGCGGGGCGCAACTAGTAATAAAATATACGTAAAGAGCGCAGTGCATTGCCGCGCATGGTTTTGAACTGTAGAAGATGTAAATTCTGGGTGGCACTGTTATATATAGGCGTAACATCAGGTGAGCGACCTGACATAGAAAACATGTTTAAAGTAGTTTTTTATTCTTCAGGTTTTCTTAAAGAAGGTGTTCCAAATTCTTGTGTCACAGTTCTAGTGCTATAAATGTTGGTAGTTACCCGGTCATAGAATTAAGATCTTGTTGCTAAGTTAATTAACGCTGAGTTTTTACAAAAAATATGTACTTATTTATCTTAATAAAGAAGTTTCAAATCAATCAATCAGTTACCCAGTCCGCGGGGGTGAAGTTGACGGCTTCGGCGAAGTTGTATCCCTGGTTGAAGCCGGCGTGGTAGGCGCGCGGGAACGTTATCACGAACTCGCCCGCGTGCTGGTCCAGTCTGGAATAACGGACAGTGCGGCTAGTACGGCGAACCGGAACACGCAGCGCAGGCAGCCCTCCCACTAGGCGGACCGACGACATTGGGAAAATAGCGGGCAATAGGTGGCAGACTGTCGTGCAGTGTGGCGCTCCAAGGGGCAGGCCTTCGTTCAGTAGTGGACGTCTTCTGGATGATAATAGTTGACCAGAACTGACCGGAACCACCAGAGAATGTGGGTCCTCTTAGTAAACGGCGAGTGTTCTGTGATCCCCAAGCCGCCTGCCAAGCATAGGGATTATGGCAAACTCATTTTTGGGTTTTGAGCCCACAGTGCGTAGTAAGATCCGGTAGCGCTCACCATCGAGCGATGGCTTCGCAGCGAGTGTTATACCTGTAGACCGGTACTCCGGCCTTCATGAGCACGTTAGGGTTCATGATGGTGACGAGCTGATGCAGCAGGTCGGGCTGCAGCTGGAACAGCTCGGGGGCTTCAGCCTTCATCGCAGCTTCGAACTGCTCCGCTTTCGAGGATGGTACTCCATACCTGGATCGAAAGATATTTATAATACAAAAGAACAAGGTATTAGAAAGAGATGCAAAGAGAACAGTTATACAGTCGTACATACGAAATTTAGAAGGTTGTTACTTGTCAATATTAGTATATTATAAATGCGATAACTTGTGTGCAAGTGTTTACACACTTACGTAAGTATGTGTGTTTGTTCCGTTCAACTCTGCTACAACTAAACGGATTAAAATGAATTTTGGTATGGAGGTAGCGTACACCCTGGATTAATACATATACCACTTTTTATCCAGGGAAAAATTCGGTTTCTGTAGAATAGCGGGTGAAACCGCGGGGCAGCTAGTATTGTAAGAAAACAACGATGTACAAGTGCGATGACGTCATTGTTGCAAACCTTTTTTTTTTTAAATGAAAACTGTAGTTGTTGCAACTCACCAAGTCTTAGGCTCTCCCCAGTGTAGATAGTTGATGGAATAGCTCCAATGGTCTTCATTGTGCCAGCAGAAAGTGGCAAAGCACATTCCCACATACAGCCACGGGATCTGGAAGCAAACAAGTTAGTTATTATTTTGGTAAGACAAGTACTGTATGTATACAACGTGTCTAAGGAAGTTCCAACAATATTGAAAGGTATTAGGCAATATGTATTCATCATTATGAACAACTTTTACTATTTTGGAACCCACATCACGAGGCGTGCGATCCGACTGCGCTGATCACTGAGCTACTATTGTAACAAAAGAAAAACTTATTCGCAACCCGAAAATTCAGTCAACTAGCTATTTGCGCTAATGTGTTGACTGAAAATATCGCTTATACCAGCCATAAAATGTCGTCGTCACCAGCCGTCACCGCCATGTACCACAACTGTGATCGGCTTTTGTTACTAGTTACTATGTTTCTATATTACAAATATTTTCATCGTCTTTTATAGAGTCTGAATAAATCGTAAGCCCCATCTAGTTTTAAGCCGATTTTTCGGTTGTACACTTTTTTGTATGGGATTGTCAATCTTCCCGTGTAACTTGTCTTTGCTGCATACCTTCATCCCAGATATGTCAGCGTTGATATGTCCAAGCACGGATCCTTCCAGGACCGGCAAGTTGTTCAAGTTCCAGCTCGACTCCGCGTACTGCTGCTCGCCTGGGTACAGGTGCGCCGACGACTTCGTCGGGAATCCTGGCCAGAGGAGAATTACACTTTATTTCTTTGGGTTTCGATGTAGATATTTCATTTTTGACATTTTATAATAAAGTATGTATTGTTTAACTCATATTTTTTTCTACACTCGAACTTAAATTTTCCATGAGCATAAAAACGTACACGAGGCTGGATGCGGACGTCTTCGTCACAGCACAAGACACTGACAACAGCACAGAATAAAGATCGTTGAGTACAAGAGACATTTTGTCTTTGCAAAGGGACGATAAAAGAAAGTTCTACATAATTTTGTTTACTTCGTCAGAGTAGGTATATCAAAGAGGGCATTCCACTGCAAGGTTCCCTACAAAATGGTAAAAAGGAACATTACGGTGAGACTCCAGTGTCTGTCTGACCGTCTGTATGTTACAGCCGATAAATCCTGTTGACTTGGAATTTGACACAGATTTAAATAACCTTTGCCCGCAACATTATGAAAAATATTGTTGTTTTTTTTTATGCAAGTAAAGAATGGAATGCTGATTCTCGCCCAATTTCCAGCAAAAATGTTTTTCTTTTTTATTCTGATCAAGCAGTTCTTAAAAATAAAATTCCGAAAAAAATAACTTCCCATTCCCCTAACTTACTGTAATTTCTAAGTTTACGGGCTGGAAAACCTGCATTATTTTATCATGTGTTCACCAAACAAATTTTACAGGAGAGATAAAGAAATTTTAAAACATTAGGTTTTTTTTTTTGTTTTTTTTTTTTTCAAAAATTGAATTTTCCTTAATTGTACACATTTTATTGTACAATTTTAGATGATAAATATTTTCCTCAATAAGTACTGTACAACAATTTTATCCTCGCGGACATACATTATTAAAGCCGTTTTAGCGTTTTGTTTTTTTACATTTACTTTTTTATGCTATATATTTATATGTAAAACAGAGAAGAAATACAAGGTGAAGAATCAATGTTACCGGAGCCATGGTCCATGGAGTGCAGGTCAGCTCCATACTCGACGGTGACGTCTTCGTCGATAGATGACACTACGCGCCAGAACTCCTTCTCCACAGTCGATGTTGGCACCATCTGTTGAGAGATAACGGGAACTGATAAAGTAATAATCGCCACGCTTGGAAGGCGGTTTGGGGATCGCATGACGCTCACAGCAGCCGGCAACTGGAATGGCTGCCGGAGGACCGCGACCGAAGAGCCAAAAAGACTACAGATGACAACCCGAGAACCGTTCTGGTGTAATATAACCGACTCAGATAACGGTAGGTTCAGGTTTTTTTTTTAACAACCTGGTAATCCTTCCGGTGACACATTCGAGTCTGATGAGAGTAGGAAGGTCGAACCTCCGACAGCCGTTCCATTATTGCCGTCGGCTCCGGCAGCGAAGGAACAGCCATTTTTTATGCTAAAGCAAGATGAGCAACGCATTTGGCTAATGGTGAACACAGTTTACCAATCGTTTATGCATACGAAAAACTGTAATATAATTGACTCGGTGGGAAGAATTTAACACATAAGACCGGTCCATCAAAGCACAGAATTAAGAAGATTGGAAGGAAGTGGAGCGGGCATTTGTCTAGCAGTGGGACGACAAAGCTGAAAAACAGTGTAAGAGGGAGACCACACGGAGGTTGGCGGTGCGTACCGATGTCGCACCCTATGGGTTCGACGCCAAGCCACACGAGCAATGCGCCGTCTGAACGCAAAGCCTCCTACTACGACGTCACAGCGTCGCTTTCCCGCTTTCCCTTTTCCCACTGGTCGTTGCATCGTCGCACCATTGTTCTTACTCAAGATGGTGCCGATAATTCCGATACTGACGCATGACGCATGACGCATGACCCGCAGGGGGTGTACTGTACATGTCCCCGCCAGCGTCTCCCCGAGCCATCCCAGCCCCTTAAAGTACCCGAGCGAGGCCGTGGCCCGCTGGCAAAGTTAATCCAGCGGTGTCGATGGTAGTGTCGATGAAGATGAGAACCAGTCGAGCTGTCCGGGTGACATGGATGACGTCGAAGCTGCCTCATGCAACCCAGCGGCGACTATAGCTTCTTCATGCTGCAGTTTTTCGTTCTCCTTCATGCAACCATGTCACAGTGGACTGTCCGTAGCTCCCATTTTGTACAAGTGACAATTCAAATTGCAATCACCGGTTATGAGGCTTACCAGTAGGCGAAGGTCCTGTCATTGCAATTACTGATTTTTCTGTTTAGGGGGTGGAAGGGGGAACACGTACATTATTTAAACTTACGTGTACAGGCATGTTGAAGTAGTCAGATTTGAACTGGTCGGCCATCTCCCCGAACTGCTGGAGCGTGTACTCCCGGGAGGCTTGCTCGAAACCGAACGCCTCCGTCGGCTTCGAAACCTGCAAATAAATAACTATTACAAAACTGATACTATATTTTCTACATAATATTATGAGTTACGAACTGCTGAAGTTCAAAATTCTGGGTGGCACTGAATTGTTATGGGCAAGCGTGACGCTACCATTAGGCGAGCGACTTGCTCGTCTCGTCACCGAGTACCATTTTTTTTTTGTTTTTTGCTGTTGGTCGAAATAAATGACATTAGTTTTTTTTTTTTTTAGTTTTTTTTATTCAAACATATGTGACGTACCTCTTCAGCCAAGCAGACGGGGCACCGCCAGTCCCCCTTGGGCACGTCCGCGAGCGGCGGCAGCAGGCAGAACGTGTGGTAGGAGTCGTCGCACCCGTCGCAGAGCAGCATCTGCTCCTCCACGTCGCCGCGCCCGCACACGCGGCACATGTACTTCGCCAGCTGACACCGGACGTTACTTATCATCATGTTATAAAACTCTCCATATGGGGTTTACTATAATTCTGTATAGCCTATGACACGCGCAGTGTTAAATTAAGAGGCATCGAGAGAAACCTATTTCACGGCTTAAATAAGAACAGCTAGCTCACTCCCATAGCACTCCATAGAAAAGAATCGCGTTTTGTGTCGGTGTGCTCACGCACGCACACATCCGCAAATAAGATGAATAAGTATACTGGCGGTGTTGTTGCCGGCCGCGCCCGTCGGGGGAGCGGCCGCCGAGTGAACTAGCTGTTCTTCATTAAGCTGTGCCTATATCGTCAAAATCTCTAGAGAGAACATTTATGAACGTAACTACATCGAATTGATTGTCAAGTTAGGAAGTTTTACATGCTCTGTATACGATTATGTTCAACCCACAGATTACCCCTATATATTCCGCATTAAGGACGATCGAAGCGCACCGTGAATCTGTCAAAATACACAAACGAATAGCTAAGCCGTAGCAGTAGTGGGCAAACATCACTACTTTCCGAATTGATGGGCAATGTTTCCAGCCAAATTACTGGGCATAAAGAGATTTACCACAGCTCAGCTTTCCTTTCCCATCCTACTCGACTTCTCAAGTAGTGAACTATTAAAAGTAACTGTTCTACTAGTGAGGAGTAGGGACGTACCGGGTCGTCTGCGTGCAGCGGGCGCGCGCCGGGCAGCGCCGCCGCGGCCGGCACCCGCCCGCACTATAACACCACAAAGCAACGACTCATGTCCACATCTACGGGTTATCCAAGCTTAACACAAACATCTGATTATAGCCACACAGTTTAAGCGACATTTAAGACAAAAGCCACCCGTATTACTAATCTTACCCATGTGTATAGGTTAGTTAACCTTAAAAAAAATGGCACCACACGATTATGGCCACACAGTTTGAGCGACATTTAAGACAAAAGCCACCCATATTACTAGTCTTGTCCTCGTGAATGGGTGAGTTAAGCTTAATACAAATGGCACCACACATCTGATTATGGCTACAGAGTTAAAGCGACATTTAAGAAAAAGCCACCCACATTACTAGTCTTGCCATCTTGAATGGGTGAGTTAAGCGTAATACAAATGGCACCACACATCTGATTATGGCCACAGAGTTTAAGCGACATTTAAGAAAAAGCCACCCATATTACTTATACTGCCCACGTGAATGGGTGAATTAAGCTTAACACAAATGGCACCACACATCTGATTATGACCACAAAGTTTAAGCGACATTTAAGACAGATGCCAGCCATAGTACATGCCAACATGTATGGGTTAGCTTGGCTAACAATGGCACCCATCATTGAACGCATGAAATGCATCCTGTTACCTGTACCGAAGTTTATAGACAAACAGCATCTACAGTGCTTATAAAATAAACTCAAATGTACATGTATGAGTTAGCAATACTTCAAACCAATGACACCCACATTAAATAGACAGCACAAGCAGATACAAACATGGACAGCGTGGAATTCTGTTATTCGAGTTCACGGTCTTATTGCTCAACGGCAATCGAGTGCAAGCGGCGTCACTATCGCAGATCGGACCGGAACGGTGCGGATGTACTTTTACTGACTCGGCTGGTATCTTCCGTCCCATACCTACCTCAAGATTCCTTCTCATTTTATGTCCCTCGTACATACCGGGTCGTCCGACGCGGTTACGGTGTCACAGAAACTGCTATATTTAACATGCAGTGCTCACAAAGCCTCGTTTACTCTCCCGCACTATCCCTTCCGCTCTCTCCGCTACATTACCCCTATCGTGCCGTCTCTCTCCCCCGTACATACCGGGTCGTCTAAGTGCTGTTCCGCGACATGCGCCATAGTGACAGAAACTGTCGATATGGCAGGCACTCAAAAAGTCGTGGTTACTCTCCCGTTCTCTCTACGACGCTCCCGTATACGGAACACTATCGTTCCTTCTCCCTCTTACGCAGCATACATACCGGGTCGTCCGGGTGCGGTAGTGGCGCCGCCGCGACGGGCGCCGGGGTGACGGACACTGTCATATTGGACATGCGGTGCTCGCGGAGTCTCGTGGAGCGCGTCACTCGCGCCCGCGCGCCGCAACTACCGCCCGCAGACATCCATTTATTCTCACGAGGACCTGAGCGAGACAATTTCTTCAGGTAAGGAAAAATATAAGTTTAAAATTAAACACAATCTTTGGTTTTGGAGCAATTTGCTTACAAATCCATTACCTCTGCGGTGTAAGCCCTCAGATAGTATCATCTCATCTGTCGGAATACATATAAAGCTGTATTTGGACGACTTCAACACACAGAAAATAAGGATGCCAGAACTCTGGATCCGAATTGCAGCAAGTTATTTATAAAACTGTAATTCTAAAGAAGTAGAAGAAATAGGGCCTTCTGCCGCGGTTTTGTGGTCACTGCCCTAGTCAGACTGGCAGGGACAATGAGCACCGACTGATCAAAATAACTGGAGAAAGAATTTACTGCGTTTTTTCTCAAGTTTCGTTTCTTCCTTCACCGGTCTTCAAAAACCCTTGTCATTGTTCCCGGAAAAGGCTATATCAGTAAGCAAGCTTTCAAAGGCAGGTTTGGGGTCACAGACCTAGCCCGAATGGCAAGGACGATGACCCTGATCACCTATTCAAAATTAATGGAGAAAGTACTCACTGCGTCTAGTCTCAAGGTTCGGTTCCTCCTTAACCGGAGTTTTTAATCCCTTGTCGTTGTTCCCGGGTAGGGCTCCCTCAGTATGCGAGCCTTCAGCTGCAGGTTCAGGGTCACTGCCCTTGTACCGACGGGCGGGGGGAGGGGTAGCGGCGGTGGCCGGGCATTTGGACGCGGAGCGCGACCGCGTGGTCGGATTGGTCGGCTTTTCCGGGGTCTGTTCGGATTTCACTTCAATTTTCTGTGAAAGAAAAAGGTAGTATCAACACTCCACTACTAGCTCCGTTCGACATTGTGTCTATTTTCGTCACTTTTATCTTGTGATCAATCTTTAATTATGTTTTTTACTATTATGTCTGGCCTGTAGCGAGGCTTCGACTCTAAAAGCTGACAGCCCTGGCTTCTGAGTGCTAAGGGAGAATACTACGAATTAGCTGGACGCAGAAAGTATCCAACGCCAAGGTTCTCCAACCAGGTAAATAAGGAAAGTTGACCCAGCATCTCCTGCTAATAGTGATGGTAAAAGTTTAAGACAAAAGACTCGCTGGAAGAAGGAAAGTCTTCGTTGCGCAACATTCCAGAGTCGACCACCTTACATAGCCAGCGTCGAACAGCTATTTCGCTTGGCACAAGATAGAGAGAAGTTAACCAAGTCTGATCTGATAATGGACACGGAAGGTGGAAAACGGAACTACTCAGTAACTAACCGTAAATTGATGGAGTTTGGACACATTTTGATTAGCTTGCCAATAACAGATTTTATAAAAGCTTGTCTGGAAAAATATTTTTTTTTCACCAAAACTTATTTTAAGAGTACACAAGAAATGAAGAAATATCAATTTCCTTAAGTAATTATCGCGCTGACATAATGTCGTCGTGAATCAATACAAAACAAATTAATCATGAAAAAACTGATTATTTGTGATACGCTCTCAAAGTCTATTATACTCAAAGTAACAAGAAAGGTCGAAGGTATAATAACTACACAAGTAAGAGGTAGGACAATCACACTAATATTATAAATGCCATAGTTTGTGTGTAAGTATGTAAGTGTGTTTGTTCCCGTTCAACTCTGTAACGGATGAACGAATTTAGATGAAATTTGGTATGGAGGTAGGTTATTATTCCCTGGCACATAGGCTACTTTTTAACCGGTTTTTTTTCTGTTGAATAGCGGGTGAAACCGCGGGGCGCAGCTAGTTAGTAATAACGTTAAAAGATCAAAAACCGACTAAGATACTCCGGGCGTAAAGAGTAATCCAACGACACCTTACTCGTCAAATTCGGTCAAGTCGTTTAGGCTACAGGACGTCATATAGGAACACCTTACTTAACACCCAAAAACATTACCCTCCTTCTTGGGCAGTCTGGTAAAAACACAGGATGCGATTTTCACTGATAATACTAAAATAATAATGAAGTGCATTGGGTTAGAAGTGTGTATTTACAAATGTAAGAGTGTGTGTATAGGTGAGTCATAAAATGATAAGATTATACCGGAAAAGCAAGCTGGTAATTATGGTAAGTATACTGCGTATTCGGTTAGACGACGGGTGTATTTTAGGCACCGAACTATTTTTTGGTTGCGTACAACCAGCGCTGGTCTTCCGCTGAAACCGGCGATGACGTCACCCGCAGATACCGCACGGAACATACCCATATCATAGGGAAACGAGTACGTCCTAAAGCTGCCACCAGAACCACCTGAGATCGGGCAGCAGCATCTTCTTAGTAAACGGTGGGCGTTCTGTGATCCCCGTCAACTCTTCAATTCAACGTCAACCCTGTCAACTTGACACAAGTCAATCGACAACCTTATTTCAGCAATGGCACTGGACGTTCTGGCTGATGATGATGACTAAGGGACCAGATACGAAATCGAAAAAAAAATAATGACAAAAATATATATATGACTTACAGTGTCCTTGTTATCATGGACGGCGCCATTGCTCTTGAAGACGTCGTAAGGGTACAGGATACGCTCGTAGTGGTTCTTCAGGATGGAGCCGATGCCTTTGCCCTGCGGGTGGCCCATGCGCCGCGCTATCTTAGACCACTTGCGCTCCGCTGAACAGACTTCGAAGCCGCCTGGGGAATTGGAACATTGGATGATTACAATTTACAAAGGTGCCCTATTAAATATCCTTTTAGGTTCAGGTCGCTGTCGGTTGTTCACCCCCTGCTAGAAGCATGCCTCTCCTGGATTAGTAAAGTCCCACGACCAACAGTGGACGAACAAATTCAAACTGAGTAGCACATCGAAATTACCGGGCCGAACTATCAAAGTTATCAAAATTATACACACATTTAGAGAGGGTAAGTCTCTTTTTATTTTTAAAACATTTAAAATCGCAGAGTGCCCAGCTGGAGGTATTGTCGCGCGGATTTTAAGCTGTCGTACTTCAAAGTATTATATTACGGTATAGGGACGCGAGAAACTTGTCATCAGGCGAGCGACTTGTTCGTCCGGCGCCTCCACTTGCTCAGACTCTTTTATCATCACTTCCAACTTACCCGCTTCCTTGACAATCTTGTGCAATGCATACAGATCGAGTGGCTTCCTCTCGACTGTGGGTATCTTGAGCACGGAGCCTTGCAGCTCCCAGAATTTGATGATCTGATCCAGGAAGTTAAGCTTCACTCGCGTTATGGCCTGCAAGGGTGAGACAAAACATGTAAAAAGTAAAGAACGCCCACCGTCTTTTGTAAGAGTTCTGTAAAAACCCCTCCACGGACAAAATCACGCTTTGCTTTGAAGTAAAATATCGTGGCGTTTTCACTTTTTCAGGGGGCGAAGTCAAGGCACACAGGCTCGGGCATGTCAAGCGGATCGGATTGTCAAGAGAACGTACTTGTGATGACCGAACAGACTGCAGAGCATCGTCCAGTCAGGTGTCCAATAAACACCTCGCCGTACCGTGAGGTCCTTATTACGTTGTTTGTAAGGTTCATCTGGCGATGCTGTGGCGCGCGGCGATACGGTTCGCAGTCACGCAGCGTCGGCGGCTGGATCTAACAACCATCACAATAAGCACGTCACGGTACGGACCCTAGTCTCACTGGTTTAGATATTAGTAGGGTCTTAAATGGTCGGCAACATAAATGTTTGTGATGCTTGTGATGGTACAGGTATCTAATGTCGACTGTGATCTTTTACCTTCAGGCGACCAGTCTGCTTGTTTGCCACCTATAACACAAAAAACAATAACAGAGACAAAGCTTTCAAATCTTAAAGTTAAGCCAATTTCCATAATTCTATTCACAGCGTCCAGTTTCAATCACTGAGCAATTCGAACGTTGCTCGTGCTACGTCATAAACTGCATTAGGTATAAGTGCAGAGGCGGAGTGAGGTGGCTTACGTAGGGCGAATATTGATGCCCGCGGAATAAAATATACGAGCACAATCACTAAAGAGACCGTGTTTAATAGGACTTGGTCGATAATCTTATACACAGCTCATACTAAAAGCGTTTACAGTTTCTAACTTAATGGGCACAATCCAAAATACGATATGTACCTAAATGGTGTTTGTGGTTGGTCTGTACAGATTTATACCAACCCTACACTAACGAAGTCGGGTCAAGATATAGGTTTGAACTTCGAAAGGGCTCAAAACGCAGCTCTGTAATTGGTTGATGTTTATCATGATGCGTTAGCTATTTGAAGTAAATCTTAGTTACAATATGGGCGCGGTACAAGTTTCAACTGCACATAATAATATCACAATACGTAAATTAACAAATGAATTACTGACTATGTGTTGCGCTAAGATCTACCTAGTTTTTTTTTTTGTGGTACTCGATGACAACACAAGCAAGCCGCTCACCTGATGTTAAGCGCCACGATTGCACATAGCAGTTGTTCCTCCCAGAATTTTGAACCTCAACAGTTCAAACCCATGATCGGCAATGCACTTCGCTTGTCTCCCTGAGACATTAGATGTTAAATCTCTGTACGCAGTAATTACGCTGTACAAATTGCCCTTCAATCCAGAACACAGTAATATTTGGACACTTAGCGGTTGAATAACTGGCAAAAGAGTGGTACTTCCCTAGGCGGACTCTGCAAGAGAGCCTTACCACTACAATAGTATTGCCACTTTGCCATTTAACGGAGTTACAAATAAAACATCCAGTAATAACGCCTCTTCACTTTATCTTTCAAAAAAAACATGCCCCTGAAACTCCATCCTGAGTACGCCCACACGCCTTGCCCTAGAAACTATCATTTAATCTGTACTTTCAACAAGCTTTCAGTGCTTTATACCTGTGACCTAGATAACAGATAACCTAGTACTTATTCAGAGGAGCGGTTTATCAATATACTCCCACGGAAATAGGAAACTAGGAACTAAACGACATAAAACATGATCGGTTATAATGAACTAGATTTTCCCCGCGACTTTACCCGCGCTGTGAACAAAAACTAAACTCTGCCACTAAGGCTACCACTCAGTCTATGCAACAACAATAATAAAATTATTGTAAGAGCCACCGCTGACAGGAAGACAGGAAAGAATGACAGGAAGACTTCCAAAAAAGGAGGAGTTTCTCAATTCGACGGATTCAGTGGATTAACTCATTCTAACTCATGCAGATTTTTTCTCGCGACCTTCACTCGCAGTCTGCCGACTGAAACTCGTATGTGATCGCTTTCAGGCCTGCTGCAGACTTATTCGGCGAGCCCTTAAGGGATCGCTTCCCTAATTCAGCTATCTAAAATTACTGAGAGGAAAAAAGTAGCAGTAGTTTAGTAAATTTAAAAAAACTACCACTACTACACACATCCCTTAGAGCGCTATTTTGATCAATTAAAACAATACAAAATAACGACAAAAAACGGTTAAAAGATAAACAAAATACCCGAACTGCAAAATAATTATAGCTTACTAGCTGCGCCCCGCGGTTTCACACGCTATTCTACAGAAACCGAATATTTTTCCGGGATAAAAAGCCTTATGTTAGTCCAGGATGTAAGCTATCTCCATACCAAATTTCATTCAAATCCGTTCAACCGTTACGGAATTGAACGGGAACAAGCACACAAACATACTAACTTACTTACATACACCCCAAAAACATTACTCTCCTTCTTGGGCAGTTAGGTAAAAATATAGACATGTTTGTATTTACATTTCAGTGTACTTGAGCTTCGTGTTAGTTTTGTGTACCGCTGACCTAGATAGACTTACCTAGGCTACCTGTCCTGATAGTAAATCGATACGAGAGCCTGCAAATAAACTGTGGACCTACAGAAATAGCGAAAACAATCACTTTACTCTAAGAATTTTTATAATATGTTAACTTATCATCATCCTCATCAGCCACAAGACGTCCACTGCCGAGCAAAGGCCTTCAATGTCAACGGGGTGATCGCCATAATCCTAGGGTTGCCGAATTGAGCAGAACGATCGCTGAATGATGCTGCCCGTCCAGTGGTTCTGCGGGCTTATCCTCTAACTTTGAAACGTTCGCGATTCTGATTGCGAGAGCATGCCATCCCGCTCTCACCAACTTAGTCGCACTATGGGCGGTCCCGCTCGCGTACTATCACTATCGCTTTCAGAGTTACGGGGTAAACCCGCGGGTCGTAGATTATCTTTAGAAGTTAAATGGGGGAGCCACAACTGTCGTCTCTGAACAAAACTATATTTTAGATCATACTAATCGCATACATCAAAATGTTGGTTTCCCCATTTTGTAAACTATTCAGACAAGTCAGTCAGCGACGTCGTTTCTGTTGTGTAGTTATCTAAACTTAATTAAATTGACAGCTCAAAAATTGTTTCCATCGTTTTCTCACGCATTGTAATGAAAAGAGACGAAGATAATTGTAGTCCTGTGAGATACGTTTAGTTTAGCGAGTGGTGAAACAGAAACGACACCATTCTGTATGACATCTATAAGATGCACCTATAAGAAGATAATAGCATGAACACGCCGTTTCCTATAAAGCGCAATAGTAATAATAAAACAAAACAGTTTATCTTATAGATATTGCCATCCCAAACACGCATAATCTTGCAACAACACACACAGAAAAAATAGCAAAATACACAGATCTCGCAATAGAATTAAAAACCCAATGGAAAGTAGAAACAGTAAAAACCATACCAATCATACTTTCATCTACAGGCGTTATCCCTTACACACTACACACTTCCCTCAAAACACTCGACATGCACAACTGTACGTTCATTCAGCTTCAGAAAGCTGTAGTTCTGAACACTTGCCGAATCGTTCGGAAATTCTTATCACAAAACCAATAGTGCACCTGTGCTAAAGTAAATTACACTTCTTTAGGGATTGATTTTCGAAAAATCGTGAAACATGCCTATCTTTATTTTTGATGCTTATTACACATCATTTACACCTTTAGAGTAGAATTTCGCAAAATCTGTTCTTATTGCTCACCTAGACCATTTGAGAAGTATTGGGTTCAAATTTCACGTCTTTATGTCCATAGTAAGAGTTGTTCATAATGATGAGTACTAAGAGCCCTTTTCGGCTTAGCCTACCCTTTCCTTATGACCCTGAATATGACTCTTATTTCTTCTCGTTGGTCTGCAGCCTGTGGTTGCCAGGTGTGATAACAATATTTAAAATAATTATCATAATTTTAAAAACCACTTCCCTGATTGTGCAGATAGGAACGAGCTGAGGTTACAATCACAACAATGCTGTAAGCGCTGAACAAAAGGTTTTTGAGCAATGACTCATATTTTTTCTGACTAAATGAGCCAGTGTTTGACTACAACCACGGATTCCCCATAGATACCACATTACGATATCTTTGTTCCGATCCAAGTCACCAAAGTGAGGAAAGCGCGTTATACACCCCCGCGAGCCGCGCTTTCCGAAACAAAGCGTCCCCATTGGCTATCTCACGGTAATTTATAGCCGCACCTAGCATAGAACAAATGATTCAAGATATTTATTTGCAGAATGTATGTGGAAACAGCCCCCTTATTATGAACTTTCGTGATTCTGATTGCGATAGCATGCCATCCCGCTCGTACCAACTAACTCGCACTATGCGAGGTCCCGCTCACGCATGCTCGCTATCACGATCAGGTACATCCATAATAAGGAGGCAGTTCTTACAAAATGCAATTAGGTACCATACAAACTACCTCCAACAATATAAGTACAAACCATCTATTCGCAATGTTCGCAATGATTGAAGGGCTATGTTTTCCTGAGATTACTGGGCATAGAGATGTCTCAGGGTGACGAGCGCAGTGTATTGCCGCGCAGGGTTTTGCGCTTGCGACTTGCTTGACTTGCGTTCAACCAGATTCATAAAAAAATTAGAGTGAATTCTTATAGAGTTCTGTTTTAGTCTAAAGCACACCGTGAATCGGAGTAAAGTTTAAACTGATGCGTTGTCTTGCTAAGAAATCTTGAATGCGGAGTCTACAGGGGGTAATCAGTGACTACACCTCACCTTATATTCAACAAGTACGATACTAGTGCTGAGCGCATTTTAACGTGATTCCTGAATGTGACATTGCAGTGAAGCGAGACTCGGCGGTGAGGTCGAACGCCAGGACAGCCTTCTTCGATTCTAATCTCAATTTGTAAGCTTGTTACTAAGGCAAGGCTCACAGGCCGAATGAACTCTAAGGATCATCATCATTCCAATGTAAAGTGGTGAATAGCTACTTTCTGCTAAGTACTAATTCGCAAAGTCCTTTGGCTAAAGTCCCAAGTAACTTTAGATTTACCCGACTGCCCAATAAGAAGGGTAATATTTTTTATGTAAGTAAATATGTAACAATATAAGTATGTATGTTCGTGTGTTCTTGTATTACCTCCTGTAGCCTAAACGGCTTGACCGATTTTGACGAGTAAAACGTCCTGTTAACGTCCGGAACATTACATTAAACAAAAAATTGCAACATGCAACATTACATTTTTCAGTCGTATTATTGTTTTTCGTAAAATAATATAACTTGTATCCATGTACAGTTACTTGCCACTTACTTGGGACTCTTCTTGGAGATGATGGAAGAGACCCTTAAACTGATAACAGTCCCGATTATTTATCGGGTCTTACCCCCGAATACTGAAACGTTTGTTAACTTTGACGACAGATTAAGTCTGTTGCTGCCTTTGTCATTTGCTTAATGCCAGACAAAGGCAGCATTAGACTTAATCTGTCGTCAAAGTTAACAAACGTTACAGTATTCGGGGGTTAGTCTCTTTACTTTCCTAGAAACACTCAGCAAAAGACGTCTTGATCCAGCTCTATTTTTTACCGACTTCCAAAAATAAGGAGGAGTTTCTCAAGACGAGTGTTTTTTTATGTTTGTTACCTTAGATTTGGAAAATTCTTTTTTAATTTGAAAGGAGACACTTCCAGATTGGTCCCATTTTTATCAAAGTCTAGTTCTGATTATGGGATCCATGAGGGATTGATGGAACTCCTCAAATATTATAGGCATACATATGTATAGCGATTTTGGTACTTTCATCAACAAGTGAAGCATTTGCATTCAGAAAATATCATTAGGTGAAGTGGAACTGATGAATAAGACCACAGGTGACCACCGGAATTCCTTAATGATACGTATTTCACGGTATGCTTGTTACCTTGTCAGTCCTTTTTTTTTAAATAAAATTTTATATCCATTTGTTTTTATCTTTAAATTGTACGAAAGAAATAGCTCTGGCGGGAGTGGAGTCTCAAACTCACTGTCTCCATCACTTACCTCCAGTTCATTGAGACGCTGTATCCTCGGCGTGAAGCGGAGTCGGTCGACGTCCACAGCGAACGGGGGCTGCCAATGCTGTAACGAAGAAAGGATTTTCTTTTAGTTCTGTCATGACGCAGACTGACATACTCCGCCATATATGACAAAAAAAAAACAGCTGTTCCATACATTTTGTCGAGTGTTTATGCTTATTACACAAACCGAGTTTAATTGGATTAGAAAGCAAAAAAAAAACCTTACAAACTTTGGGGGTACGCTTTACCCCTTTAGAAGTTCAATTTCGCATAATTCGTTACTTTTGGCCACCTAGACCATTTTAGAAGTATTTGATCCCTAAATTGGAGAAGACAGTGACTATTACTGCAACACAGCGTACACAGAAGCAGCAGGCAGGGCTTCAGTTTAATTAGTACATGTAATTCAAACAATTAAAAAATTGTATATTGTATAAACGGTCCACAGAATGAATGCCATAACTCACTTGTATGTACCTAATGCATAGCTGAACTGCATACATAATAGTTAGTAGTGCCATGCCGTGCCACTTGTAACCAGGTTAATATGTTTCGCAAGATTACACTCAACATTGTTTAGGATTATTTTACTGTTTAGCATCTCAACTAACAAAGTTACTCATAATAAAATTACTTTCTACACAAGCGTTCCATCACCTTCGTTTTTGCTTCGCTGTATCACATATGGGCCCTACACCTCACTCACTTTGTTGGAAAAAATAATGAATCACATTTGTGTATTTTTGAATATGGTTTTAAGTAGGGTATAACACATAGATAATGAAACAGTTTTGTACCAACTATATTTATATGTGGGACACAAACAAAAACATTGGGTCTCCACGTAACAAGTTCAGCATTTGTATGGGGGCTGTCAAAGTGTTAAGCAGCTTGATAGAATTACATTTTGATGTGCAAGGTATTGATTTCTCTTCATATCTGGAACATCATAGGCTACATTTTGATGTCGGGTTTTCTGGTTTTTCAATTATATGTGTATACATACTTATTACACTAACTAAGTGTAATTGTTGTGGCTTATCATGGGTTATCTTTGTAAGTCAATGGCTAGATTGAACAACTACTTAGTTGCTCTCTGCACTTTTACCTGTGATTATAATAATTTTATAGGCGAGCAGCAGAGGCTGATGTGCTGTGTGTATATCACAAAGTTTGAAAAACTGTCTCTCAAGATTATATTCTAATATTCATTTATCCAACTCTCTTTCTTCTTTTTCCTTCATTTTAGGATCGAAGGCAACTGCAACATTAGTGACATTATTGATGCCAGGCCGGAGTGGTGATTGTAGACATCTTTTATAAAACGCTGTTGTTGCTCTACGGAAATACCTTTGGGGGAAAAAGATTCCCATAGGACTACTTTTGAATTGATGATTTCAGTGTAGAGTGTGATGAATTAAAATTTACCTTGTTATACCATCAAAAACATACAAATAAATAAATAATTTTAGTGTGGTAAATAAGAGCAAAAACAAATATTCGAAATATTACAACACATGTTTGCGTAGTATGTGTGCAATGGTTTTCGTTTACTTTCACAGTTAAAAGTCATACTTGAAAGTCTATTTTAGTCATTCTGCCATACATAGTTATGCTCACGTGTATATTATAGGTTGATATGTTTTACCAAAACTTTTCTGTATTGTAAAGTAAAGTATAGTACTATTCTGGTAGATTTTATAAACAATTATAACGTTAATTTGTTTCCCCTCAAATGCCTTCGATGTGTTTTCTATAGTTTTTTTTTTAAGCTGTTCAGATTTTATATTAGTTTGACCATATTTGAAAAATTACTTGTGGTTGAGCTTCTACATTTAATTTAATGTGACATAATTATGGTATACTATACAAAGCCACCATAAGGGTTAAGGTAAGTAGAATAGAAATATAACTAGGAAATAAATAGCCATTAATACAAATAAACACCGAGGTAAGTAACAGGGTTCATTGATTTTTAAATCAATGATTTTGCTTGATTGATGATAAATAATGCCTTTGCACTGCTCAGTCAATTAAAATTACTGTAGAAGACTCACTTTGTGATGACAATGAAATACTCAAATAGAAAGTCGCAACATCGCAATAAAGTTAATTTTAACATGCACAGCCCAGCCCAACTAACTGCAATAAATACCTACAATCGCTCAACGTGAACAAGAAGGCAAGGCTGATTATTCTACTTACCACTTTCAAACTCGTTAGGTTAGATGTAAAGGCAGACCTGTCTGTGGCTAAACAGCTCGCAGCTAAGCATTTACACATGTGGCCCAGCTATATAAATGAATCATATAATTACGAAAGAGACAGGATTTTTTAAATTTTTAATTACATCTGCTTTCTTCTCATTTTAAGTAGATTTTTGTATTATTTGTGCAATATCTGGTGTGAACTATAAAGAGATAAATATATCTCAGTTAGTTTTTTTAATCTAGCCCCAAAAGACGGGGCCACCCTCGGAGCTCGGCTGAAACACAATACTCAAAAGGATAAGCAGTGATATTAGGCCTCCCCAGACTCACATGAGTATTAGGTTTTTGGAGACAACAAACCGGCCTTTCTAAGCAGTACTATCAGATCATAGAATACCTCCTATAAGCGAATATGCGAGCGCGAGCTGCGCGCGACCGCCTGCCTACTGGTGAAGGAGTCCAAGCAGGTGCACATGATGGCGACGGGAGTGTACAACCGTCTCCCGGATAGAATTAAAGATGCTCCGTGGCGACAGACTTTTAAATTACGGTTAAAAAAGTGGCTTGTTGAGGAAACGTTCTACAGAGTGGACGAGTTCCTACCTAGAGTAGAGTAACATTTATATTGTATAGTGGAAATAATTCTCGACATAATTATATTGTTATTATTTTTATTTTTTATTATTATTAATTTGACATTCACTATGATTATTATACTTAACTTAAATTTAATATTAATTATTGACTTTTTTAATAGCAAATTATTATTATTATTATTCTATTGTTAATGTATAACAAGAGTAATTCTCTTCTCAAGGGTAATTAAAACCAGTGACGTGTAGCCTGTGGTTATAAATAAATGAGTATGAGTATAAATACCAGGTTAGAAGATTGTTGTTCAGAGAAAAATGAAATGTTGGAGAAAAGTGCAGGTTTTGGGTACTGAGACCAAGCATTCCAGTTCCAATATCAGGGATACACATCCCGTTTTCAGCAATGAACTGACCCACGCTTCGATGCCTTCTGTCTTCCTGAATTATGAACTCTAGAGAAGTTATCTGTGTACCAGCCTCATCTCTGGAAAAAGTTTCTATGCCAAATATAGGTCAATCACCCAGTTACTTTTTCTTGAAACAAGCACTTGTTTTTGATCCTATGCACACTTTGACCATTGAGTAATTAACGAATATAAATGCATACTGATGAAAACAAAAACTACCAATTAAATTTTAATTATATTTTTCATCTGCTCTACAGTGTTATGAGATGAATTCAATACCTATACGGATATATGTGAGTATATAAAAAATTGGTAGGTATATTATACCGAACAATGTTACAAGGTTGGTTGTATTGTAGGTATTATCGGTCTTTTAGTTTGAATGATTTTACAAGATGGACAAAATCAGAGATTTTTTCACAATTTGGCAAATAATACAAGAATCAGCATTAAAATTGTGCTTGCTATAGGTTAAGGGAAAATAATAAGAAAATATGCCTTGTATTTCATTACTTCCTATAATGACAATGCAATCTTTACTCAATTGGATGATTGTGGAATACAATTTGAGCCAAAAAATCATGTTTCTGGTAAAAATCAGCATTTCCCTAGCAGCTGTAGAGGCCAGTACTGTTAGACACCACAAAAACTGGCGGAGATTCTTTTTTTATCTAAACTATCGTAGGCAGGAGGGCAGTACACAAAATGGCAACCAATTTTACACTCAATATGCAATTGCATTTCCTCCAAAATAAAGTACATTTTATACCATCTCATACGTTTTTATAATAGTTTGACACGTTTTCGAAATACGTAAAGGAACTAAAACAAATTCTGATAACGAAATGCTGAATTAAACGTAGTAATATGGTTGCATCACACGACAATTCGCGTGTCATTTAGGGTTAGAAAACCACGTAAAAACGAACAATAACAGCATATACAATGAATTTTATGATAAATTATGGAAAATACAAGTTTTTGGAACAAAGAAATGCACTGACCGCTGGTGGTTTTATCTTGCAAATGCCAGACTTCTCGGCGATGGGTCTTATTTTGCTGATGTAAGCCAACGGGTCCAGGAACTCTTCAGCCGTCGGCTCGAACACTGGGGCCTCCGGAGGCGGCGTGAATGTAAAATTGTCAGGTTTCATGGGGGACGCCGAGTCCCCCATGCTAACTTCGACATTAGCTTCGTCACATTTTCCCATTTTTGAAAAACACTATGCAGTTCACACTAATGCAACTAAAAATAACACACGAACATCATCTGATGTTAAGGAATGAAAAGAGCACGACCACAGAGGAATAACAGCATCAGTATTAGTCTTTCCATAGGGAATTACAACAAGATAGTCTTCAAATTATCACCAACAAATAACACTCTTCACTGTACGTCCGCCATGCGAAATTGAACTTTCGAAACTGCGGTGTTGCTACACAAAAAAAAAAATACGCAGCAACAGAGTGAGTTTAGAAAGACAGTTTCAGTTTTTCATTCACTGAGTTCCACCGTCGTTGAAAGGGATTCAAGTTTTGTGATGATCATCCTTATTTGTGTGTAAATAGGTGTCACTCCTCTAAGAATGTTTGTTAATATGTCAATTAGACATCCTTTGTCTCTATGTTCTCTATTGAGAGTTCGCTCTAACCATGGTTCAGTGCAAAGATTATGGATAATTCTGTGGTTCAGTGTAAGATTATACCGCTTGACCACGTTGAGGAAACGCTACAGCTTTTGTCATGATCTGCTTGTTTTATCCCACAGATAGTAATATTATCTAAATAGGCGTAGATTCTGTGGCGTAGATAGTACGCAGGTCCAGTCAAGTTTGCTGAAAACTTTGTGTTTGGCAGTATTTTATACAACATCTTCTATAAATGGCAGCTGTTATGCATCAAGTTGTGTATATTTATTGATGGTTTATATTACAATAGTTGACACTGGCTAAATACACAACATGTGGAGCCAAAATATAAGATTTAAAAATAAACATAAAATATTTCGACAGACTGAGGCGTTTTCAAAAAAAAAAATAGTTCTAAAATACTTACTAGATGGCGTAATAGACCTATCGTTTTACCTGTCATTGTCATTTCTGTCGAAATATTTTATGTTTATTTTTTAAATCGTAAATTTTGGCTCCACACGTTGCGTATTTAGCCAGTGTCAACTATTGTAATATTTCAAATTAAGTCAAATACATAGTTACGTGAAATTGTCTAAATATACATGTGGAGCCAAAAAAGCACGAGAAAAAAAAGGCAAACGTACATTTTTTTGTGTTTCATGTCTTAACAGTGACAGAAAAACCTCAAGGTACATCTAACGCCATCTATTGGGGGACTTTTATTACCAGGATTTCTTTTTTTTTTTGGAAAACGCCTCTTTGACAATGAAAGGTAAACCTATAGGACTATTACGCCATCTAGTAAGTATTTTAGAACTGTTTTTTTTTAAAACGCCTCATTCTGTCGAAAGATTTATTATTTATTTTTAATCTTAAATTTTGGCTCCACATTGTGTATTTAGCCAGTGTCAAGATAAGATAAGATAATTTATTTGCATACAACATGAGAAATATTATACAACAAATGCATAAAAGATGTTAAATTAATAATATAAGTAATATTATAAGTATTGTAATATTTCAAATGAAGTCAAATATTTCACAATAATTTTTTTCTTTGTAGTTTTAGTTTGTTTATAATAAAGTTTTTATAATATTTTAAAGTTTTTAGTATACATAAATTATTTTGTCTTTCATGTCTTGACAGTGTCAGAAAAAGTTCAAATTACATCTAACGCCGTCTATTGTGTACTTTTATTACAAGGTTTATTTATTTACTTAGAAAACGCCTCATTGGGCAAAAGTTGGAATTTAGTTACTTTTGTTACAGATTTTTCACTGTGATGGAAAAAACCTAATATTCAAGGACTTACCTACTTGCACGCTCATTTTCCTACGGGACGACCGTAATCGATCGACCAATAAGAGACAAAGAGGCAAGACTTTAGCGCGCGTAGTTGCCATTGGTAGATCGAAATTTTCCACGCTACTTAAATAAAAACTTCCAATTATTGGCATACTGCACAGGTTGTATTTTTTCCTCCAAAGCGACATCTGGACATCGGGAGGAATTATTTGTTGTGCAACACTCAGGAGGGTATTTCATCACAATCGTCAACATATACAGCCTTCTTTATCCTACCGTATTAGTGAAGTATAGGTACTCTCTTTCTGTGCATTCTGCCTCGGTCCTTATATTTACCCGATTGCCAAAGAAGGAGAGTAATGTTATTTTAAGGAGGGTATTTAAATCTGGCTAAATATACAAAAAGTACAGAGCCGATTACTAGGAGGAAAAAAAATCTTATTTCTGTGCTGCCAGTAGTTCAATTTAAAATGGTAAGGAAACAAAACATTCTTCGCAAACGCGCAAGCTCGACTGCAATCGATGAGCACATCCGTCACCCGCCGCCATTTGCGAAAGGCCGATCGCTGCTCGGAGCAGCGCGAGTGTCATCGTTTTGATTATGTCGAGTGTTTGATTTGTTATTATTATCAACTAACTGTGAACTCAGTGCTTGGATATAATCAGTTATAATGATTGTGAGATTTCTGAGCGTTTTGTGCGTCGGAGTTTTGGTGGCTTCGGTATACAGCGCCGAAGGAAACAACGACAATGAAGGCGAGTGATTTTTTGCGTGATTATTTATTTATTTTTGTTATTATCTCCTTCATAACTGCCTATCAATTCTATTTCTAACTCTATAAACCTATGTCTCTCCACATTAAAAAGCATCGATTTGTTCTGAAATAAGCTTTACATATGGATTGCGCCTTGAAATATAATTCCCACCTGAAGTTGTCAGTGTTTTTTTCGTTGAATTTTGTTTGAAAGATTTTTAGACAGACTGGACTTTCTTAAGTTTTCTCGAGTTGATTTATGCGTCGGCCCTTGTGGAAGGCGCGAGGCGTAGGTGTCGGGACCGGCTTGACTGGTCGCGTGCATACGATGCACGCACACAGGCGCAGGTGACCTGGTGGGTTGTTGTGTGGAGCACCGTTTTTGCTGTTGATTCATTCACATAAAAATAATCTTTGTTCTATTATCATGCTTACATCAACTCAGGAAAGAAACCTGAGTAATCATTCCATGAAGAACAAACAAAACATGTAGAAGACAAAAATAATTTACTGACTAAGTAAGCAGATTTGTAGATACCTATAACTTGATCAATAATTATTCAGAAAGACTTACTATAGGTACCAACTAAGAATAAATATAAGGCGTACGTAGGCCTGGGTATGTTTTTATTGTTCAAATGAGACTGAGTAAATCAGGTCGCCCGACCTGTATTGCAAACCTAAAATAGAGGTATGTCACAAAAGAATAGTGATTTCATTTTTCTATTTCAATAAAACAGTGTACTTAGTGTAAGCTTTGGTAATTTGGTAAAAAAGTACATGTCATAAATTAAATTCTTAACTCTCTATTGAAATATTAGCTAGAGATTTGCTTGTCTCGTCACTTAATTGCATAAAAGAAACTCTCACTGCAAAGTATCTAAAACCATTAACACAGGTATGAAAATTAATCAAATAGCGTTAAATTATTGATCAAACAATGCCAGATTTGCACAACTACATGCTAAAAAACATTCAGTGTCCATTCTCTGTTCAAAGTTATGGTAAGATGTTTTATGGTTTAAGATAGTTGGTAATTTTGGACATCATGCTTGTTTCTTGTGAGCACAGATATTTAATATTATAAGTGATTTGAAATAACTATGTATCTGGTGATATTAAAAATACATAAAAACTTACCCTATGTTAAAGTGTCACGCTCCAGACTTATCTAATGAACATGTCACTCATCAGAATCAGTAGATGTTTCGGCTACAGGAAGTAATATCAAACATACACCCCAAAAACATTACCCATCGTTTTGGGTAGTCGGGTAGAAAGTAGATAACATACTCATTATTAAAATTTGTTTTCTTGATTCTTTTAAAACTTTTAGGATAGTGGATCAGAATCCTAAACATTTATCATGACTGAAAATGTGTTAAATTTAAATGAATATTTTCTTTATTGTAAACAAATGTAATTTAAACCTAAAGCTATATACAGTACATAGTAAAACATATTTTGCCTCAAAACAAGAAATCTCTAAAAATAAAGGCTGCTCAAATTAATGATTGCTCTTAGAATACAACAAACAACATGTAAATAAATTACAAATATTTTTTTTGGTTACAAATGAGTTTAACACAAAAATTTATTGAATCCACTGGCTCCGACCTAGTAAAAACTGTGTTTCGGGAACCAGTGGCTTCTCCCATTGTTCATATACTATGGTTACCCTATAACAAAAAAATAAATATATTTAATTAAATTTAATAAAATTTAGAAACGGTAAAATTAACTTAAGGAGTGAGAATGAATATAAACTTATTATAATTATTAAACAAAATGCTTATTACTTACCTGTGAGGGTTCCACACCTGAAGGTATCAATGGGACTCTCTTGTTAGCCATCTGTCTGTCTTTCCGTCAATCCTACTAATAAAGGCCTCTTGTTATCCAAACAAGAAACACGTTTTTTTTTCAGTTAATTCTTCCCACTTATTTCTTATTGCTGCTGTATCATAAAAACAGTAATACTTATGCAGTCACTTGGTGTGATTATAGTGAAAACTCTACTTTATAGCATAACAATGACACATCAAATTATCTTAGTATTCAACTAGCAGATATCCTAAACCCATTTTGAGAACCCATTGGCTATTCAGTTGAACAATAGTTAAATATAATTTGGCAACATTTAAATTCTAGACTTCCTCTGCATTGCATATGCAAATGAATTGTCAATTAAAATAATTTTAAATTTGCTTTGCATATAGTTCAATTTTATTTGTACAGGTGCTAGGGTGACTCATAAAATACATAATTATCAAAGATCTTTAAAACTATCTATAGATAAAACATTATCACTAAAAGTGTGGCACAAATGTTTAAATAAGCAACCATTCTGAGAAACCAACCATATTGTTACCTATGTTATGACTCTTTTTGTCAAATGTGTTTTTGAGTGGTGATGTTTTCAGCCTATGCAAGCACTGCCTATATGTTGCCGTTTTCGTGAAGTCGATGTTGAATCTATAGTTTAAATGATCTTTGGTAATTATAATGTAAACTGATACTTCCCAATACAGCTGACCTTACTGGTATAGCAGGTGGCTACCATCCCAGCTTTTAAAGTCATTTAATCGATTAAATTATGTTTTTTTTTTCTTTTTTTATTTACTGCCTGGGGAAATGAGGCTTTGAACAAATAGTTATTGTATTTCTAAAAAAATCGTTCATTTTCGACACAATAATTAATCCAATTGGGTAGATAATCGGGAACTCCCAAGGTGACTTTCGTGATGACCCGTGTGCTCGGCGCTTGTTAATTTATCCGCAAGACAACGTGTGCCGTAACACCATCGGACTTTGCCCTCTGTCCCCGGTTCAAGAGCAAGAAACCGATTTTCGTAATTTCTGTCCTCTCACAGTTTGCAAATTCTTATTTGAGTCTTCATTTATTTAAATATACAGATTGGCCCAGACGGTGAGGTCAATCCGTAAAATTAAGGTTCCTCATACCAAGGGCAGTAAAAAAATTGAAAATGTAACTCCCTAAGTAAAACGTATTAAGTACTTAAATTTTGTTATTTTAAAGAAAATGTTGCAAAGTTTAGTTTATATTAAATGTCGCCCTAAAAAATAAATAAAAAAATAACTATTCATTATGATTGTCTGAGCGAGAGAGCGTGTAGTGTGTCAAAGCGGCCTTAACGTGAAACAGGCACATTGTTATGAAAACATTTAATATAAGTGTTATCGAACTTTCTGTCTGTACAGATAGATAGAGAATAGAAATAAATAAATAAATTGCAGCGACGACTACCTTCTAGTGTTGGGAACAAGGGGCGTGCGAGGCCTCCCCACACCCAAATCATGTGGAGGCGTACAGGAGGTAGGCCCAATATGTAGTTACCCATCTCCCAGTAGCGATCTTAGCGTAGCTCAGTCTTGGGTGACTGCGAATACCATACTAAATACATGTTGAACCTGGGTATGTCTTAAAACAGCGACTAGAAACCACCGGAAGACGAGCAGCGGCACCCTTTTAGTAAACGGTGACCTTTCTTCGATCCTAAAACCGCCTCCCCCCCTCCTCCTTCCCACTCTAAAGGGGAGGCCTTTATTCAATAGTGGACCTCATCTGGATGAAGATGACTTTAAGCGCTTGAATTCAAAACAAATTTGAAAATATGTAGTTCTTGTTGTCCCCTTTGGTCTATCCGTATTGACGGAGACAGCTTAAATGCCTTAAATTCAAATTCAAATATTTTTATTTCAGATAAAGATCCATAATATTCACATTAAAAAGAATACCATTAATTGAATTAAATTAAATTGAAGAATGGCCTTGCAAAAATCCTCATTGTCACCTACGTTACAGAAGGAACTCCTGAGCAAAATGTAATGCGTCTTGACCCAACGGCTTAGGCCATGCGTGGTCTGTAAAGTCAGTCTAAGAATTTTATTCAGTAGAAAGATAATGCTTACCTAGCTATATAGCTCTCTAGTAATAGCTCCAAGTACGTGCCTGAAAGGTGCGGCGCCGGCCTTGCGAAAGCTTCTACCGATAACCTTGTTAGTTTTACTCTGGCTATAGAAGCAACACTGTTTCCCACCCAGCTATCAAAGCTACCTAGATTAGTTGAGATACTGCAAACTTGCCTACTACTAGTCTATCTTTGAATGCATCGGCATCCACAAGGAACTTCTAAAATGATTTATCTTGAAACGGGGATATCAAACCAGACGCGTGTCTGTTTCTTGAGTAACAAGACACGTGGCTGATACGCGTCTCTCACGTCTTGCTCTGCGCCTGATACGCGTTCTGTTTGTATAATCCTTAATTTCGTACAAGATGCTACGTGGAATGGAATAGCTGACTTTTTTCGCGATTTCAGACTTGGTCCCATAGTAAAAGTTTTTCATAATGATGAGTACGCTGGGATCCTCTCGGGCACAGATAAAAGGTTCTGTGCTCTCGGGTTAGTACCACCGTTCCGCGTAATCCTGTAATATAAGTAATCAATAAGCGCTTTTATTCAAACCCTTTTATTAAAATTAAGCTAGCTAGCTAATCAAATATCAAATTAAGTTCTAGTTAAGCTTGCTCCATCCTATCCTAGGCTTGTTTAACATCAGGCAGTTTTTATGTTTTCAAACGCGAAACTATTTTAAATAATACTTATTTTATGAAAAAATATATGTTGCATATGACTTTTCGGACATTAACAGGAATCCAACGATACTTCACTCGTTAAAATCGGTCAAGCCGTTTAGGCTGCAAAAGGAATAGGAACACGCAAATATCCAAACCAAATATACAAACCTCAAAAAACAAATATACAAACCTCAAAAACATTATTCGCCTGCTTTGGCAGTCGGGTAAATAATAAAGTAATCTCAAGTGAATGAAATTGTGAAACAAGTTAGTTCTAAACGATGGAAAGAAACATTATTTGTTCGCGTAACGTTCAAACGTAGCCAAATTAGCATATATTGAGAGCTGTGCGTGGCCTTTGAAAGCTCCACGACGTTGGAAACAATACAAGCCGGCTTGCGATGGAGAGAATATTTCATTATGCGGCTGTAGGGTTGAGGACCGTGGGAGTGGTGTAGTGTTTGTATCTATTTGATAGATACTAGTAGTTCTGCGGACAGTAGACCTCGCGAGCACAAACTTTTTTGCACAATCGCAATTCTACAATTACATAGAATTTTTGATTGTTGGGTATTTCCCCCCAAAATAGGGGAAATTTGCTGCGGCGCCATTTACCGGCCGACCTTTTATCTTGACAACCTCTTGACCGATTTTGCTCATATTCGATATTCTTGTTAAGAATTGAGTATTGACATTTTATGCCAAATATTATCAAAATCGGCCGATGAATGGCGCCGCAGCGAACACCCCCTATTTTGGAGAGAAATACCGAACCAATCAAAAATCGCCGACGATAAAAAAAAAACAAAAAAACTGTAGAACCTGTATACAAAGTTTCGTCAAGATTGGTTAAAAAATACGACGTGTACCACCAACACACGGACATTATCTAAATCGGCCGTTGTACTATGGCGCTGCAGCAATTTTTTCCCCTTTTTGGGAGAAATAAAAAATTCCAGTCAAAAAATCGCCAACGACAAAAAAATACTACAAAGTTGTAGAACCTGTGTATCAAGCTTCGTCAAGATTGGTTGAAAAATACTACCTGTACGCGAGTACCAACAGATGTAAGCAAATTTTGCCAGTTAAACTGGCACTCGTTCAATAATACATTGTCTCATGTACACAACTGGTGGGGCGACACGCCAATGACAGTCGTTGACAGATCATCGCGGCTGCGGCTGGACTTCTGCACCTCAGGTCTGCACAGTAAGGAGAGCCGTGAGCGTCGAGCCAAGGTGATACGAACCTTAAATACGGCGTTCCTACGCCTAGAATTGGTCAGAAAATTCTAAGTGAACATTTTTCGTAGTCTGCGTGCTCCACCTTCGACCACATCGCTTACCATTAGGCGAGCTTGTGATCAACTGCAGATGTAACTTATGATAACAAGTATTAAAAGAAAAACAAAAGAGCCGTCTGCAAAATGTAGCCCGTGACACTCTGGATATAAAGATGAATCTAACGACAACTTGCCATCCAAAATCAGTCGATCTGCTTAGTCAGTAAGAGGTCACATAGAAGCTACAGTTAGCTACACACTTAGCTAGTACGCTAGCTAGTACACTTAATTGCTCAGCGGGGCTAGCACGCGCATCGCGACAAAATCTTTTTATTATGCAAGAACAGGACACGGCTACGATTATGTAGACGTTTGTCTCATTTTTCACGTCATGAAGAGTAGATAAGATTTTGTCGCGGTGTGCATGCTAAACTTGTTGGGCAGTCGGATAATAATAGGAATACAAGGCTCAGAATAAACTAGACTATTGGTTTAAATCTTCTGCTGCCTCGAGATTCTATATACTTTCTAGTGTTGAGTCTGAGATACACAGAGCAGCATAGTGTCAGGTAGTTTTTAGTCCATCCGAGTGACCTCAAAAACCTTGGTAAAAATAAGACTCCAGTGTATCTGATAACTATATTTTCAAGAAATCGACTTCGATTCAGTACGTCAGTCACTTAGGGAGTCGGAGCTCCGTATTCCAAGCCCGGCCAGCCCTGCGTACGTGTTAGCGAGTCGCCTGGAGTATTGTTCTCGGATCGTTACGTAGCGTGAATACTGAACACGGATATAGTCGTATTGCCTGACACACCATGTTAGGGAAGAGATACACGGTGGTCGGACGTTCAATTTACTTTATTTACTTACTTACAAAATATGATTAATAGTAACTGTAGTGATCATCATCATATTCAGCCTATAATAGTTTACTTCTGCTCTCCCAGGTCACGCCACTCGTTCCTATCTTCGCCTTTCGCTTCCGATCACTGCCAGCTGTCCTCCGTAGATCGTGATCGAGTTTCAGGACATTCTGCCGTCTCCGTCTGGAGAAATACACCAGTGTCAGTTATTCAAACGCCAAACAGTAGTGTTACACTTCAAAATAAAATATCCTTGGCCTCTACGCCAGATGTATCAAGCACAATGCTTGTAAGGTATATTTTGACGCCACACATTATTAACTTTTTTTTTCATTCTGTGTTGACAGGTGATTATTATCTTCACCCCACATCTGCTACTGTATTGACACTATCCTTGTCCGGATGGCAGTTTTTTTTAGCTACCGGCGGAGTCGGTCTGTTTGTGTTTTTTCTGTCATCGTTAAGACGTCTTCGTTCAAATTGTCTGTTACATCAGACGTAGACGTAGGTGCTCGTAGGAAAGTAGGCGACACGTGGGCGATGATTGCCCTCTGATAAAGGGCTTCGTTCCTGTTAAGGGGATGGTAGCAGCTAGAAGAAAAAAAAAAGTAAAGTAATATAATAACTTTGTTTAGTTTTGTGTCTGCTATAAGTATACGAAAGTAACGTTGGAAAGATATGCACAAAAAGACATAGACCGGATAGATGAGGTGAGCGAGAGAAAAATAATAGTGAAGAGAGCTACAAATGCGACTTCTATCATCGTTTCTTTCTTCTTTTGTAAATTTTGTCCCGTGTTATTCCGTTGTTTTTTTTTTCCACTGCTATTATAGCTATAATGGATTAAATGACAATATTTAATATTAGCATTGGATGTTAATATTTAATATGTATACTGTTGGTGTTTCTTTAAATAAATAAAGAAATAAATGCTGCTGTCTTTAATTGGACTTACTGACGTACCATTTTAATTTTGGTAGACAGCTCGATGCTTACGATGATAGATCAGGGGCTCCATTTTTATTCTCAAAATATGCGAAATGAAAGATTTTCTATTGCTAAAAGAAATTTGCAAAATGCAAATATTATATCTATCTATATATATTATCTATTGCAAATTCGAATGGTTCAAACCAATCGTTGCGTTAGCGAGTGATAGGATTATTTAAAAAATGCGACTTTTGTTCGGGTTTTTTTCGAAAGTCATTTCGCATGATATTTTCGTCCGAAATATCATTCGAGCGATTCAAAAATAGAGCCCCGGCGTATCATTTCGAAAATCGTCGACATCTCATATTTTATAAGCGTGTAACTTCGAAAAACGGTGTAAATAACTTCTTGTTATTAAGTATTTGATGTAAATACCGACGAGAATCCGACGAGAGTATTTGAATTCGGCTTCAGCTTCAGAAGTTCTAGTTTGACATGTTGTTATTAGAGGTATTATTTTTATTTATCCTGACTCCGGTGTGTAACGCTGGCGTCGCCTTAAGTCATTGCTACCATCGCCATCGGAATGGGATTGGAAATCGACTTTTCTTGATTTTCGACAAAAGTGCGATGCTACCTTGTCGGCGATACGTTTTGTAAAGCTGTGTTGTTAGGGAAACGTCTAGATGAACTGTGAAGATATATTTCAATATTTATTATGTAGCAATAGTAAAGAAATACGGTTTTTGGTCATGTAATATTCTTTGCATACCGGTGGATACAAGTGGCACGTTGTCGGTCGGTGTGGCCGTATAAGGGGGAGGCCTATGATCAGCAGTGGACGTCTTCTGGCTGATGATGATGATGAATATTCTTTGACGGCGTCCTAATGAAATATCTAATTTAATTAAATTTAAATCCTAATAATTTTTTTAAATGCATACCTAGCGGGAAAGACGAAAGCAATCCATGGTCTTTCTGACTGTCCATCTAACTTGCGAGACATTTCTTTACACGTTCCCTGCCACTGTCCTAGGCACATAATTTCTCGAATTCTAGGGTGGCGGCAATCTGCTAGAACAAATTTGGGATTTAACTCCCCTACACAAAGAATATGTCGCACCTATAATGAATTTAACGCTTCCTTGGATGATCTTGATGTGTTTAATGATTCTTTAACTGTTTTCAAAAACAAACTAGTAAAGTCTCTAACCAGAGATAAATAATGTTTTGATTTATGATGTTTTATTTTAGTTTTATCATAGATAATGTTATATGTTCTAACTAACATTCCGATTATATTATAGTTTACTTTTTTTTTATTTCCCTGTCCAATCACTATTTATGGCGAATGTTGTATATGCCTATAAAGGGTGATCATATCAGTTTCATGTACTCACGTAGAAATATGTTATAAGAATGTAAAATATGTTCACTGTTGGCGTATCTCAATGAATAAATAAATATCGATCGCACGAACAAACGGTGCGATTTCTTCGCACGAACATCATTGTCAAAAATCTTGCAAACTGATTGCGAGGACATCGTAGAAGATCATGAACAGGCCTGTCTTGAATAGATCTATTCCATTACTATGCGCCACAGGTAAACATGTAAATTACAATATGTTTCACTGTACAGTATAATACACATATCTACTCTTACCCCAAAACCTTATACATACCTACCTATCTAAAGGTTGTGCCACAATGCAAACGAGACGGAAATAGCGTAGCTTGAAACCTGCGCCAGTTGAAAGGTTAATAATAATTATAATTGAAAGGTAAGAATAATTTAGTTTCTCCGTTTTCATTCCATGACGTGCGTGACATCTTATTAGCTGTGTAAAATATTAATTAACTCAGTCAAATTTTAAAAGAATCTATTCGTCCAACTCAACATTATTTTGTAACTTGACAGCTTAGTGATAAGCGCGTTTGGATAGCACCTTCAAAGCCATTGATTTCTAAGGTCACAGCAAAACAGAGATGCATGAAACTAACATACGATCCAATCAGTTTGAATAGGGACCGCGAGTGGCGAATACAACAGCACAACTATGTTTATGATGCCACGTTGAAATGTAGAATTGTTCTACAACCATGTTGGAGGCCTCCGAATGGCCTGAAAACTGACGCTAGGATACCAGCTTGCTTTTATGAAATAGAAATATTTATTAGCCTTATTCACGTTAGGCAAGTCGCAAGTAAAGTCGCGGGCAACCGGTGGATGCAAGTGGCACGTTGTCGGTCGGTGTGGCGCTCTAAGGGGGAGGCTTATGTTCAGCAGTGGACCTCTTATGGCTGATGATGATGATGACATTAGACAAGTCTTTTTACAAAATTCCAGCATAAAAGAAAACAATGAGAGAGAAGTGAGAAAAAACAGTCCATAGATTTATAAAAACAAAAGCTGCGCCCTGCGGATAAAAATAGCCTATGTATTAATCCAGGGCATAAGCTACCTCCATACCAAATTTCATACAAATCCGTTCAGCCGTTACAGAGTGAACGGAAACAATCACACTTATTAACTGACCTACACACAAACTTTTGCATTTATAATTTTAGTGTTATTCCAAATTAATACACATGAATCCCTCCACTAATGGTCTTTTAGTTTAGTTTAATTTTCATAGTTATTTTAGGTTTTAGGTTTTAGTTAGTATTTTTAAGTTTTCTTTAATTGTCTGTTTTTTAAGTTGTACATAATAAATCTAATATCATACACATAAATTAAAATGGTACAATTTTTCAAAACAAGTTCAATTATTGCTTTAATAAGTTTCATAACCCTGACATTAATAACATTATGTGAAACAAATATCGCTGCGCTCCGCTGCGACCTCGCTTTTAGTGTAGCGGAGCCTATATAGCTATAATATTGTAGAGGTATCGAAACGGGCTGGAATTCTAAGGTCCTCATATACAGTTGTTATTTACCATTGTGTACTGTGTAGGCATGTACTGTAGATGTTATCAGATAGTTAAACGGGCTATGGAGAAAGGTAATGAAGAATCAAGTCTATGATTCCATTGTTTAATAACAACGCACATGGTTATTATTTGTCATAATATAATAATTTATGGACTCTGAAAACCTTATACAAGAAAAAAAAAGTGGGTAAAATCGAAAATCTTTCCCCAAGCATCTCACGGTCTTAATTTTAGAATCAATGCAGCTATCTACTAATTTCCCTCCAACGGTTATCTTGAACGTTTAACCCAGTGAGGCCTTATCAGTGTCCTGTCGAGGTCTGTGACCCCTCGTTAGACTTATCGTCCAGGTGAGGCCGACGTGAAACAAACAGTACAGACAGACTATCCATCACCATTAGAGCCTGTTAGTCTACGTCACTATTATGTACACTACAATCGTGGCCGGAGAAAGCAATAGACACCTGTATTGACCCACAGCTGAAAGGAATATTATTTTCAACTACTTATCTGCGCCCCGCGGATTCATCCGCTATTTTTCAGAAACCAGATATTTTCCCGGCATAAAAAGAAGCCTATGTGTTAATCCAGGATATACGCTACTTCTATACCAAATTTCATTTGAATCCGTTCCGTCGTTACAGATTTGAACGGGAACAAACATACTTACATCTTACCTACTTACACACAAACTTTCGCATTTATAATATTAGTGTGATTTACAAACACTGACTTGTTATCAGACTCTGAGACCTTCGCTGCGCTCGGTCAATAACATCATCAGACAATTTCAACGGATACACAAATCAAATTCCACAACGTCTCTTCATAGTAACTCGATATTACCCACGTTTGGTAACTTAACACAAATTTGAAAGTTCTATTAATATCTCGAACTATCGAGAGCTGGAGTGCACGGTATACGTAGCTTTACAGTACCTATAGTTGCTGCCATTCGAAAATTGCCTTATTGTCGATTTTTACGACAGGCAGTGAAAACCGAAGCCGAATTCTACGGCCCCTGCTCCAGGGCTAGACAGTTCAACACCTAAGGCGCTAATCTGTTGCTTAAGACAAAAAGACTTAAGAAAAGAGCATGTCCATTCAAAAAGCTTAGTCTGATACCCACCCCTAAAATATGTTATCCGATTTAGTTTTTATTTTTTTATATTATCTACACTGTGAAAAACTATGCTTGTACTTATGTGTGTGTTTTTTATTTATTTCGCAATATCTTCGTTGTTATATAGGCACTTAAAGTGACAAATTTTTTGCTTCGAAAATACATACGATGAAAAAAGTAGTTGTTACAATACCATAAACATTTTTCGAAAAACAATAACAAAACACAGCGGCATAGATCATGGTTTTTCCAAGCCAATGACACCAAAAACAAAAGATTTTATTAAGTTTTAGGGGGTGAGAACAGACTACCCCCGTAACGCTAATTTCATCAAAAAGTAAGGAAAATTCAGTAACTCTCTCAATCGCACGCACGAGAAACATCGCCAAAACATCGCGGACTATCCTCTTAAGCGTTTAACGGCAATAAAGAGCAATGTGCATAATTGAACCAACTCTGGATTCTGTTTTCCATTGCACCTCTTTATTATACAGTAAAAGTTCGTCGGTTTAGTACAACGTAAAGCGAGTTTAGCGAATTAAAACCCGGTTCAGGTTGTATGGAACTAGCTGTTGAGTGCTAAAGACAACCGACAACTAGTTACAACAGAGTCGCTCCCAGCCAAATACAGTTTAATTAGTTTAGTAGTAGAACAAATAACGTTTTCAGGTATAGATGTTTTTAAATACAAACAGCGGGAAACATTCGCCTGATGGTAAGCGCCGTTTAGAGACACCTGCAACACTAGTGATGTTGTCGATGCTCTGCCAGCCCGGAGAGGTTTGTAGAAATGTAGACACCCTTTTTAAAAACGCTCCATGTTGTAACTTGGCGGTAAGACCTTCGGGCGAAGAAAATTCCTTGGCAGGACTTGTGCCAGCTCCGCGGATGGAACGGAGTGTGTCGAATTATTGGCTTTGCTAGATTTGGCGGTGTCGGTTTACAGGTTGGTGAAATTTTGGGGCAAGAATCAAATCAAAAAGTTCTTCAAAGCATTCCCCAGAAAACAAACAAGGGTAGTTTTGGTATCTGAAAAAGACTTATGTGTCATTAGGCTTTAAAGTCTTACTAAAGCTACGATAGCTGGGGAAGGAATAACGCTAGAAAATAGCATAGTAAGGCGAAAATCCGACTAGCTACCATCGAGTTAAAAAGCTAAAAGCCGTACTATAACGCCTTGTGTCGGTCGTGTCGTGTGTAACCGGTCTAATATCGAAGTCAAAGATTTGAAAAACGTGCATAATACAAATTGACTGTTGCAAATGCATTTAACTTCCGTAGCTTGACGGTTAAGTTATTTTACCTCGTGTAGGTTGAATTTGAAATACCGTGACCTGACTGGCTGACAGGTCCCGCTCGGTGCGGTTCTTATAACGCTTTTAAGAGGGGACCAGTTTGCGGCGTTCACTGCCGATCTAACAAGTATCCTACCAACTTTGAACAACGCGCGCTTCGAGCTCTGCATAACATTGGCGGGGCCGTCATAAAGACCTGCGGTTCGCGTGTACTGCCGCGAGCCGTCTAACAAACAAGAGGGAACATTACCCTCATGTTTTATCTCTTCGGTCAACGGGCTATGATATTCAGGCCTATTAGCATTAAATCACACAAATGCGAAAGTTTGTGTGTAAGTATGTAAGAGTGTTTGTTCCCGTTCAACTCTGTAAAGGCTGAACGGATTTGAATGAAATTTGGTATGGAGGTAGCTTACACCCTGGATTAACACTTAGGCTATTTTTTCTCCCGGAAAAATTACATTTTGGGCTTGACCGTCATCTCGCCTTATGCTAAGCGATGATGCGGTCTGAATGTCATTATAATATTTTCCCAACGATACCACGAAGTATTCCGAGAAACTCGTCGGTTCTAGAAACTTCTTTACCCCGAACCGAACAAACCTTCGTCCAATACCGCATAAACATGGATCGCATCATTCCGCATTGAAAGCGAACACATTTCCCTTCCACAAACGTCGCCCGACGATACTGTAGCTTCACTGAAGTACTGTTCAGACTGTACTCTAATGGATCGCAACAGCACCGCGATTATGGCAGTTATCGCTCGAAAACACTTTTAACGACGAGAAATGCTAAATAATATGACGTTGAGAATGGATGAAACTGATTTTATCGGCGGCAAAGGCCAAGCGAGACTGCAGAAGTGCAGAATCAGATGGTAAATTGCTTCCGTACATTTAGCGGCAAAAAACTTGAGCAATGACGTAAACGTTGCGCAGTAGTTGATTTTTAGGCCTCTTTGGCGGAACGAAGGTTGCTCAGTGAGATTTCAACGTAAGTGTACATGCGCCATCTTTTCCCACACTACGCCGCTTTTTGCTCAAGGTGTTTGCCTGTCACTGTACAAGGTGGTAAAAACATGGACCCCTTCGGTCGGGCACAGGAAAATCACACGAGAGCAGGATAGCAGTTTTTCCTGCTCTGTCCCGTCCCGCATCACGGTTATAGAGTTAGAACTGTTATGCTAAGGCGAAAAGGGGTAATGCTCACATTAATTAAACAGCTTTACGTTGAAGAAAAACAGTTGACACTCGACAAACGGAGTAAGCTGATTTTTTATAACGTTTAGTATAGTAAAAGTGGTGGGGTGGCGTATACGTATGAGTACAATAAGTCCCATTTGGCTTGCCGTAGCAGTCCTGATATAACACGATGCAGTTCAAATAAGTACGGTATTTTATCCAGCGATCGCGACACAGATCAAACAGTGAAAGCCGATACGATATAATAATTATAGCGCAGTCTGAAGCAGCCGTTACTTGGTTGGGGGACTACTCGGTTACCTTTCACGTTATCAGCTTGGGAATGAAATGGTCTTGGAGAAATTGTGGTAGAATGAAAATATCTTGTTGAAAAAACACTACACTTTACGTGTGATGGAAACACTGGTCTCAACTGACTGGTTTGGGCTTCTGTTAAACCCATGAGATAAAATCTAGTGATATTTGAACCTGATAAAACGAACTGATGAACCTGGATACTGTTATTTAAAATGTGCCGTGGTTTTGTAGCCTAACAAATTCTACTCTGTTTTCAAGCGGTACCTTTGCAGATGTACACTTAGAAAATTACTATTTACAAGTGTTGTTATTGAAAGAGAAAAACAAAAAAAAGCGACTAGAAAATAAAGCATATGACACTCCGGATATAAAGAAGAGTACAACGAAGTCTGGCAATCCAAAATCGGTCAAGCCGCTTAGAGATTGGAGTTTACATAGGAACAGACAAGTATACATACACCAGAAATCATTATCCTCCAAGGCAGACGGGTAAAAACTACGTGAAGACTATCGTATGTGTAACATGACTTGAATAAGCTAGAAATCCAGAAAGTAGAAAAGACTAGTGTTGTTCCACTTCACTATATCTTACATTTTATGTTGCTGTACGTTGCAACCACAGAACATATAATAACACTATGGCTGCAACACCGATATCGCCGTAGTTTACACTATTGCCTATTGATCACAGAGATATTGAAGAAGCGTGGGTGCCGCCGTGACCTACATAATGTCGATGAGTAGTATTGTCAACGCTTCGAGGTAAATTGACAGCGGAGTCATTGAAAAGTCATTAAGCTTTGGAATACTCTCTATCACTTCTATACAAAGGTATTTCTGTCAGCCAGTCACTGCTCTTTGCGTTGCCGCAAATATTCGCGAGGCGGCCACACACTGCTCTACTCGCGCCTCTTCCCGCGCTAATCATCTCGCCGGTCATTTGACTCGCGCAAAACTTACAAAATCGGGAGCGGCGGCAAGGCAGAGCATGACGAGCGGCAGGACGAGTAACGTGACCCCGCTAAGTCTCTATCTACGTCGCAGTGGCCGCTGTGTTAAATTTAATTAAATAACTATATTAGACTTTGTTGGAATAATGTTTAATGTGAAGCCTTGTAAGTGGTAACGAGGCAGTGGCGAGCTGACGAGAATAACCACGATACGCTACCATCCTGATCTCTCTAGGTCGTCGAGAACATTCCATACAATTGAATTCATGACGTTCACTCCAGTCTCACCATCGTCCCACTGCCGCTCCCATGCTTGTTGCATTCAAAAACGTGGTACAAGAGTTTTAGTAGACGGTCAGAAACGATTGCTAAGTCATTTTATAATGCGCAATACTGCGCAATGTACAAACTCGAAGCAAATTCTTTGTGGCAAAAATACAGCCAAAACAATAAATAAAACCCCATGCCGCTTCAGAGGCTCGTTTTCACACAAATCTTTTCACCATAAAAACCGCCAAGGGATCCATAACTTTACTATTGATCAGACGAGGACGAGGTATCGTGACCTACTTTGAACGGCATTGTACGGGGGTGGACGGTGCCTCGGCGGTAATTAGGAGATGGTGGAAAACTCCTTCAAATGCCGCCTTTGTAAAGCCTTATGGGAAGAGCACTCGAAATTACCTGTGTTAACAGTTGGCCGTGAAGAAACGCTTTTTACCCGACTGCCCAAGAAGGAGGGTAATGTTTTTGAGATGTATGTGAGTATCTTATTATTTATGTCTCTCACGGCTTGACCGTGTTTGACGAGTGAGATGCGGTTGGAGTCGTCTTTATATTCAGTGTCACAGGCTACATTTTGCAGTCGGGTCTTTTGTTAAGGTTATGATCATTATTAGTGGGATATCTTACTGGCTATGACAGAAAATTATGTTATTGATGGCTCTGGATCATTTATTATTTACACTTATAGAGGCGGGTAATTTAAAGGTCTCAGGATTTGGGATTTACATGTCTACATATATATTTAAAGACAAATAAAGAATCCCACTTTAAAAATGTAGACTATGACACTCCAGACAAAGAAAAAAGCCAGCGACACCCGACACGTCAAAATCGGTGTAGTCTGCAGCAGGTAATTATAAAAACACAAACATACGTATTCACCAAATATTTATAAGGAGAATTCTGTGGTATTCGCATACGCTCCAAAAACATTACCCTCCTTTTTGGGCAGTCGGGTAAAAAGTCTTCAGGTAATGTATGTATGTGTCAATGTTCCCATAAAAACTCCATGAAATCTATAAATAGTCAAACCTTTTCCAACCGACAAAAGTTGCTTACCATTGTGTAATGCACTAATTAAGACATTAAACGCCTATGTCTATTCCGATACGATCCCAAATTACACAGTTTACGAAACTATCTGTTCAAATAACAACCGTATAATTTTGAAAAATCTCCTTAATTATCGTGGAGTCTACAAATTGATCGTCATAACTGTTATTTAAAAAAATACTCATGAGTTATAAAATGGGACCGTTTAGTTAGTCTATAATCATTGTAACAGGTACCATTTGGTCCCATTCATATTGAATGTGGGCCAATCATTGGACCACCTGGGCCTGGCTACCTGCATATTATGGGCTCACAATAATCAGGCTCCATGGTACAGTGACCTCTATAGAATGTTTTGATTAGACATGTGATCGATATCCGGCCAATATGATGTCTATTCGGCCACTTTTAGGAATTGAGAATTTTAGTTTGCATTGGTCATGTGAATTGCATAAAGTGTCTACAATACGTCAATATTTGTCATATCTTGTTATAGATATCAATTTCGTCGATTCATGTGGTGCTTGTCTCATTTCCTTGCTAGTAATAATCGTAAGAAATTTTAGTAAATATGTTATCTTGCTTCTCATCAGTCTACCGCATAAACCTTTTACGCTATTTCATTTCTCAAAAAATCACTATTGTTTTTTCCTAGCCGCAATACCGCGTATAACAATAGAAATAGAGACAGTACAAATACAGGATCAATGAAGTATTGCTTATCTTTAAGTTTTTCTCATCAGCTCTTAGACATCCACTACTGCAAAGCCACCCCCTTGGTCATTGCCCACAATGTAATCACCACGCTTGTTAGACTGCTTGGAGATCGTACAATGTTCACCGTCTATCTTTCATTTCACAAAAAGTATTTTAACAAAACTAATCTAACTAGAGTGACTACAGTAGATATATGTTATAGATACAGGTTGAAGATGAAGTTACGCAAAGTAACTGATTCAATCGACTACTTTTCTATCCGGCAAAATGTTTCGGCCAGTTTTTTTTTTACCTTACCACTCGTCCTAATGCCCTTCTCATTTTCATGTTTGATGCACGTCACCATAGCGACGCGCGACGCTAACGTTTCTTTGCCCTTTGCCTGTTGGTAATGGACGTTTTTCACACACAGCGCCATCTAGCCTCAAACTAAGCAAGCTGTTGTATGGGAAACAGATAACTGATATAATACATAAATACAATTTTTTATAAATACATACATATAATACATAGACCCAGACAAAGAACGAACATCAATGTTTGTCCTGGGCGGAAACCGAACCCACTACCTACAGCTCAGATGGCGGAAATCCACCCATTGAGCACAAGGCTAGTCATCCTTACATTGTTATATTACGTTATCCTGTACATTATTTCCTATCCTTGTGATTACAACGTTTTCGTAACCGTTTACAAATAAATTACCTCAGTCAAAAGTTTCAAAGCGCTTTAAAGTTTAATTAGTAATTTTATTCGTAATTAAACCTTTTGGAAGTTCTCCAGCCGGATGGATTACAAGTTCTCTGCGGTTTTTCACCGGTCCTTCTTGGAAACTCAACCATTTGCATAACTAGATTTTAATTTGTTGGGAGCTTTGTTATAAATGTGAGTCATGACAGGATTCTATAGCAGAAACCAAGCGAGCCAATTTTTGTTAGTATTGAAGAGACAAATAATAACTGTTGAATCAATCATACAACATTCCAAAAACTGCGGCGTCTACTGTAGCCGTCAGAGATATTAAAAACAACAAAGCGTTTTCCTTAAACGTCCGCAAAACTAACGGTATCGATATCGTCCCACCCATTCCCCGCCCATCTTCATCTATCAAAACATTTCCAATAGCGGAGCGTACAAAAAACTGGTCTGTCTCCATCAATCGCGTGATTTCAGCATCCAGATGACGTACAAAGGGAACTGTGGCCCGCCGTTTGATTGTGTCATTTTTTACGACGCCCCAAAAATCCCCAGTAAACCTTTTGGGGCGCGAGGTCGTGCTATTCCTTTTTCATCGGCGATTCTTGATGGCGACATAAAGAGACAGCCGGATGGCCTGGTCAGTCTACGCCTTCCTATAGATACCTGATTTATTTGACTTGTTAAAAATCACATGAAATATGTAGCTGGACATTTACGATAACTTTACAGTTTTCTTTTAGATGTCATCGAAAAATCTTAACTCACTAAGGTGTGAAACGTTCTTCCTGTGAGTTCACGTCTCCGTTTACAAACACCTCTCCGGGCTGGCAGAGCATCGACAACGCCACGTTGTAGGTGTCCACATGCGGCGGTTACCGCTTACTATCAGGCAGAACGTCTGCTTGTTTGCCGCTCTTTGTATTAAAAAAAAATACTTAAAATGTCCCAGAGTTTGGGCAGCCTTACCTTAATGTTGTTTATTTAATTTGCGAGCGTTTTATTAAAATTATGCCATTTGAAAATAAACTGTTACAGTCCGAAAAAAAAGTCTTTCCACCTCAAGTGTAGCGAATGCCATCAAGGAACCGCTTAAACGTGTCGCAGCGAACTCGTGGCATGTTGGCATGTGTCAGACCGAATGCACACCCATTTGTCCCCAAACTAAATGATTTTTTGATAAATGTAGCTCCCAAGAAATCCACTTGTAAATGCAGCACCAGTGTACGCAATAAATCTTATTTTGCCGTCGACGGTACGGTTCCCTTTCCCGAATACATTGGCATTTCGGTGCCATTACACATTTGGTGATAAATTCGCCTGAATCGAGGAAACGCCATAAAAAATAATAAAGGAATATAGTCTTGTAAACGAGAGAGAAAAACAAACGAGTAAAGTGGTTGTGAACTTTTTCATCTGGCAAGTTTGATTGCCTCTTTCGAAGCAGGATGGTCACGGAATTTAAATGACGCCGCAGAGGCTGCTCCTCCATTCCGATTTACACTATTCTGTGCTTAATTTACTTCTTGTTTGGTCTGCCTCGGGTTATTCGACTGAAATAATACAGAAATGTTTATTTAAGTCTAAATAAAAAAAGCATATATCATAAAAATAAGAAATTATATGCATAAATTAAAATTTGATGATGGTGCATTGCAGGCCTTTTTCAGGCACGGGAACTATTTCGAATAATTAGGTTACTTGGTGCGTCTTCACATTACTGATATAACATTATTTTTTTAATGCCATATGTGGCAAACAAGCTGACGGGCTGCCTGATGGTAAGCGATCATCGTCGCCCACAATTTGCAGGTGTGAGGTAAAAAGGATCGCGTAAAATGCACAGTGTGCGAGCAGAAGCAGCTAGGGAACAGTTGCTTCTTGTGAGGACGCCATTAACATAGTTGTAAGTTATTTTAGAAGGCTGCTTGTTTTTGAGATGCTCTCTTTTAGTTTCATCTAGGTCGCTTCGTTGGTTCTCAAATGAGTAAAAATTTCTCTGCACAGATTGCCTTCCCTCATACAACTGTTTGTTTTCTCTGTGCTTCTTCAAGACATCTGTAGGTAAAGCTAAAAAAACAGGGATCGGCTCTTCCGTTTGCCTTCTTAAAGTTCTGAGTAAAAGATGCGCTTGGTTCATTTTTCTTGGCAAAGGATATCCTAAAGACATAGCAAAGTATGTCAAGTTAGATGTTGGAAGTACGGGCACCTATAATTTTCTCAGTTAGCCGATCTTAACTCAACGTAATGATAGGTAAAAACAACCAGCGCTAGTTCACTGTTGGGACCGGCAAGTGACTTCAGGCACGTATCGTACGATACAATACTGAAGAGTTGTGGCTTTCGTTATTTATGTATATATATATATACTTCCTTGTTATCTTGAGAAGAAAGTTTTTCCTGAAAGGGAAGTCTTCGACGTGTTTTACTTGTTTTGAAGTTGTAAGGAAAACTCAAACTTTCACGATTCCGATGAAACCTGTAATAATTTTTACGACTTTGAATACAGAGTGTTCGTTAGACAACGAAAATATTCTAGGAAATCATTGTATTTATGGAACAGCCGATTCATAATGATATATCATTCACCCTCGACGATAACAACTGCTTTTTTTTTTTTGCGTTTCATGTTTGTTCTCATATTAAAAGTTGTTCATATTGATGATATATTGATAATAAATTCTATTCTATTCATATCCTAGAATATGGCCGCCGTCTAACCGAACAGTCTGTATAAGTTTTTTTTATGGAACTTTGTAAAGAGACGAGCATGTCGCTCACCTAATGTTAAGTGTCACGCTTGCCTATAACAGTTCAGTGCCACCCAGAAATTTGAACTTCAACAGTTCAAGACCATGAGCGGCAATGCACTGCGCTCGTCACCATTAGACATTAGATGTTATATATCTTTATGCACAGTAATTACACTGGAAACATTGCCCTTCAATCCGGTAATGTTTGCACACTACTGCTTGGCGGTTGAATAACTGGCAAAGGTGTGGTACTACCCCAGGCGGAATCTGCAAGAGAGCCTACAGAATATGTAATGTATCACGTGACAATATTAATCCACAAAGTCTTCGATGATGTATATTTCATCGTTGTAACTTTTTACCGATAAATTCTCGGGTTACGAAAGATATTTTCGTATACAAATATTTCTGAGGGATCCCTCTCATCTGACGTAAGACTTCATCTGAGATAAGACATTTCTTGATATCTTAATACGATTCCATACCATCGGCCCGGAATCTATTCGCTCCGAATACTTAGAAGCAAGTATGTGAGGCTGGGAGGAGCCGTTTAATTAAAAGTCCCTTTTCAGTGTCCTTTGAAACCCCCTCTGTCCTTATTTGATTTAACTGATCCTTTGGGTAGATTTCCGTTAAATGACGTATTTAGTAATCAATTTATTTGTTGTTTAAAAATACAAATGAAATAATAAGCCTAAATATAAAACAATAGCTTCGTTCGTGTAGACCTACAAAAAAAAGTAGCCTATGTCAGTCTCTAACCCTTGAGCTATATCTGTGCAAAAGATCCGCTCAGCCGTTTAGCCGTGATAACGCGACAAACACCCAGACAAAGAGATAAACAGAGATAAGAGTTACTTTTACGTTTTATAATATTAGTTGTAATTTAATTAAATTGCAGTAACTTTGACTTATTTTTCGCGATTTCTGTGTTGGTCCCGGTGTAAAAATTGTTCATGATTATGAGTACAATTATATCCCAGAATATATACGTCTTTAAACCGAACACCTGTATACGTATATCTTCCGGGAAAGCGAGCTGCGGCTTAGATCTTGTCTACAGTTTGGTCTAGGAAAGTCAATCGTGAGCTAATTCAACGTTAAATAAGGTGAGTGACCGGGAAATTGAAAAATGTTTCACTTCGCATTTATCAAAATCCAAAAAACCTTCTCGAGGTCGCTTGCCACAGTCAAACTACACATCTGCTAAAAGCACTCGAAAGCTACCCGAACGACCGCCTCCACCGCTTTTTAGTTTGTTTAGAAACTACTAATGTATTCCGCGGCTCTCAAACTTTTTCTCTAAATTGGACGTCGCTTGCGAAAGTCTTCAGCTCCGATTCTTCGCCCGATCACGTTCTAGACGTTATTTCCTGCGTCATATGACTTAAAATGTCATAAATCATTTAAGTATCTAGAATAAATGGGTCTCGGAGACTTGAGGACTTTTTCTATCTTTTGTGAGGAGCGTTCATTTCGTCTGAATTTCGTAGGACTTTTTTCTCTTATTGTAGTTTAATTTGGGTTTCATATAATTTCAAGGGACGTTTGTGTAAAGTTTGAATTGCATTGTTCGCACGTCACACTTTTTATATTTCTCAAGCGCCATCTGCATTTTTGATTATTGGATAAAAAGCCAGTGTGTAAAATGATAAAGGCGAGATGGCTCCCAATATCCATTCATGATACATAAAATGCTAAATTACAAATTCAGTTGTTATTAACAATGTTTTAGCCTCAGCTACTTATTTAAAAGATACACTCATAAAGGTAATAAAATCTCCCTGTACTTAATTAATGTAAATACACCGTAGCTTTATTTGTGAACATTATTTAATTACATCGACAGGAAGCTCTTTAATATTTCAAAACATCCTAATATCTACTGAGCACAACATCAAAACCTTCATTAAATGTCCTAAATATATTTTTTTCTTCAACGTTTTCAAAGGATCGTCTCGTCCCTTTTTAATCTCCCTTTGAGGTCCGAAATAGGAGAGCAAACAAGTCGAGAAATAAATCAAACGGTTCTGAATACCTGCGTTCCAGGAATTAACACATTGTGTACCATTGTGGTCACCGTTCACCGTTCTCGATTATAACGTGGGCTGTTTGATAAAAGAGGCAGTAAGGGATCTTTATTAGATTTCGTAGTACAAAAATACCTTCATAAAAAAATAACTAAACTAAAAAAAATGGTTACATAGTTGTTTAATCTAATCTCATAATTAAAGATTATTATTACCAAGCCATCTTTTAACAACTCGCATGACAACAACAACAACTCACATCAGTCATCCGATGGTACATAGACCCCAGTCTTTTAGATCATTGGTCGTTCAACCATATCGAAGACCTCCAGTCGGCCTGAAAACTAGAGATGCCCATCCTTTGTTTCGGCTCTCGCTTTTTAATTTAATGTTTTCGAATGCAGAGCAACAGTTTGTAGATCTGTTTAGTTTGAGCTTGAAGAGACCAGGTATGGTGGATGTCCCATTCTTTAGCTGTATGAAATAGAAACGCAGGTTTAAATGCTACCAAATCCTGGGCACTGTTTACAAGAGCATTTACCAAAGCACGCTACTTAATCCAGACATTGGCTTTTCCTTTACATGCACTGCCTTGCTTGTCGTCAGTGTCGTCACTCCATTGGGTGGGTCCTTCCCGAGGAATTCTTGAATGGCTTCTTCATTTTATTGTTTTCTTTTTGTATCATCCTTATTATATACGGGGTTTCTATCCCAAAACCGAATTTCGCCCACGCATTCCCATTTGCCACGTTAGCGTAACTGTTTACTGTAACGGAAAATGGTCAGCCTTTTTCGTGGGTCGTGATTAATGGTGGAGACCTACACGGACACATCTCGTAAATGAAATGTTATGTGTTGCGTTGTCTTATTAATTAGTGTTATGGTCACCACTGTGTTATGTTGGAATTGGTTGAACTGTGTCACGTTTGTATGGAGTTTTTGGGGTAATTATTTTGTGAGCGGTTGGTGAGATTTGCTTTGCAGTGGTTTGATGGAAGTGTGGAGTGATAAAAGCATTGAATGTAGCTTTTTATACTAACGATCGGATTACCTCGCAATCCAAAATTGGTCACAACTTTCGGGCGTTTGGAGGCCATAGATAGATAGGCTAACTCTTTACTATTCACACAAAATTTTACATACATACTTTAAAAAGAGGCTTAAAAACTAGTGTAATAACCGGCGGCCTTGTCGCTGTAAGCGATCTCTTCCATACAACAAACTAATTATGATTTAATTATACAACCGAATAACATTCTCCTTTTGGGCAGTTGAGTATAAATAAAAGGTGTTCAGGACTTTCAGGATTCATACTTATACACATAACAAGTAGAACTACATAGACTACTATGTTGTCATCAACTTTTTTTGTATGTCGTAAATGACGTCTTCAATCCGAGCCCTTCTCTGAAAAAAAAAAGTTTGTTTTTTTTACTATATCTATTATCTATACTGCCACAGATAAATAAAATTACTCGATCGCGCATACAGAAGAATTATCTTTAAAAATACAAGTTGCCGGCCACCGTAATTAAACCCGCTTACGATTAGCGGCTCAGTATTCATTGCATGAACAGTCAACCTAATAGTCTGTGTTTAATGCTGACTCATGTCAGCGTCGGCTCTTGTCTAGACGAGACTTGTAAGTTTTACTGATCCGTCTAAGGGCTCGTTCAGGGGTAAGCGGGGCGTCGTGCGGCGTGTCCCTCGGGAAAATCAAACATTCATTTATTCGTGCAAAAGATAACTATCCTTACAGGAATTTAACATAATGTGCTAATGTATTAAGGAGTACGTGTAGGAGCGTGTTCATAAGCGTTTTGTTTGACATCTCGCGGTTCTCGCGGGACAGCACGTTGCGGCCATCGCCGCGTCTGCTGCAGCTACCGCCGTCGCATCCCGCTCCGCGTTCTTCTTGTTCTTGCTTCCGCGGCAGACGCCGTCACTTAGCACGTGCCGCGCGACGCCACGCGGCTTCATAAACGAGATATCGTATTCATATTATATAATGCTTGTCTTTGAGAGTGCGACGACGCGAACAACGCCGCGAGCCACGCTTGTCGCCTCACGCGCCGTTTCGGGCGCCGCCTTTCCGTCAGCGGAGAAAACGTCCAACGCCCCGCGTATCCCTGACCGAGCCCTAAGGATGATTTCCCGTTTTCGTTGTTTTATTAAATTCCTTTAATCTTGTTTCAGGTAAAAAGCTGTGTGTCATATCATCGTGTGACGGACGACTGAGCACGTTTCCATTCAAAGTAAGGTCCATTTCTCCGTGCCCTGTAAAAATGGGAATGTTCAGAAAACCACTTACTCCCAGAAATTTATCTTCAACGAAGCCACAGTAATTTAATTCAGAACTATCTGACCGTATTTTCTTCTTCTGAAATGTTCCTCGATTTATTCACATACAATTGATTCAATTCTGCTCGATTTCTGAATCCCAGTGGAAATAAGTTATCGTTATCAATCATGCGAACTTGCGCTCTAATCAAACAGCTTTCAATAAAGTTTTCTCGGAGAAAAATCTAGAAAAACTGCACGAGCGTTCAAAGGGTTCCTATGAGACCGGTTCATTATTGAATTATGTATATGCTTGGCTACTAGTTGCGCACTGCTGGTTTACCCGCGGTATTTCAGTTACCTGTATTTTCGAGCAAAAATTTATTCGGTGTTCGGCCACATCAAGTTCAGGTGGCTTTCGTGAAACGGCAACAAACTGACAAGACAGATTGACTAGAACTTAGAATTAGAAAATAAGTTATAATATGACTGTTGTCCGCTACTACAACACGTAAGTTTTCAACTTCCTTTTGACCCCCTTAATTCTTCCCTGTCGTAAAATATTTGTCATTGTCCACATAAGAAATCTATCTGCCAAAGGGGTTCTAACATTTCGTTTGTTGCCTGTGGTCCAACCGCGTGCTTCGATCAGTAGTACCACGGGCAATTTCTGTTGCCCGTAGTTCTACCAGTCCTTTTTCACTATAAAGCCTGTTAACCTGCAAGACTGCATTTTTTCTTGAGATATTTGAGCTCAATATTGTCAACTTACGTAATTGGCTATCTTTGAGTTCCAATTGTCTCAGAAATTTGACACTTAATTTAAGATATTAGTACTAAATATTTTTTGTTTATTTTGAAGTCCTTTATCGATTTATGAATGTTTAAACAGTGGCTACAACAATCATTTTTAATTTTTAAATTGCGGCTTTGTTGGAATGCCGCAAAAGTTGTACACCCTAATAGCCTTGTAAATCAGAGTTTTCGAGATTCCATGATTAGTCAGTCAGTCTGTAAATGAGTGACTGATTATTTTGTTTTCGTATTCAATTCAATTCAATTCAATTCATTTATTCGGACCCTGGGTTTGCACAACACTTGGTAACGTCAAATACACAGTTTTCATATGAAATTAATTAAATATTAATTAAACATTATTATAGCGGCTTCATAATGGCCTTGTCAGTTATATGCAGCTGTAAAGGGGCTTTGTCTAAATGTCCTTAATAATAATAAATTGATTGATATAGAATATAATAATTATTTTGTCAAATCCTTGTATTGACTTGATTTCATTACAGTTTGTTTCCATTGTTTTTTATCTTTAATAAAATCTTCCTTATTGTAATAAGCCTTACTCATTAAGTAAGTTTTTATAAGATTTTTGAACTTTTTTTCTTTGAGACCTACCAATTGTTCAGGAATTATATTATAGAAACGAACACAGTTGCCAATAAATGAGGTATTTGTTTTCTGTAGCCTACATCTGGGAAATGCGAGTTTATGTTTATGACGTGTTTTTGGATTGTTATCAGACATTTTTTTTAGGTTTGTGAAATTTTTCCTAGCATATATAATACACTCGTATATATAAAGGGACGGTACTGTTAGAACATGTATAGTTTTAAATATCTCTCGTAGTGATTCCCTGGCCGGTAAATTATATACAGATCGGATTGCTCTCTTTTGCAAAATAAAAATGGAATCTATATCCGCGGCCGATCCCCATAGTAGTATGCCGTAGGACATTACACTATGGAAATATCCGAAATATACTAGCCTAGCCGTCGCCACATCCGTTAACTTTCTAATCTGACGAACTGCATGAGCAGCTGAGCTAAGTTTGTCACTCAGTTTGTTAATATGAGGGCCCCATTGTAACTTTGAGTCCACTGTAATACCTAAAAATTCTGTGGATTCCACGGGATCAATGATTTTGTCTTTTAAAATAATTTCAAGTGCAGAGCATCTGACATTTGGGACAGAAAACCTAATACATTTTGTTTTTGCTGGGTTTAAAACTAAGTTATTTGTTTTAAACCAATTGCAAACATTACCCAATGTTTCATTTATTTCAGAAAAATCTGATTGGCCTCTTTTGGCTTTAAATAATAGTGACGTATCGTCAGCAAACATAACAATTTCCGCATTAATTTGTTTCTGGATCATGAAAGGCAGGTCGTTTACATAAACTAGGAATAAAAAAGGTCCAAGAATGGACCCTTGAGGTACACCCATTTTAATAGGGCATCCTTTTGATTTAACTCCATCGACTTCAACTATTTGTATTCGGTCTTTTAGGTATGATGAAATGAGGTCCAGAGCTGATTTTGAAACCCCATAAAATGCCAATTTGTCTAAAAGAATCTGGTGATGAACACAATCAAATGCTTTTGAAAGGTCACAGAACACGCCTACAGCATCATGATAATCTTCCCAAGCACCAATTATGTATTTAGTCAATTTCAAGCCTGCATCAGTAGTCGATCGACCTTTTGTGAAACCGAATTGATGGTCATGTAGCAAATTATTGAGATTGAAATAAGATACAAGCTGATTTAGTACGAGTTTCTCGAATATTTTACTGAGACAGGGCAATATCGAGACCGGCCTGTAGTTTCCAGGATCATCCTTATCACCAGATTTGAATAGGGGCACAACTTTACTATGCTTCATCAAATTCGGGAATGTGCCACTGCTGACGCTTGAATTAAATAATTCAGCTAGATAAGGGGCAATTTTTTCAACTATACTTTCAATAATTTTCACTGACAATCCCCACAAGTCCTCAGTATTTTTTACTTTTATGTCTTTAAATGTTTTTATGATAGTAGCTGCAGTGACATGATGAAAGATAAACGTAGACGAAGAGACTTTGACATTTTGTTGTAACATTGCTTCCGCCGCTGGTGCTGAAGATGTTAGATGCTTAGTGGTCTCTATTGGTATATCTGCAAAATAAGTTTCAAAAGCATTGGCGATATCAATTTTATTTGTAAGAGTTTTACTGTTCACTTTTAGTTTATTAAATTTGTCATGCACTTGAGTTTTTCCTATTTCTTTGTTAATTACTTTCCATGCGGTTTTTATCATATTATCAGACTTTTTTAACCTATCTCTTATGAAAATGGCCTTCGCCCGAATACATACATTTTTAAAAATTTTTGAATATTTCTTCACATAATTTATTGTTACGTCATCAGTACAATAGGTCTTTAATGCGTATAAATTATATAAAGTGTTTCTACTAATAAATAACCCAGGAGTGGCCCACTCTGCAAACTTCGGTCTTGCATTGATATTAATTTCTTTAGTTTGGAAGATGTCATTAAATTGTTTGCTCAAAATATTAAAAAATAAATTATAACTATGGTTAGGATTGTCAATTGTCATGTCAAAATAATTATCTAGGAAATGGTTGTCAATTACGGTTTTTAATGAATTTATGCGAGCTTGTGTAACAGGTCTTACAAGCATTTTTTCTTCGGTTCGTTTAATGTCTGCAGGTAGAGTAATGCTTAGTCCTCTGTGATCCGACCGTAGACAGTCTAAAATTTCCGAATGCAGATATTTGCAACTAACAAAGAAATTGTCAATACAAGTTGCAGAAGTTCCTTTCTTGGTGGTAGCTACCCTTGTTGGCTCAACAAATACCTCCATAAGACCAAAAGATTGGCACAAAGCAAGTATTTTGTTTTTAACTGTAGAATCCACAAGAATATCAGTATTAAAGTCACCACACATAACGATTTGTTTACTTTTTTTAGAGATTTGATTCAACGCTTCTTCCAAGACAATTAGGAAGGTCTCAAATTCGGCTTTGGGAGGTTTATATACACATAAGATAACATAAGCATCTAATTCTACACATGCGAGTTCACAATGGTGTTGTTCAGTTAATTTATCAATGTCTTTGCGAGATTTAAATTTGACATTGTTATTTACAAAAATTATACATCCTCCTCCCTGAGCTTTTTTTCTGTAAAAAACACTACCTATCTTATAGTTATGTAGACAAAAGTTCATTTCAGATTTTGAGAGCCATGTTTCAGTGAAGCATATAATATCATGATGGTTTGATTTTTCTAAGTATAGTTCTATTTCTTCTAGTTTACCTATCAGTCTGTTTATATTCTGGTATAAAACATTAATAGATTTCATGTTAGTTTTCTTACTACTAGTTTCTTTGTTGCAAGTGAGGCCTTGAATGTTCTTACGTTTTATCGAAACATGATAAGGCCTCCCTTTTGTCACGCTCATTAGTTTAAATATTTGTCAGTACTAGTTTCTATTGTGATAACTGCATCACCGTTCCTCTGGTTTTGGTTTTCCTCATTTAGGTTATTTAACAAAGCATGTAACATTAGTTTTGCTATTTTAATTTTATGATTTCGGGATAGGAACTGTTTTTCTTTAAACAATGAAAAGTTGTGAATAAAATTATTTATATCAAAAAATAAGAATTGTTTGCTTTTGCTTGAGATAAGATTATGTAAAGTCACATTCAACGAGTGTATTCTCTGGTTTTGCGCTTTGCTCAACGCCGTCGAATAAGGAAATGTGCAGAATACAATTTTGCTTACAATTCCTGTCTTATACATGTCCATTAAAGATTCTATACAGTTAATGAGAAGTCCCTTTGATACACCATCAGTGTTTCCCATCATGATAACAACATTAGTATTTTGCTTAAAGTTACTCTGTACAATTTTGTTTATAAGTTGGTCAAACCTAATGTTTGGCAGACATGTATTAGTTATATGTCCGTTTACAATATTTTTGAAAATATCCCCTAACCCTACACCAATTTCGTCGCAGAATAGTTCAATACTACCACTACTTTCATGAGTTTCTATATTATGAAAGTGTTGTGAAATTTGTGGAGAGAATTCATGATCTTGGTCAGGCGTAATGGTTTTGCTTATGTTTGTCTCCAACAACAGGTCATCAGCACTTGATAACATTGAGCCGTTCTGAGTTCTCGTCCCGTCAGCTTCTAAAATAATATCTTTGCTGGATATTGACCATCGTTTCTTTTGAGGGCTTAAACCTACTAAAATGTTGGTTGCTAGTATGAGTTCTTCTATTTCATTCTGTGCCATTTTGTATTTGATGCTCATATCTTTCAATTCATTTTCCAACCTATTTATCTTTTCTAAGCGATCTTTGTGTTCTATTTCGTAGATTTTCATAGTATTTTCATGGTCCCTTATTATATCTTTTAGCTTTATCTTATCTTTTATTAATTCGACATTTGAGCGGTTTTTATACTTTATGTTCTTCTTGCATTTTAATATCAATCTTTTTACTTTCAGATACTTTTTTAACTTATTTCGTCCTGTAATTTCGCAAAGATCATTGTTTTTTACTAATGAGCCATCTTTGTCTGAAGTTAGATCAATAGTTTCTATCAACTCAGATCTATTTTTAACCAAGACCAATTCATCATATAGACCTAAAATATTTTCGGTCTCTTTTCTGGTTTTGTATATATCTAGGCTATTTATAAGCACTTTTGCTTGGTTTAGTTTACATTGTAGATCATTTATTTTTAGTTGTGCCTCGTTAAAATCAACACTCCGCTCTCTCTGTGTATTAATTAGTTCCAACAATTGATTTCTCTCTGCCCGTAAATTTTTCATTTCTGATTCTAGATCAAGCATCTCATTCTTTAACCGCGCATTTTTGTCCAAAATATTTTTTATCTCAATCTCTCCTTCTTCTCTTTCTTGTAGCAGCGTTTTGTTAATATTATTAGCATTTTGTAAATCGTACAATGTCTGTTTTAATTTTTGTTCTAGTTCACAGATACTTGCCTGGCGGGTCTTCATTGTTAGATTAATTAATATATGATAGTGTGATTATCGTGTAAAGATAATTACCGATGATCAGTATATTTGTTGGGTGTTTTTATATAATATGTATCCGAACGTAATTTATGTTCCGTGAGATAATTACCTCTCATTCGTTAATCTATGTGCTTTGTATGTTTCCGAACGTAATTTAAATCAATCACTCGAAAAATCTCATACGTCAAAATGTCAATATGTCACACGTCAAATCTTATGTCATGATATTGTCATTGTTGAAGTAATTTCATTGAACCGTCATTGCATTGAACTGTTTGTCAGTCAAAAAATAATGTTCGTCACATGTATTGTGTGTCCTTGGCAATTTCAAATTTCTTGTTTGTGTGCGTGAAAATTTGAACTGTGTAACGATTATGTTTAGTGTTTTATAGTGATTTAATTAATTTGATGCCTCTCACCATTGATTTTCCTTCTCGGCACTCGATTTATAGGTTATTTTCACCAATGTTGATAAGGCGTAAGTTAACTTTATTTGCTTAATTACAATAAAAGTAAATAAAAAACGAGAAGAGCTACACTTCACTATTTACTTGGCAAATGTTGCCATATCAATAATATTTAAAAGCAAACTTCATCATCATCATCATCATCAGCAATAAGACGTCCACTGCTGAACATAGGCCTCCCCCTTAGAGCGCCACACCGACCGACAACGGGCCACTTGCATCCACCGGTTACCCGCATCTTTCACAATGATTATAATGACATGACCATTCAAAATGAATGGTTTTCTTTATCAATAATATGATTTTGGAAGTGCTCCCAGTTACACCAACATGTCGAATAACGTAGTGAATGTCGTTATCTCGCATGTCGCGTGGAATTTGAATTATAAAAGATATTGCATATTTTATTCACGTCTTGAGAAAATCGCTTGATAATGCCCTTGGTGCAGAGTTTAATATTTCGCATATTTTATGAATTTTAGTAACTAGCAATAACAGTATGAGACCTCGGCGTCTTAAATGTTTAATTCAATTTTTTGACGTAAATTTCCTAGACAAATTTAACTGTTAACTAATCACACGAAAATTATCCAGTTCAAAATTTGCCAACCCTGAAATCGAGAAAAAAATAACCTGCTGTTCCATACATTTTGTCGAGAATCATTGACATTTTTCTATGGAACAGCATTTTTTTTTTCTCGAGGTCAGCGTTGGTCCCATAGTAAAAGTTGTACATAATGATGAGTACTATAAGTACCTTTTCGGGCGGTCACTTGCCGGTGGGAGACATTGTATATATATGTATGTATCGATTCGATGTATTTTTTTTAAGGTAATAAACGTTTTTGTATTATTTGTATTTGTGCATATCTCAGAAACTTATCATCTTTCGGGTTGATAGATCTTAGTAAAAACTTTCTTTAAAAAATATTTCGGACAATATGGTGATAATAACTTTTTGAGATAAGTGGAAAAAACTGTTAACGGCCTATTTTGAAAAAAAATATGTTTTTTTCTTTTCAGTGTACCTGATTAGTTATGTAGATTAAAATCTTATTATGAGATAAAATATATAGTTTTTTGGTTCTATGGTCTAGTGTAGCATAGAGGGAAAACAATATTATATTACGTAATTTTCTCAGTAAAAATAATAATTGAAAAGACCCCGATTAACACACACTTTTCGCTGGCGGTGTACCCAGTGTATATTCAAGTGAACATATTGAAAGAATTAATATACATTGTTTTCATTATGTTTTTTTTTTTACATTATTGCAATATAGGTGTTGGAACGTTTCTTAGGTCGGCTCGAGTATAAATTAAATGCAGCGCGGTATATCACTAACGAGGACGGGTGAATTTGTAGTAATCGAACTATATTTGACAGCACACATTGTTGTCATCCTTTTCGCACATATTGAAATAAAAAGAGATGTACATAATGTTACTGCTGTCAGTTTAGTTAACTTTAGAGAACAGCAGAATTGACGTCAATGTCACCTTCTATTGCTCTTACTACGACCGACGTCGTCTAGTATGCCCATACTGATATCGTAGGATCAATATACCTACCTATCAGTATCAAATGTCTATACCGTAAAGCGTAGACCAAACGGAATGCTTGCGGTCGTGTCTGGTTACCAAACCTTTGCACAACAGGTAACTAACCGATCTAAACAGGCTGTAATATTCGGAGAACTGTAGTTATTTTGCGTAAGTCGTTTTATTGCCAAGATTTGTCTTGACTCAGTTGGATGTTAAATACTGTTTTTTGTAGTTTGAGTTGTATTTACGAGCTATTATGACGCCGTAACCAAAGAACACTAAATATTACTAAGTAGTAGTTCTGCGAAAAGTAGACCTCGCGGGCACAATGAAACTCGGTATACAGGTTCTACAATTTTATAGTTTTTTTTTTGTTGTCGGCGATTTTTGTTTGGAGGGGTATTTGCTAAAAAAAAGAGGAAGTTTGCTGCGTCGCCATTTACCAGTGATTTACCTTTAGAATTGTGTACCGAATGTTTCTGCCGAATATTATTAAAATCGGCTGATAAATGGCGCCGCAGCGAATTTACCCCCTATTTGGGGGAAATACCCCTCCAATCAAAAATCGCTGACGACAAAATAAACTAGAAAAATTGTAGAATCTGTTTCCTGAACCAAGTTTCGTCAAGATAAATATGATTTGTACGCGAGTACCATTATATTAAAATCGGTCGGTAAAAGGCGCCGCAGCAAGCTTCTCCTCTTTTTGGGGGAAATACCCCTCCAATCTAAAATCTCCGATGGCATAAACTCCTGTCGAACATGCTCATAAATGACTGATGATGGACCGTTTCCAATGCCTGTCTAACAAGCTTCTAGACGCAACGGCTTATGCTGAGCGTTGTGTTTGGCGTTGACTGGCTGTCAAAAGAATTTTATTTAAAAAAAATGTAGATTTGGAACATAGGACTTTGGAGTAATTACTCATAGGTGTCGTTTTGCCCGTGGGTCGTAATGACTCGACCCTCGAATCAATAAAAGTGAACTTTAGGTTTAATTTATCAATAAATTACCTAAGTACTTAGAAATAATGTTAAAGAATACTACGAATACGAATCGATTGTGACTTCAAAGCAACGGAAAGACACTACAGATTGGTTATTATACATACAGGTTGAAAATGAACTTCCGCAAAGTAACGCCTGTATTAATCAATCGATTATGACTTGTCAACCCTACAACTTATTTTCAGTATAGCTTTCCGCGACATTTGGATAGAAACCAATTAAAATGGAATTCAATGAATCCCAGAATCACGACTAACCAATTAATTTGTCGCGACTCTGGAACTAATTATCGTCCCTAACGGTTCCTGTTCCAAAATTAAACATGGCGTCCAAAATGGCGGCAACGTCCACGAATGGCGGGAAATTTATTAGGATACATAAGGTATTAACTATTATTCAGGTGCGCTGGACGTAAATCTATATTTATCTGTCAAGGCATGCTAGCTTCTTCAAAAGCCGTGAATCTTTAAGCGGAGACCATTTAGTGGCTAACATTGCTGATTCAAGAAGCATTCGCGCCATTCTTACGCAGAGGTCGCAGCGCACGCTATTCGAAGTTTGTAAGATATATTTCGTTGGTGAGAATCCTATATCTAACTGTCTGTGGTCCCCCAAATAGACGGACCGCTTCCAATGCTTTTTTTTAAGTTGAAATGTAGTTAAATCGAAATATATCTTGGCTTTTGATGAAAGAAAATCTAAGAACGAGAAGAATAACAATCTAATACAAAAAAGTGTAGAAACAAAGTATTATGTTCGCTATTTAAGGTTTAATTCAAATTACTGCAATATACGACGTAAAAAATATGTTTCCAAAAAATAATCTTTATAACGCCATCTATTGACAAACTAGCGAGTTTTGCAAATAAATAGTTAAATTTAATATTTTTACTGTAACAAAAATATTCATAAGAAGTCGCGTTTTTTCTCCATACCATTACGAATGACTTAGTTTGGCTTTCTATTTCAAGTCAAGCAGAAATTGTGACGATTCGTGTCATAGATTAAAGTAGCGCCATATTTTGTTTTAATAAAACGGAAATACGTTAAAATGAGTCGGTTAATCCGATTATAGTTTCGAGCACATTAGGTGACCTTTATAAAGGAATGCTACATCCTCGTCTAGCACGGCACACAGTGCACTGTTTAAAAGTAATGAACTGTTTTAAGACTTGGTGTGAGAAATTACAAAGATATACTTTACATGTTAAGTTATTGTTTTGTAACGGGTGTATTTTTAATTTTCACTTTATATCTGCTTTCATCTAAACTAAACATTCTTGGGTTCCCATACAAAAGTTAGGTCATGATCTCTACATAATAAACTAAGTTGGGTTGGGATCCTTACTTTTCAACAATTGTTTGAACTCGAATGTTTCTGACGTGCAAGACGAACGGGCGGAAGTTGATTTTCTTTGTTTTTGGACTTCTTCCAATTTATTTTTCCGCTTTCAGCTTTCCCTAACTAGATGTTTTGTGCTGGTACTTGCAGACTGCCAAATAAATAAGTACCCGTCAAAACTTAAGACAAATGTAGGATATTCTCATTATAAATATAACAAAATGTAAATGACATAACCGCGTTGCAACTGCAACTATAACATTTAAACAGTTACATAAGATAAATGGAGGTTAAAAAAATCTACGGACTCGGATGATCTTCTGCGTAAATACTAATGACCGTTTTCACCAAAGAACGGCTAACTTTAAGGGACTATTTAAGAAACTAAGGGTTATTTATTAGATTTAAGGACATTTAGCACCAACCTCGGCTTTTCTTTTCCATTCGCTTGTAAAACAAGATCCTCACACAGGTTTCGACACCAGCAAGCAAGGCGCATGTTTTTTGTAGATATTTCCACGCGGCATTATTAATGTTTGATCAGTCGCAGGCCTCGCAGCCAGCACAACATGGCGGCCGCTGATAAATCACGCGTTTCCCGCCTTTTTATACGTCACTCCTTTTTTTTTTTTTTTTTTTCTTTTTCCTCCTAAGAAGATTTTGGCGTCGCACGTCTTATGCATTTGCCAGTGTCAAGTATCCATATATATTCTCAAGTTTTGCTAGATATTATCAAATAAGTCATAGTCATGGTCAAAGTCGAGCATAGCAAGTCACGGTCAAGTCCAAGTCATGCCCCAGTAAGGTGGTGAAAACTTTACTAGAGCCTTCTATGGAGTTTTGGAAACAACACGAATATTCACGTTTCACGACATTATACCATTCACCAACACTCGTGCATGTACACGAACACTTAACGGGTAAAAATTCACCGTTTTTACACATTAACACTCGAAATAACACAAGTTTTGGAAAATAATAAAATGACGCGACATGAATTCTTCACGTTCCCGCCAAAACTCCTTTCACGTCACTCCTTGGTGGGCGTCTTATTACTGCGGTATAATGTTCGCTATTAGTATATACAGTACCTTAAGTCCAGTGAAAAATTGATGCATTTGGTTACAGAATATATAAGAGTACTTCAATTCAACATATTGGCTGACGGTCGTCTCTCACTATCTTCTCACATTGTTTAAAAAAATGTGTGAACCATAAAGAATCACTCACAAATATTGCGTCATTTATTGTGCTCTTACTTAATTAATATAAATAATACTCAACTTAATTACTTAATATGATTTAGTTGGATTTACTTTATTATTATTTTACAAGATAAAACTAGTAAGTAAATGAAAAATATGTCACCATCAGACCATTTTGACCTTTTTAACACAATTGCATATTTTCAGACGAAGAATTGCACGTTCTGAGAACTGCACATTCTGTGCATTATCCATATTTTCAGTCCAAATCTACCTAGGTTGATTTTGGACGCACGCATTTATTTGTGTAAAATGCATTGCTTAAAGTTGAGTCTCTGTCTGATACTGTTTAATGATATGGTGTCTATTTTCGTTATGGTATAAATTTTAAGTGTTGCGATGACAAAATTGGATATTCGAAGCCGTTTTGGGTTGATTAATGTTCTGACAGCATTCGCTTTTAAAGCCAACGACATCAATACCTATAAATTATATCTGTGTCTATTGTTTCTGCATCTTCTCTTTTCGTATAAAATGTTTTTGGATGATTTATGACCAGTATTTAGAAATAAAGGTCAATGATCGCACACCGAATACCGATATAAGCCCGATTCCAAACCTTCTACCCCTAGGGATGAAGACAGAACTTACGATTTACTGTTCTTATAAACACGGAGAATCGGAACAAATATACCCAGATCTTAGACATAACTGGGGCAAGTAATATTTTGGGAAATCTCACGGGATAGCGCGGTAACTGATAGTGGTAGCTCGTGTACTCTGTGTGCTGTGTTGCCACTTTGAATATAGTTATAATACTTGTAACATCCTACGTTGTATTTGTAAGCGAACTTATAGGACGGAATAGCAATACTAGGATTCCCTGTTTCGGGGACACTATGGAATACTCACAGACATATTCGCAATTAACACTCAGACCCAAAGCAGATATTTAAATTCATCATTCAAACAACTGTCCGGCCTGAAATCGAACCCGGGACATCCTGCTTATAAATCAGACGCGTTATCAACTAAGCCAGGATGGTCGTTTGAAAGTGTCAGAATTTTCCGGCCGCCTGAAAGCGTCTGATATGGATATAAATTATGTAATTTTGAAACATAACATAATGCTCAACACAATACAGCGATGATAGCTCAGTGGTTGTTACGTTCGGATCCGTTGAAATCTCAACGATTAATTCACCCGTCAGTGAAAGAAAACGTCTGGAGGAACGGTGATAGGGTACTTTCTATAACTCGGCTGGCTATCTACCACCCCCAAGTTTGTAAATCTCTTGCCAAATATCTAACGGTGTGTTCTGGCAGGCTCACTTGAGAGCCAGCTCCAATTCCAGGCCAGGAATCACACCGTCGTTACATAGCCTTTGGTTATTAACATATTTTCTCTGCTCGACTACGAAAATTCGAAAACCCTACTTATAACAAAATGGCGCAGCATAGCATTCGACTCGAATGTACGTAATCATAAACTTTGTAATGGTCAAACTTGTTAAGTTGCAGAAAATGTATCAACTTGAATAGTTTCAGTTCCTGCAGAGCTTTACCAACTTTAATATAACAAGATAACATCTAGGTAAATGAGCACTAGTCGTGCAAATTTTGCAAAATTCCCTCGATGTTGTGAACAGATGGTTTTAACGCTTGGGACCCCTAATTTGCCTGGGAATTGCAGTATTTTGCCGTCCTTTAAACAGTCGGTACAGTGTTTGGGTTCCGTACAGGAAACAGATTCGATTCTTGCACTGATTTCGCTTAACCTTTAACCATGTCGGCTATGCTCTCTTACTGTTTTTTTTTCGCGATGCTTTTGACTAAAGGAATCCTAAGAAATTCAATGTTTCGTGTGACCTACTTACTCAATGGCACGAGCTTTTGTACTGCTATCCTCACAAGGGGCCGGCATGCCTACCTTTTGGGGGTTGATAAGGGTATTGAGCTTTCCGAGTTTTTACAGGTGTTAAGGAAGCGAATGGGGAATAATGAAAATTAACGGCGCTCGCTTAACTTCGGGGAGCCCGTGTTATTGGCACTTCATAATGCGTATCTTAATTTTAATGTTGCTCCTAACAAGTAAAGTTCAAGAGATGCAAAAGCGTTGTCTCGAGTTTATTTGTAACATGGATACTTTTGCTAACTCGATTTACTTAATCTACTCACTTATTGGGTATTTTTTTAAACAATACACACAAACTGAAAGAAGTACCAAAACAGCTTAACCTATATACTACACAAAACAAACAATTGGATTACCCAGAGACCATTGAAAGTCTATAGATAATCCAAATGCTCAAGCATGTTGGCTACCTAGCAGTAGTTTTACCATGCTTATATGTTGACAAAGATAAATGCTAGCATTCTGGGAAGGCGCGATGACCACAAAGTGGAGCTTGGCCACCGACAGCAAAAGACCACTCCTCGTGACACTGAGCTGTGACATCATGCCAATCGGAATGCTGAAGCTCGCCTGAACCGTCACTCAGTTTGTGAAATTAGGCCAACCGACTTAATCGCCATAGTTTACTTCAAATCCTTTATACTTCTAGCATTTATCAAAGTTAACTCGTTATCGTGAGGCATTTCTTAGGAATATCTGTGATTTTGTAGAGAAACATTTACGTATTTAATAAACTTCACGTGACAAGTAAAAGCATGTAATTCTCCGTAATTTTTCTCCCCTCTCCCAATCTCCACTAAAAGCCAGCGGAATCCCAAACTGTTCAGCTAACCCATTTAACATCCTTTTGTTCTTTCCGTTGGAGCAGCCAAACACTAAACACCTTAGGCTTTATTGGAATACGTGTACAAACAGTAAATCAACTTTACAAGTTGAGTATTTTTACCCGACTGCCCAAGAAGAACGGTAATGTTTTTGGGGTGCGTGTATGTTTTTGTGTTCCTATAAGAAATCAGAAATCAGAAATATTTATTGGCCATAAATAACATTAAATATTACAGGCAAGTCACTATTATAAAAAAAAAATCTTAAGTTTAGAATTAAATTTAACTAGGCAAACTAAGTTATTAATTATTTGAATAATTTAATAATATATCATGACAGGTGGGTACTTATTATGCTTTACTCCGTTTGTTGTCCGGATACTACATCCTGTAGCCTAAACGGCTTGACCGATTTTGATGAGTGAGGTGTCGTTGAATTCCTCTATACGTCCGGAGTGACATAAGCTACAATTTGCAGTCGGGTATTTTGTTCTTCTTTTAATCATATTACTTGTTGCTGTCCTTTATTTTACAAAAAGTTTTTCAAAGGTAAAACGAAAAACCCGACCATAATATGTCCTGAGAGTCATGACTGTCATGAGCCAATGATAAAAGCATAGTAGAATAATAACCCACTTACTACTTATCTATGATTGGCCTATGAATCATAGGCGATCCAATTTATACTATTTCGCGCGTAATATTTCCCTGGGGAGAAATAAATAACAGCTGTCTACTGGTTATATTGTCTGTGGCTATGAGTTAAGACTATGTCTCTCCGGCTATAAAAAGAGTAACGACTTCTTGACATTACAAAATCTGTCAAACCGTTTAAAGGTTCGAGCACATAAGGCCGGGCCGCAGCGGGTCGGGTCGCATCGCAAAAATCCGCTTAGATCGCTTTCATACATTTTATATGAACTATCGCACAATATACCGGGGCGTAGCGGATCGGATAAATGCGCGACGAATTTCCGCGAGTGTGATGCGGCCCGCCAGCAGTGTTTGTAAGCAAGTGGAATTAAACGCGTTTTTAATTTTTTTCGTGCTTTTTGTTTGACTGAAGTTAAATAATAGGCACAGTCACAACGTCCGGCAGCATATTGTACACAAAATCCGTCAATGCGCTGCGACCCGGCACGTCAGTAATGTGCTAAGCAAGCATTTTGCGATGCGACCCGACCCGACTCGCTGCGGTCTGCTCCGGCCCGGCCTAAAACCTAAACCCAACCACCTAATTTACTCGAACCTTTAAGCTACAGCAGGTCACATAATACCAAACAATTTAATAGAAGAAAGAAGAAAAAAACCCTTCGTGAATGAAGTCTTCAGGTATCTTAATTCCCTGGAAAGTATACTATTTTAAAGCTATCCACCCCACATAGTATTATAAATATAAATATTGGTGGACATTTTTCACACAGCTCTATCTAGTCCCAAACCAAGCAAGCTTGTACTATGGGGGTTACCATAGTACAAGCTTAATACATACATACAATACATAACTCACAGAACATAATAATACATAACTCTCATATATATATATTCTAATACGTACTTAGAATACATAGAAACAATCAGACAAAGAAAAAAACAATCCCATTCGTCACTCAAGTGTTTGTCCTGGGTGGGAATCGAACCGACAACCTAAAGCTCGGAAGGCCGAAATCCTCCCACTGAGCCACAAGGCTAGTCAAAATCACACCTGTAATAATCACAACTGTGACAACAATTGCCACAGATATAGTGTAGTCAATTCTTACAAAAAATAATAATTAAAAGACTAGCTTTTAATTTTTTTTGCCGAATAAACGCAATGTATTAAGGTACTTGTAGTTTAACTTGACCGTTAAGTCAAGCTTACTCCAGCTCGAAGGACCAACCCTTTAAAAGTTGACCTTCTGACTTTGACCCGTATTGTTACTTGGTTGTTTATTTTACGTTCCCCGAACAACGTCGTAAAAACTTGGCGAATAAATACCTACTACAGTAAATCCCTCTGTAAGTTCCACCTTTCGTTTTCATTACTAGAGGCACAGAATAAGTAATAGCGCTGGCAGGAGTTTGGGTTTAACCCGTGGGTTGAAACGCCGCGCTAGTTTTCGATCGCGTGAGATATTGTAGTTTCGCCATGTCGCCGGATTCTTTTAACGTTACTTGCGTCATTGTTATTTTATACGTTTTTGAAGGCTTTTACGGCCCGAAGACTGTTTATCAACGGGGTTGTATTACATTTATTAAGCATTCTAAAATGGACCAGGGTATGTCCTAAAACAGCTACCAGAACCACCGCAGGACGGCCAGCAGCGTTCTCTTAGTATACAGTGAGCGTTCTGCGATCTTCAAGCTGCCTGCCAAGTATGGGGATTATGACAGCCCCCCATAGTGGTCGTAAGTATCATGAATGTTTTGCCATAAGTTGGCAACGAATTTTTTTTGAAATGTTTGATCATGATAGTACTAAATCTCCCAAAGGATGTTCTTACACAAAAGATCAGGGGCCTTATGATGTAACTATGGTGGCGATGATATCGTGTGCCGTTCCCTTCGCGCCAACTTACTCGCACCATGCCAGCGAGCTGGATAGCAAACGAAGACCATCGCCACCAGTGTTACACGATAAGGCCCCATCTCAGCTTACCGAATTTTGTTTGTTTGAATTTTGTCAGTTCACGTATAAAATGTTCCGGTCTTCTGCCGTGTGGCGGGTCAAAAAGTTCAGTCGAAGCGCGCGTTGTCCTAAGTTGGTAAGATTGTAAAACCTACTTAGAAGGGCTAGTCACAAACATCATTAAAATTGGTTAGGAGAAAGAAAGCAAAAGAGGAAGGAGACTGTCGTCCTGTGTTGTAATATATTATTGTCTACAAATTTCTGTATAAAAACTTTGATCATTCCAATCCAAAGTCGCATTTGAGGTAAAATAGGTTCTCAAAGAAGATTTTCCTTGAGACCTATTTCGACTCAAAAGGCGTCCAGATTGCACCGCCGGAAACGGATGCAGGTGGAGTTCTTTTGAACAGAAGGCAAGCTCAAAGGTCACACAAATGATGGCGCGGACATCCATTGAAGTGAGCCCTTCCGTCGCGGAGCGGAGGCCATTGTTGGAGGAGCTTTGGCGAAACTAGTGGGCTGGTAGACTAGCTACTTTTATCATCAGCGATTTCGCGACTGCATCGACGCCACAGTCTGTGATGGACGCTGTATCGCGTTTTGGCGATTTTATACGTTAGATTGCTTTATCCATCTATCATCTCTTATCTATCGCCGATGCCGAAGGCTAACTATCCTAGCTTCCTAACTAATATTACATATTTGAAAGTAACTCTGTCTATCTGTCTCTCTGTTTGGGTGTTTGTCGCGTTATCACGACTAAACGGCTAAAGGGATTGAGCAGATTTTTTACATAGATATAGCTCAAAGGTCGGAGACGGTTTTTTATGCCCTCGCCACCACGCGATCGAAGTTGCGGGTAACATTTTAGTATCTTATATTTTCGCATACGAATATGTATGGAGTGTAAGGATAGATGCGCATCGAGCTTTCAAAGGCAACTCGATCGGCTACTGGCATTATTATGTGTACGGAAGGGCGCTTCATCAAGCTTCCGAAGTGCAACTGGATCGCCGATCGCCGATGCTAATAGTCGCTAGTCTGCTTCAGCCCTAAGCTGTGCGCCGTAGTTACTGTTATTAGATCTCTAGCTTTTCCGAGCTTGTGAGTCGAGGTCTTTTAGATAGCGTAAACGTTCATGTTGCTTAGGTTCTTTATGGAGTTTTTTTATCAGAAAATGAAAAGATTTTGGTCTTACGCTTTTAGTTAAATTGATTGCACACTGAAGCATATCGAATCAGCGTCCTCCTAGTCAACGGTGAGCGTTCTGAGATCACCAAGCCGCCTGACAAGCATGGGGATCACGGGCATGGCTACACCCCATTAGCCCACCAAAGCGATCATTAGAGTACGTCTTATGACTTATAATTAGTAACTGAGCTAGATAAAACATTTTGTCGTTTATTTAAATAAAGGAATTTCGTATAGACCAACAAAAGTTTAAGATACTCGTATCGTGTCGAGATCGAATATCATCCAATCTCATTATCTCATTCATCGATTTTCATCAAAATTTTCCGCGAACTAATTATATCAGGCGGACGTGTCGGCAACACTCTCGCGTTGTGGCAAACGCCTTTGTTCCGCCGGAAAATTATTTATAATGGCAATATCGCGAGTTACGAGTTTGCGAACCTGTTTGCTGACACGGGACGCTGTCATAGATCGGGAATCAGTGACAAAGCTTTACTTTCCTATGCTTAATTGTAGAATTATGTCCCTGTTGCTATGACTTATACTTTTTCACCCCAGCTAGCTGTACATTCACTAACGGGCTTTACGTTGGTGGAAATTTTGAGAATCTTATCTCGCGAATCTCGCGTCTTGTACAATAAGAATGAACTATCCCTAGAGTACTGTTTGGACACGTGTTTCATCTCTACGCGAGGCACCATCCAGTGGGCTTATCCCGTAACTCTGAAAGCGATAGCGAGAGTTGCGCGAGCGGGACCGCGCATAGTTCGACTAAGTTGGTACGAGCGAGATGGCATGCTCTCGCAATCAGAATCACAAACGTTTCAAAGTTAGAGGATAAGCCCGCTTGACGTGTTGACTCTCCGAGCGCACGCACCACGCATCTGTCCAAATGAACCTATAAAATATTACTCTCATTGGTTCATTTCTAGGCTATGTAATCCCGAGATAGCCAATGGAAACTCTTAGTATGACCCCGCAACCCGCGCTTTCCTACAACATTAGTGCTCTTTTGTCGGAACAAAGATCTCACGATGCGGTTTCTATAGGGGGTAATTTGTGCTCCAACCCTAATTAATGTTCAGAAGTATCCAGGAGCTGTTGGAATGGTAAGCGCAGGGTTACGAATTCCCTTTTAGTGGAGTACAGGAATGAAGACAAGTAATTATGAAGTTTGATCCTCTCGGACAGGTCAGTCAACGGCAGAAATTGAAATTTTGGCCCCTTAATAATTGCGGCTATACGAAATGTTCAAACACTGTTATAACTATTATATTATAATTATTATAACGTTTCACGATGACGCCATATCAGGAACTCAAAGCTCGAGCAAAACGCGGGAAATATCCCGCGGGTGAGAAATACTCAACCTAGACATACACTAACTAGATAAGTGAGTCAAAACACATCATCATCAGCCTGAAGACGTTTTCTGGCCTCCGCATTAGACAGACGCACCGACCGACCACTAGCCGCTTGCATCCACCGATTGCGACTTGCACAATGTCGTCGGTCCACCTTGTGGGAGGCCTGCCTACTCTGCGTTTTCCAGTTCGTGGTTGCCACTCACAAACCTTACCGAAACCTTTACAAAAGTACAGTAAGTTCGTTACCTTCTTTTACATGAGAGTCGGGTAACTAAGCTCAACCTTCCATGAATTACGTCTAGACTTATTAATTAAAATCTTTTTGTCTACAAGTACTTCCTGAATACTTACACGTGCCTAGATCAGGTAAGCGGTGGTCTTCCTAGCCTTTCAAGTCAACCTTGTCGAAACAAATCTTAAAAACCGGCCATGTGCGAGTCGGACTCGTTCTCTGAGGGTTCCGAACCAAATTTAAGTACACCAAGTTTGACGCTTGTATGTACATATAATCGTTTTCAAAAAAACAAGAAATGTCAATAAAACACGTTAATGATATCGGGACGGGATTATTTGTCAGGAAATCTACCATAATCCTAACTACCTAAGTGTAGAACCAATACAATAATAATCGTAATCCTAACTAATACTATAAATGCGAAAGTAACTCTGTCTGTCTGCCTGTCTGGGTGTTTGTCGCGTTGTCACGGCTGAACGGATCGACATGAATTTTTGAATAGATAGCTTAAAGGTAGGAGACGGACAGACATACAGTCAGGCGGCGCAGGCTTAGTAAAAGGGCTCCGTAAACACCCTACGGATACGGAACTCTAAAAAACTTCACGGATCAAATCCTTAAAATTAGCACAAAAATAGAACCTTAATCGATTATAAAAAACACAATAGCCTCACGGCGGCGCGGCGCCAAACAGGATCGCGTCACGATCCGATTACAAAAACACCGATTGCTTTTTAAATCGTCCGTTTTATCGAGTCAATGAACCTGTGGAGGAACTAACAGACCGGAGAGAATCGGCCCAAGTTGACATTGTGCAGGCTTGAGTCGAGACTGTGAAGTCAATTGGGAGGAAAATAATCTCCCGACGGCATTGTCGAGTCGAGAGCACGTTGCCAGAAGAATAGATAGTACGGTGGATTGAATTTTTGTAGGTTGCTGAAAGTATAATTTTATCTAGCGATCTGGGTTTTTAATTGTAATAACGATGTAACCATAACCGGGAAGGCCAAGTCGCTTCTGCCTTTGAAAAAGTAATTTCTATAGAGAATATCCAGATGGCCCTAAAGTTAAACCTTAAAATCGCCGGTCTGATTTAGCCGCCGAAGTGACTAGTGAAGCAAATCGAAATGAACTAGAAGAGGCTACTGTGCTACGCACGCACCCCTTTGAGCCAAACTTAGATTGGCCTCTTCATGTATAGTAGCCGTAACAAGTAATATTTTATTTAAAAGAAATACAAAATACCCGACTGCAAAATGTAGCTTAAAATGTCACTAGGGACGTATAGAGGAATCGAACGACACCTCACTCGTCAAAATCGACCAAGAGTTTTGGCTAAACATACATACATACCTATATACTTACTTAGATGCTTACATACACCCGAAAAACATAACCTACTTCTTGGGCAGCCGGGTAATTTGCGGTAAAGCTGGGCCTGCACGCCCTAGTGTCAAAAATAAAGGAAGCAAGGCAATAAAAGAAAGCAATGAAAAGAGAGTCCAAATTTTAACCAAAGATCAACAAATAGTACATGAATTCGGTTTCCCAATTCACCGTTACCACCCACCACACTCACCACTCGGGCTGTTTTAACAGGAATACCATAAATCAGCAATTCTCTAATGGCCGGCGGCATATTGCGAATGCGATGTGCTTTTTAAATTTTTTTACTTCAATTTTTATAATTTATGTGCCGCCCGGCGCCTTTGGGCGTGACTCGCATCCTGAGTGAGGTAAAAAACACAAGTTGTGACGTATTAGTCGACAAATCGTGTCACATTATATTGCTATTTAAGATATTTTACAAATGTGTTAATGTGCGAGTGTTCGCAAAGTTGTCTAGATGCTCTTTAGTCTGCAGACTCATCACAATCTCGGAAAGCATTGAAAATCTAGCACTGGCCCCTAGTAATAAAAAAATAACTAAAATATAGATCAGGCGTAGGCAAACTTATGAACGCATCTAGTGTTAAAAAACAACCGTTTGTTTTACCCGACTGCACAAGAAGGAGGGTAATGAGTTTGGGGTGTATGTAAGTAGTATTTATAATTATATCATAACGGACTGCCCACTGAAACTAATCGACTGTTTGTTACGAACCTCCAGGTTAACCAACCGTTTGCCTACGCTACGTGTAATTTAACAACCTGTCTGGTTGATACGACGCATTGTCTGTTTAGACGACGCGTTAATCACCGGTTACGGACCGTTTACGGCCTGCGGCAGCCGCGATCATTACTCTTTTTAAACAACAATAAAAACAGGAATAGTCGGCTATCGGTCAACCCATCTTCTAAAATCGGGTTGTATGAAAAAGATAGGTTACATTTAAGTTAATAATGTTGTAAATCATACAGAGTATTATAGTCTTAAAACAGTGTGTGTATTCTGTAAGCAATGTGATCGCGAAGCTTAGGTGAGATGACAAGTGAACGTGCATTTTATATATAATCTATATAAAATGTCGAAAAATCTTGTGATTACATTTGGCTGTAGTTCCTTAACCTTACAATTCGATATTTTGATTTCATCCGCATTAATAGCCAAGATCACAGAGCCTATCACCTCAGTTGCTCGTTCACTCAGCATACAGAATAGACCGGCTGATATGTCCAACATGCCTCAAACTGAGCAAGGTATGTCTCTTTGTCGACCGTTGCTGCTAGTTTGCAGCTCCTGTTAAAACGCTTACTATATCTAGATAAGAGGTTTTAAGGTTCATAAATTTGCTGAAAATACTTAAAATAATATTGATATTAACAAGAATTTGATTTTCTTTAATTCCATTGCTATTATTATAATTATTATTTTTTAATTACATACTATGGTGTCATTGATTAACGTTATTTGTATTTGGGTAGTATATATCCAAGCCTTTCAATCAATTTACGTTTGTAACAAGGTATAAATACCATTTCTGCGTACGTCAGCAACATTTACATCAAAAAAGGGAATTTCTGTTCACCATTATTCATCGTAGCTCTCTCATATTTGAACCAATGAAAAGCCATCATTAATGACACCCAAATTGAATTCCCGAAGCTGCCAGCTTTTCTCCGCTATACATCGACTCGCAGCGACTAACGAATAAACGAAATAATATTCAATATTAATGGTATTTAATCGTACACGTCGCGGCCGGGATCTCAGTGCATGTACCGAACTCCTTATCGATATTTCTAGTCCACAAATTCGAATAATACAACGATCATTACAGACAACTGTAAATTCGGAAAGGCCGCTTACTTTGTCGATTGGGAGTGATCGAGAAACTCGATGATCACCATAGATGACCAATTGGTCAACTCCGTATTTTACGTCGATTTTTTTTAATACGTGAACAAGGCATCGAATATTTTTCGATCGTTAAAACAATCTGACAAATTCGCTATATTTTAACATGAGCTGTTTGAGTTGGGGTCAAACGCATCACTCTTGTAGCTGCTCGCCCAAGCAGCTTAATGGAAAATTTTAATAAACATTCATTTGGCAATTCCTTATCACCCCCTCCGATACTGTCCCCTCTTCCAAAATATATCCGCTCCAATATATTTTCTGGATGAGATCTCTTTTAGCGACAGGTTGCCAGTTGTTTCACTAGTTTTTAGTCGTTTTTGTCATGAGATCGCTTTTAGCGACGGGTCGCCAGTTGTTTCACTAGCGTTTTTAGTCCTTTGTTTCTTGTGTGAATGGTAAAGTATTCTATATCTGTCACTACAAAAGACATTGTAATCAGCCTATGTAAAATTTGTCCTTTGCTAGACGTAGGCCTCTGATAAAGGATACATTTGATTATGCTAACATAGTGTGAACTATTTGATTCACATCCACTTGCCAAACCTCACCACGGCGTCTTTTATTTCTTCGTTGCTCTGCTTGGCTGGGAGGCCCTACTCTTTGTATACTGAAATGTGGTTCCAACTCAGCAACTCGTGTACACCTGCGATTGTCAGTGACGTGGCCGGCCCATAGCCTCTTCTGCTTGCTAAACGCTTGATGTATGTCGTTATCGTCCGTTTAAGTTTGCCGGATTATCTCATTTATACTGCTGATTTCTCACTACAAAGGTACCTACTATAACAATATAAACTATGCAGGGCACATACAGACAGTATCTACCGTAATAAACACTAGGTGTTTGCGACGACTTGCATTCCGTAGACGCGAGGCGTCACATGTCTGTATTCACTAGGGCTACCATCTACCATATACCATTTTAAAAACATAACATTCCTAGTAACATTTTGGTTTCATCATCAGCCATTACACGTCCACTGCTGAACATAGGCTTCCCCCTTAGCGCGCCACACCGACCGACAACGTGCCTCTTGCATCCACCCGTTGCCCGCGACTTTCACAATGTCGTCGGTCCCACCTAGTGGGAGGTCTGTGGGAACATTTTGTTTAATAATCATTCGTCCAATGACTGAACAGAGCTGTTTTTAGAGTCAGTTCCACCAAACTGCACTAGATGTCGTTGCTAATTCAGGATTACCTTTTTTTTGTAACGGAGGTTATTTTCTTTTAAACATGTCTTTCAACAATAGATATGCCATTACTTGTTTTGGAGTAGGTATATTCATGTACTTCATATTGAAATGTTTATGGTCACTCCAAACTGGCTAAATACAATAACATGTGGTGCAACGTACTTAGTAAATAACGCCATCCGTTGGAACCAGTAATTTTAAAAGTTTTTTATTTAAAAAAATCGTCAAAGTTCCTTATTTAAATTATATTCAAGTAACTAAAGTACAAAGTACAGACGAAAAATAAAGCTATAACCAGAGGTGGAAGTCGGAAAGCCCCATGATTGGAATTGATCGTACGAAGCGGGTTCAATCGAATCCCGATTTTGAGTTTCCATCAAATGCACATGAGGACAAAATATGATGCGAGATCGTAATATGTCCGTCCTTTTGTACTGTCCGTTTTAGCTTGCTTTTCATCCTTATAACTTATTAAATTATCAGAAAAGCACAGTCTTCCAAATATGTAATTAAGAATTACTAAGACTTGCTTAGTTTATTAAACTTTCAATTGCTGAAAATTAATAATTTTATTGCTTAAATTTAAAATGAGCTTGTATAAAATTTAAGTGCCTTTCTGGCAAATTCAAACGGTAAAGCTTTTCAAAGTTTTTAACTGCGTTAAATAAAAAAGTTCCTTTTGTACAAACAAGGCTATCGTAGTTTTAAGTGGTATACAGCTGTCCCAATTGCACATTTGCTACTTTTGAGTGTGGATTTCCAAAAACGATATGTTGTGTGTTCCTATCACATTACATCCGAAATATTTCACAGACATAACAGTTTTAATATCTTCTACAGAGTTTTTAATTCTTATATAATTTATTTACTTATTTTCGAAAAACTTTTTTTTTTGCGATTTTCTTTGTCAAATGAGCCGCTCAGTTACTTTCATCCAAAATAGATGGCGTAGCAATGTTAAACAATAGCCTTTAACTTTGACAGATATTGAACAGATACGATTGCAACACCATCTATTTTGGATAAAAGAAACTGATTGTAATGACATAAATAAAGTGTCAAAAAGGAAAGATGCTTACTCGTATATTTCTTTCCATAAAAAATCTCTAAAATAGGACGGTATAAATCATCGTTCACATAAAGAAACATTAATTTTTAACGTTAAGTCCTTATCGAGTAGAATGTGCGCGTTTGACAACCCTACACGATATCAAATGGCTTGATACGATGATAGCCTCGTTTTGTGCCGTGCCCTACATTTTGCTTTGTTCTGCGTCTCTTGCTTTACCTGTACGGTTCACTTCTAACTTTACTAAAACTTGTAATAAAATACGTTGTTTTATAGCTGAACATCTCTAGTAACATTTCATCATCAGCCATTACACGTCCACTGCTGAACATAGGCCTCCCCCTTAGCGCGCCACACCGACCGACAACGTGCCTCCTGCATCAACCCGTTGCCCGCGATTTTCACAATGTCGACGGTCCATATAGTGGGAGGCCTGCCTACGCTGCGTCCTCCGGTTCGTGGTTGCCATTCAAGATCGTCCCCATCGGTTATCCGTTACATACATCAACCGTCAACCTATTCATATCTATTCCACCTTCACGAAAATATTACGGGCAAAATAGCATTAGTCGTTCTGCGAACAGTAAACATATTTTTTTTTCATAACCTATATTCTACTATTTCATAGTATGTAATTTATTGGTGGGGGTTTCATTTTGATCGCCCATGATCATCCTAGGCGCAGTGCCTCGGGTCCTCGGGCCTTGGGTGTTGTAGCATTATTCCATAGGTGACGGTGACCAAAAGCGCACCACGAGCCTCAGTATTTGAAAAATCTATGATCTTATGGCAGGCAGATCAAAATTACGTAGACCGACAGGATTCGAACCCGTATTTCGCCTCTATTTCTTTGCCAACTGCAGTCCCTCGTCTACTTAGGTCCTGTAGAAACACTTGTAACTAATTCATTTGCGAACGCGATTTAAAAAATCTACCTCGACTATTTAACAGTGAAGAGCTTTCAAATCGTCCGCAATGATACCTACAAAACTCCATTCATGAATATAATCATGCATATGCAATTATGCATCCTCATCCATATGCATGTGAGGGAATGCAGTTTTCGCCGCCGCGGTAGCTTACCCTAACTGAATTTTTCATGTCACAGCTATTTGATGAATTTTAATGTCAATGTTAATGCTAATTGGTCCTGTTTTGGCTCGATGATAATGTAATTTTTTATAAAGTACACGGTGAATGTTCAATCTTCGATCAAATTTTCTTTCCATCGCTGGCTTGCTAATGGAATTAGAAAGCGTTCAATAGGCTGCGTCAATGACCATCACCCACGTAAATATTGACAATGCCCATTGATCGTCTTCGGCCCATTAAGGGATCAATTACTTGTGTCTTGACTTGTCATCCATAGACAAGTAATTGATCCCTTATCCATCTTCTACTCTGTACAATTTTAAAACGGAAATACTTAAGCGTAGAGATTCTTAGATTCAGTTTGAAGATAAACCCCTGCTAAGTAACGCCTGGTTCAATTAGCTTCCTAATTTTGTATTTAAAAAATAAATTTACATATGAATTATTTTATAATCCCACTACTAAGCAAATTTCTCTCCCAATAGTAAGTAATAAGGGGATAGTGCCTGAACCTTGTGCCAGGGCTATTATACTGGGTTATAAGGAAAGGGTATGTTAAGCCGAAAGGGGCTCATAGTACTCATGATTGTGGACAACTTTTACTATGGGACCAACTATGAAATCGAAAAAAAAAAATCTGCTGTTCCATACATTTTGTAAATTTTTCCATCCCCATGGTAAAAGTTGTTCATTACGATAAGTACTATGAGCCCTTTTCAGCTTAGCATACCCTTTCCTTATAACCCTGTGTAATATCACAGTTTTCAGGAAATGGTAAATTAAAGCATATCTGATAACGCGCTACCCATACATTTCTGCGTACTTAGATGAATCATCCAGATTTACAATACCTTAGTACACCTCAGGTTCTACGATTAGAGAACTAGCGATAACCACAAAGAATACCAAAATAAAATAGGAATTCTTCAATAAGAGTATTATTTAGTGCAATAGTATTATTTTGTGTATTTATTGTATATTTATTGTATTTATTTATACTTATTATGTAGTAATGATATTTAAATGAATGTATGTCGCCACCGACCGTATTTCTGTTATAAATTTATGTCTATACGAAGGCCGCCCATTATGCTGTCGGATATTTCATTATAGTTTTGTTTAACTTTAGTTGCATTTTCGGTGTCTAATAAAGTTATATTGTACTAGCTGCGCCCTGCGGTTTCATCCGATATTCTACAGAAACCGAATATTTTTCCGCGATGAAAAGTAGCCTATGTATTAATCCAGGGAATAAGCTACCTCCATACAAATTTCATTCAAATCCGTTCTGCCGTTACAGAGTTGAACGGTAACAAACACACTTACATAATTACCTACTTACACATTTAAACACAAACTTTCGCATTTATAATATTAGTGTGATTGTATTGTAAAAGTCCACATAAACATGTAACGACAAAATCCTCTTGTAATTACAGCAGAACACGTTTTACTATCCCTAACTAGCGCTAACCATTAACTCTTTTTGTTTCAGGTACAACCTGAACCTAGGACTGTTTCACCACACGAATGTTAGAACATGTAACACAACAAACGTTACCTAACCTTTACATATAAAAGGTTGCAGTAAGAGCACAGCTGACATCTATATCTATCTATACTTATAATAAAACTGTTACGAGGGGAATACTGTACATAGAACATATTTTTGAAAATATATATTTTTAGGAGTATTTGGCAGCAACAGGACCCAAAACATAGTTTTCAAAATTTTTATCTGCCTGTTTGTCTGTCTGTCTTTCTGAGATAAACTCAGAAACTAAGGCACGGATTTACAAGCGGTTTTTAAAAATATGTTCTGTTGAGTCCGGCGCTTAACGGCTTTGTTTCATCGATATCGGTGCATGATTATTGAAGTTATGACGTTTAGGAAAATATGTAGATTTCTATTATAAGTTTAACTCCGGAACATAGTTAGAACAGGCTGTTAGTGCACAAGGCTCAGCTTAAGGGCCGAGCATTAAGTTAAAAAAATAAAAAATAAAAATAGGACCAAGTACTCCTTAAGCTTTGTAAACAGCCAATAGGATTTAAATACTTCTTAAGCCTTGTAAACAGCAGCTCAAATAGACGTGATTGTATTTATTTATTACTATTATTATCTTACTGTTTATATTAACCGCTAGTTTAAAACTAGGGACGCGGAGGGATTATCATAATACGGATGCCGGGGCCGTATGAAACGAAATTTAAATAAACCACTTACCATAATCCTTTGGGTGTGGCACCAACAGCCGAAACGTAAGGACGAAGTCCTGTTGCGATTAATTTGGGCTTTATGGCGAATTAGGATTTTGGGTTTTGTATAAGGAAATGTTGGGGTTATTTTCCTTTGTTTGGTTTTTTTTCCCGGCTAATGTTATGCGGTGTCTATGTAGTATGCTGGTTCGTCAGTATGCCACGAACAACAACATCATTTTAAACGTATTTAGCACACCAAAGATCAAACAAACCTCATCGCTGTTTAGCTTGTAGAAAGGTACTATGTATTTTCTCCATGGACAATACTCAAATTTTAGAACATCCCTTAAGGGCTTACTCCCTTCCACCTCGGTGTCTGTCCCGTCAACGGGGTAGATGGGAAAAGTAGTTTCATCGACCCCGGTAAACCCGGGTCGGGACGTAACGTTAGCGGTCTAAAGGTATACAGGAGGTTTCACCTCTGACATCTCTGGACACTAATGACTTTACAGTTTTCGCGTAAGCTTTAAGTGGAAACCCAGTGTAAAAGAAGGACCACTCAGCTTACACGAAGGGTGTAAAGTCATTTGTGTAATCTAAACTCTAGTCTGTATTTTAGGTTGCTGCCATGTCTACAAATAGACGGTAAGAAACTAAGGGATCGAAACCTACACGAAGGAATATCGTCTGATTTTCTGCTACGCCTAATACGTCATCTGATCGCGTTTTTCACTTCTCTGTATCCATAATTTAATGTTTGTTATCAGAACTTAATCACGCTAAAACTAGTTTATTTATATACCTTGACGTTTCGGCCAAGTTTCAATGGCCGTGGTCACGAGCTGGCTGAAGAATGCGGGTCATCTCTGTATTCAGTTTCAGCCTGCAGCTTCGCAGATCGTCTACGCGGTGCAGGGTGATCTAGTCCGCAAGAAGCAGTAGGTATAAAATGATGATCTCTAAATTGTTGGGCATCTTTGTGAAACCACCTCGCGCCACGTCGCTAATTCACCGCACTCACAAACTACACAATTTCGAGTTTGATTGAGAGAGCTTTCCACAATTCCCTAAATTGAGTACTTTAAAACAATTTCGCGACTCCCTGTGGCTTGTAATTGGCTGAATTTCTCATCGGCAAATTGAGTTTGTGAAGATTCCCGCTTGATTGATGTAAGGGATTGATGAATTCTATCCTCTCTTGGGAACCAAGAGCTTAGTGTCTCGGCTTGGATTCCTACTTGGGCTTATGGTAAAGAGATTTCTTATCGGGCCGGCGCCAAGGTTAATTTGCAATGTTCTTTCCTTCTTTTCTTAGTACTTATGAACCACCAAAGTGAAGCCCCTTCAACCTGACCAGTCTTTACTCTTTAGACACAGACAAACTACATCGAAGATACAGATTATCATAGATTTAGTTTTGCCTGAACAAGTACCTTTATTAACTAAACAAAGTAAGTTAATACAAACTAAAGCAAACAACCTGAACAACAGAGCTTACAACACAAAACGAACAGCTGGATTGCCCAGAGACCATTGAGGGCTTAAAATAATCCAAGTGTTCAAGCCCGCGTATACGACGATAGTTAATTTATTTCAAGATTCTTATGATTATTTTTTAGAATTATGACTTTAAAGCTGCCGTCATAAAAATCTATCCACGGCAGTTAAAACTGGCAACCAAGGTTTTTCTTCTTGTATGAGAGATTCTTGTATAGGGAGGCTTCGATGACTCACCAAAAATCAATGCGATTAAAGTGGGTAACACATTTGTAACTAATGTAAAATAAAAGTCAGGCTATGCTAGAGAGCTTCAAAGAGCCTAAAACTAGGAGATAATAGACTGTCCACCATTTTTTATTTGGCGTAGGCGTGACGAGGCTCCTTGCATGACTTGCAAGCCTTATCAGTTCTATAAAAAGAAATACTAACCTTTGTTAATTTAAAAGCTTTTAGTGCTCAATAAAGCCTTTACAGACTGAACGTCTAAATGTCCATATACCTACAATATGTCGCTTAGCTCTGACAGAGTGGAAGCCCCTACCTACCTAGTGCCATTAGGTACGAGACAGTGCGCGCGTTTAGGACAATCATCCACTCAGTTGATCACGTAAATTGTTTAGAAGACAGAAGACAGTTTGTACAGTAGAGTGCAAAATTATAAAGGAAATTTATTTTGGTCAAGACACTAAAAAGGTTTTAACTTTCAGAGCGTTACTCTGTGCCGCCGCAAGAAAAGTTAGATGTACAAAAACCTTTTTGAAATGTTGTATCAAAATGAACTTGCATCTTTGCGGTTGATTGCACATAGTTTTAAACGTCTACGCTTATTGGTTGACTGATCATTAGTGCTGAGTAATTTGGAGTCTTCTAAAGGCAATTTGCAAAAGCAGTTATGTGATGTTGTCAATATTTTAAGTTGAAAATATAATAAATTGCGAGTTGTCTTATTTCTAACAAAAAGAAACAAAGACTAATAAAATAAACATAAATCTTTTGCAAAACTTGATGATAAGACTTCTTCTCAGAGTAAGTAGGAGTAAACCGAGATATCTCACGGAACAATCACTGGAAAAACACCAATTAAAAAAGAATTATCTAAACGAAACATCTGGAAGATTGCTGGGAAGTTTGTAAAAGGAGGAGAAATTATGGGGTGATAAATACCGTAACTTATTTGTCTAATGTTCGAGATTTTAGAAGCAGAGAAATCAAAATTTTACTAATAATTAAGGACGTTGAGCGTGTTGACTGGTAATGTGTCCTTTTGAGAATCTGTTGTTACGAAAAATTTGTCTCGTTGAGAATCTGTCCTTATGAAATTAAGACATTAGATTAGACAATATAGGTTCAAATATAAGTCATATTTTATCTTGGTCTGAGGCGGCCAATGTTGGGACTTTATTTTAGCAATAATCTTAAGATTTAGTGTAGAAATTGGAATTCTTAATGAAGTTATTTGATCATGGCAATTTTGAGTCTAATCTTGGAAGTTAAAACGGTTTGATTTCTTACACTTTATTTTTTTATTGTAAATCTAATACTATTTCTGAATAAAGTTTCCGTTTTTCTTCCACTTCAGGCACAGAGATTTTATTCTAAACATGTGCAGGCAGGCGGAGTAGCTAAAACTATCTTTGAAATTGATATTTTATGAAGTCCTGAGTATATATTTTTTACTGTACGTATTTTATTTAATGTCTGACAGTCAAATCCGCCTGATGTTAAATGACGCTGTTTTCGAGCATGGTAAAGACGCCTATCCTTGAATGTATTTTTTTCTGAATAAGTTTGCGTTTGACCACATCCTGCCTGAAGATAAGCAATGAAGTGGTCTAGAATCGAGCAAGCTTACCTAGAAGGTACCTGTTTACTCTAGTTGAAGACACCCATACGTATCTCTATAAAACACGTTACAAATGTCAGCACTACCAAACATACGTACAACCCCTAAAACATTTCCCTTTTGTTTGGGCAGTCGGGTAAAAATTTCGAAAGTTACAAACCGCTACCAGCGCACCTGTCACGTGCTGAGTTACCTCTTTCTCTTTACACACGTTACTGTACACAATATATACTGTGTCTTTACATCGTAAAGTACTCAGTGTAACAGTTTTTCCCAACTTCCCCTAACAGAGTGGAACTTTTTTCGTTGTTGACTTTCTCGTAATGTCGTGCTTGAAATTCTAAACGTTGCTTTCGTGCTTTTCCCTGAACCAAATCGAGTTTTTCAACAATTCGCGTTTTTTTTTGCCGCGGAAGCTGGAGTTTGTTCTTTGTAATGAACAAATAGGTTCCGGACGCGATTCGCGGCTCGTAACTTTGCGTTTAAACTTAGTCTACTGTTATTGGAATAGTAATGAGCTTGTAACACGTGCGAAAGTTTGTAGTTTTGTATATTGTGTGCTCAAACTACCAAACTGTTTTGTTTCGTACTCAAGTTTTTACTAAACATTTTTAACGCAGTAAGATAAACCGTTAACTTTTTTTACCCGACTACCCAAACTGAGGGAGGAGCCCTAGATGGAGAGTAATGTTTAAGGGGATAAGTATGTATGTTTGTGTTCCTGTAATTATAACTTTCCTCCTGAAGTTTGTACGGCTTGACTGATTTTGACGAATAGGATGTCTTTAGATATCGGTAGTTTTATAGGCAACATTTTCCAGTGTTACGGAGTTACTAAAAATGAGCTTCAATTTTCTTTTCGTCAGTGGTTTATTTGATTCTTCTTCTACAAATTGATTTCAAAAGCGCTCGTTGCTCTTGTCCAGTCCAACGACACGAATTATAAAACATTACAACGACAACAAATGATTTTCAGGAAGCATAAAATTGGTGGAAAAGTTAGTCGTATAGCGAGCTACGAGTATCGTATCTCTCCTACGTAGTTCGATGGATGATTTCAACAATACAAAAAACCGACTTCCTCAAAATACTCGGAATAAATGAACTATCGAGATGTTGTTGGCGCCACCCGTGAAAAGCTCACCATGGAAGATTTCCGGCTCCGATGGCCATCTGTGGTCTTCTTCATCAGTAACTTCACCAAATTAACTTTCTGAATGCAAATACTTGCCTTGTTGATGAAAATCCAAAATCGCTATATGCCTATAATATTTGAGGAGTTTCCTTAATTCCTCATGGATCCCATTATCATAACTGTTACTGGGCTTTAATAAAAATAGGACTAATTTTTTTAAAAGTCCGTTTCAGCTGATTTTAATTTTCAAAAATAATGAAAATGTGTGAAAGTTTTGGCCAAAAGCGCGGCTTTAAATAGTCTAGAATCTTTAGAATAAATTGTTACCGCCATACGCGTCAGACGCCGACATCAATCAATCAATATTGCTACATCAAGCCGTCGGTCCGTCAAGCCATTATTCAGATTGCAGACGATTCTTACTTACGGTTATGTTCGTAATATCGACCTAAAGTCTCATCTCAAATGTTAGTTTCGTTTTGCGGCCCGCAATTTCACGTTTGCGTTTCCTTGGGAAGTTCAAATCAATGGTTTTGGCGCTGAAATGTCCCATTCTCAAAAAGTCCCAGTTGACGGCAAGTTAAAAAAAAAAAAAACTGGGGCATTTTTGCACACATCGTCATCTGACCCCAAACTAAGCAAAGCTTGTAATATGGCTGCCAGAGACTGATATACGTACATAGTTATTTTTTAAATACATACTTATATAGATATTAATACCCAGACATAGAACAAACACAAATATTCATCACATGAATGTTTGTCCTAGATGGGAATCGAACCCACGCCCCCAAGCACAGTAGGTAGGTTCACTACCAACTGAGCCACCGGGGCAGTTGATCCTGTAGATGCGTAAGCTCGTCGATTTTTCAACTTTGTAACGTAAAGTAACAAAAACGTATATTGTGCTTTACAGTCCTATCACTAGGTTGCTTTAACGTCACGTTAAGTCTAACGAGAGTTACATTGAACACGTAATTTTTTCGTACTACAACGTGAAAAGACGAGCAAGTCACTAGCGTAGACGTACGTGGCAATGCACTGCGCTTGTCACCCTTAGATATTAGATGTTAAATCTCTTTGTGCCCAGTAGAAGTGCATTGCCGCGGACGGCTTCGCAAGTGACTTGCTCGTCTTTTCACGTTGTAGTACGAAAAAATTACGTGTTCAATGTAACTCTCGTTAGAAATAGCGCAATAAAAAGTATTCTGTCTCATTCCACCTGATAGATAAGTCAGTATTTTCTTCTCTTGTAACAAGATTGTTTCAGCCGTTTATTGGTAAAAAAATGTAGCAAATAGATAAAAGTGCGGATAAGGAGACAGAGTTACTTTATCGTAAAATATGTTTATCGTGTGATTTGTTTGTGGAAGAAATTGGTCTGCAAACAATTTAATAATAAACAAAGCTAACATAAAACTCGATATTTTCCCAAATACTTCACATGCCAATATACCTCTTACGTCCAACAGTTTCGAAATTCCAATACCCTCTCAAGGTGGAGGATGAAAACCTTCCGCAAGCGCATCAATTACCGACCGCAACCTCCGTCCCTCCGAAGCCGGCCAGAACCAGGCACAGAATTATGCCGTAAGACAACTCTCGAAAGACGAGGAAAGCATCACAATTGACGAAGTGCGTTTCCCAAACAAAATAAAGCAAACTAATAGCAAAAAGGCTACCTCTAAGTTGGTAAGTGGAAACCATATAATTACTGATAAGACTTTTTGCCAGAGTTCAGTGGTCGTCTTGAGGCCTCTTACATTGCGTTCCCGTGCTATAGAGGTATCCAGTTTTCTGGTTGTCGTCAGATCGTTGTTGTCTATTCTAGTACATATTCTTGCTAGACTAATACTTATCTCTAGTTGGCATACGCATAGTTTATCAAGGGTTTTACTGTAATAAATCACCCATACTGTCGCAACTGCTGGATAAACGGCTCCTCTATTTCCTGCCACAAATCTGGATCCTTCGCCATCACCTGCCAACTCTCCCGTATGCCTGACGATTGTCACGACATCCTTTCATTAGTCCTACCTACCTACCTCATATTATATGTAACGATTCACACACATAGCTCCCCACTAGGTTTACCTGTGACAGAGAGTCATGGAACACACAAAGGCATGGACAGCTAACACCCAGACTCAGGGCACATATTTAAATCAATTATTCTAACATCTGCCCGGCCGGGATTCGAACCAGGGATCTCCTTCCCATAAGGCAGACGTGCTAATAACGAAGCCTTGAGCGGAAGGAGGGATTTATATGTTTAGAGCTGTGTATCTGCTTTCCATAGTCTGTGTTGCGAGGGTCCCAGACCCGCAGACTCGATGAATGTACGCCATTACGCGGGCTCACCCCTTGAGGTCGGTTTTAATTGTCGATCCATCAGAACACGGCCTTGATTGTCTTTTGCCGAGATTACGTCTTCCTGAGGTATGTGGCCAGGATGGATAGATACTGTGATTGAGACATTTGCTCCTACCCCTTCCTCCTTATCGTATAGTTTAGATTGTTCCAACTTAAGCTACTGCAGCTAATGTTGCTTATAGACTGCCCGAAGGTCTGACATAGCCAAACGACTGTTTTAGACTGGAACAAACATACTGATAAAGATGTCATCAGCTCACTCGTAGTTGTTGTTGTTCGCCACTTGTTTTTAACACTTCACATTCATACTCGCAGATCCCCAATTAGATTACGACTAATTATTATTATTAAGACACGGACAACTAACGCCCAGAACCAGAGCAGATATTTAAATTAATCATTCAAACATTTGCCTGGCTGGAAATTGAACCCGAAACCTCCTGCTTGTTGGGCAGAAGCGTAGCGTAGAAGTATAGAATGCTATGATAAATATTTTGAGCTCCTTACCTATAGAGATACAATACATGATCTTCTCTAAAACTCTAGTCTAGCAAACTGAGTCACATAACGTCGTTTGACTGAAAAACTAGGCTCCACTTGATCCTTCCAAAACTGTTTCCATCTGCCTCCACCATCAATTACTCTCAATCATTCCTCGACTTCGACTTCCTTATGTCAAGTACCCTAAAGCTTTATCCCCACCTCTTTTATGACTCATATACTACTGGTTTACAGCTTCATCTGATCGTCGCACATTCTCGAACGATTTCTTTTCATATCAGCTCGTAAAGCAGTAAGTGCTCAGGACAAAGTTGTTTCAATTGGAACTTGAAAGAACAGCTTGGGCGGTGGTAAAATTGTGTTGTGTCAGCGGAAAATACGGTGTCGCTGAAACAGATTATCCCCTTCAGATTCTGCATGACGACCGAACCCCACTACGCATCGGTCAAATTACACCTACAAAATTTACTCATTGCTAGGCGCGAGTTGTCGTTACCTTGAGATAACTACTTCGAACGCTTTGTCTCTGTATCTGCAACCCGCGCTTTCCTACAACTTTGGTGCGTTGTTGTCGGAACAAAGATCTCTGAAAGCGGTATCTATAGAGGGTGATCTGTGCGTTTAGAGTTTACACTCTATAGTAATAACGGGTAACTTGGCACTCGAGCCCCAGGATCACTTATCTGTGCCCAGGATACAAGCCTAGTGTTTTGTTTGGGGCTCACCGACCATGGTTGCAGTCATAGTCGCTATTGCCATTTTGTTACATCTTGCAAGCTATTTAAGTTTCTTATTTTGTGTACTTTCAGTTCTTGGTAAATAAAGTTTTTATGTTTTTTTATTATTTTATGTTTTATAGTATGTTGTTTTAATAGGGTGACATTTTTTTAATTTGCTTTTATTTTATTATTAATTATATACATTTTGTACTTGTACTTGACATTCTTAAGTGTACAGTGTGTACTGTGTACCCATATTTGAGAATAAATGAATTGAGTTGAATAGTACGACTTCTTAATAAGAAACCTGATTGCAAATTATAACCTTTGTTACTATAGACGTAAAGACGAATCCAACGACGTCATTTGTGCTCCATCAGTTTTACATCATGCATCATGCATGCATGCAGGTTTGGTTAGATTACGCTACAGGAGATAGCATAGAAACATAGAAATAAACAAACTTATATACTCCCCAAAAACATTACCTTCCTTCTTGGATAGTTGGGTAAAAAAACCCTAGTTCCCTAAATATTTACCAATCATCTGCCATTTTTCATCTCCATCTATCATAGGCGATGGCACCTGCAAGTGTGTATCACACTGTCGAAGCGTCGTAGGGCCCGGAGCGGGCGAGGTTCCAACTCACTTGTAAGGCGGTTACAACGATCGCCTAAATGGGTCTACGGGCTCGGAACATAGTGAAATGTTGATGTTACAGAGACAAGGTGCTATAGATGCGATAGGGAAATGTAATAGTAGGTAGGTACAGCGCGAAACGTGTCGTCATGAATGTGTATGAGGGCGCTGATGGGGCGCTGTTACTACGTTTGTCTCTCGAAAGTATGACCTTTGATCGAAGAGCAAACTATCGAGTGACTGAGTGAAGAATAATAATCTCCATACGAATGGCGCTACCTTCTGGAAGCAGGTAAGCAGTAAGGTAGGCCGCCCAATGGGCCGACCTTAGTGGTCGAAGATGTTACATTACACCTAGTCTGGAACGGCAGCTGGCTCTCAAGTCTTCATATCTCATACATTGGCATAAATCACAATTTCTTAACGTTATCTTTACCAATTTGAGTAACTATCTACTTGAAAAATTTATTGCCTAGAAACTTTTTCAAATGAATATGTCTGAGAGAATCCTTAAAAAAACAAAAGTTACCAAATAATTTCGCAGTAAATAAGTAGGTCACTGTGGAAAAATTGCCTTTCTTCGCGTGCCGCGTATTAATCACTGTCGGGGGTATAATGGCCTCATAAAACAAGCGGATGGTGCGGGATCATGCCGCGACAAGGTACCTACTTGGCGCTTGATAGAGATATGAAGCTTTCAATACAAACTCAATCCACGAAAACCACAGATCACGCGAGATCGTTGTTCCGACAAAAACTCAACAAAGTTGGAGGAAAGTGCGGGTTGCGGAGACTGCGACCAAGCGTACTCATTGGCTATCTCAATGTCACGCCTACTCGCGCCTACCAATAAATCAATGAGAGTAAATTGTATAGGTGTATTTAGACAGATGCATGGTACGCTTCGATCGTCTTGAGTGCGGAATCTAGAGTGATCAGTGACGAAAACGCACTCTAGCAAACTCGTAATAGTCTTCAAAGCCTGTAAATTTTACTAATACGACTACTAAATTACCCTTCTGCCTAAGTAGAAGTAATGTTAGTCAGTGATCACTATAGATAGGTTTTTACCTTCGAAATGGCGATCTGAATTCGGCTCCGCTGCAGTCTGTTTACAGCCGCCAGAGTGCGAAAGAAGATGCGAAAATTTGGAGAGTAAAAGAGATAGCTATAATGAAATCTGTCCGTGACAACAGATCTGCGGGGGGTCATTTTAAGTGCGTTAAAGTAGTATCTCTAGTGAAATAACATTGATGTTAGTAATTTTACTATGAAAACTGACGTGGTTTTGACACATGCAAGGTGTTTGGTGCGAGGCAAGACGAGGTCGCGCGTGTGTCACGCTTAGCATTCCTTGATAAAGGTCACCGAATGTGATCGAAACTATAGTCGGAATAACCGACTCATTTGTGAGTATACTCGTTTTATTAAAACAAAATGATGTTAGTAATGTTTTTGGGGTATTATGTGTATCTATGTGTTTCTTTAATACCTCTTGTAGCCGATGTTGAAAAGTGCTTTCTAGATAGCTGAATTACAGGAGAGAGGTATCATGATCTCATGCCAAAGAAATACACACAACACACGGAATACACAATTTTTCATAGAAGCGGTGAACCCTCTCGCCCAGGGAGGGCAGAAGGGACTGCGCCGACGGGGGGACGAAGGAAGGATTGCTCCGGGAAAAACAGGAAAAAGTGAGGAAGATCGAAACTGTTTCAATTACGGACAGGAAGTAATTAATCTCCACGGGCTGGCTTAATCAAGATTGTGGTACGTAGGTAGCGCTAGGTATGAGCACGGGGTGAAGGGATTCGAGTCCGCGAGCCACGGTTTCACAATCATTCTCATATTAAACCGCGATAAAAAGTCGGCTAGACGATGGATGTCATTGATAATGAAGGATGGATGTCGTTGTCCTCATCATTGCGTCCCTTAGATTAAAAAAAAGAACGGACTAGTCGTTTCATAATAAAGTCGTTTATCCACTGTTGCCGTTGTCCGTAGGCGGCGTTAAACACTTAATAATACTCGCTTACGTATTTGCTACTTTATTTGATACTAGCTGTTACCCGCGACTTCGTTCGCGTGGAACTACAAAAAAAAAGTTGTCCAAGTCCGTCTCCGACCCTTATATCTATGCAAAAATTCATGTCGATCCGTACAGCCGTGATAACGCGACAAACAGACGGAGAGACAGATAAACAGGGTTACTTCGCATTTATAACATTAGTTAAGATTAGGATTAAAGGAGAAACGCCAAAAAAATATTGTCGAGGCTGAATGTAATTTTTATTTGGAACAGCTAATTTTTTTTCGCGTTTTCTATTTTGTTTCCATAGATTTTATCAGTCACTGCCAATTGCAACTGTCTGAATGTATATGATCATTCCATCGTGCTCCAGGGCGTCCTTAACATTGCTTGTCGATACCTGATTTTCACACTTTGGTTAAATAAATTCAAAGCTGGAGACGACTGTGGAAAAGTACGTAAAGCAATGGTTAGTATACTGCCGTTCGACAAAGTTCGGAAGTAGCGCCCAGCAAAACGTTAAGATGTTAATCGTTGTATGGAAAATTACAAGAAGTAAAATAACAGTTACTGTAGTTAGTAATATGGGTACTTCCCGGTCGGTAACACCCCTTCGTCCACATTGTTGACGATTCGGAAAAAAAAGGTTCCGTTCGTTCACAGTGTTGACGAACGCTACTATTTCTTCCCGCTTGTTCACACTTCGCGTACATCACAATTTACTATCCTAATACTGTCGCCTAATACAGTGTTATGTTGTTCACCGATGATCAACTCGCTAAGATCATCATCAAACATGACATAACCAGTAAACAAGTTTAGGTAATTCGCACGTCTCTGCATCACATAAATGTATACAAAATACATAGTAACGAGTGCGAGTTTTTTCAATTGAGTTTACCTTTCCCCCCCCCCCCCATTTTCTAAGGAGCAGGTCTTTGTTCTGCAGTGGACGTCTTCTGGCTGAGGATGATGTTTGTCCTCTGAGATAGTCAACTAAGAGATGAAAGTTTGTATGGAATTTCGTCATCTTTACTTCGTTACGAGGCCGAAAGCCGAAGCTCGGACCCAAGCCCTAAAACCCGACAGCATCGCGGTAATCAGCTAGTAAAATATAAACGTTAAACACTCGAGGCGGTAAACACCTGAACCCGGTAATAGTATGCGTGTGATTAATATGCGCGAATAGTCTGCCATATCCTGTAAGTTAGTCATCTGACTCGTGACTGGATGCGCTCGAACAAGATACCTGTAGCTACAACTTATCTGTGGAGTGGAGGAACTAAGGAGGAAGTAAAGTTCTACATTCATCATCATCGTCAGCCGAATGACGTTCACTGCTGAACAAAGGCCTCCCCCTAGACCAGGGGCCTTATCCCGTAACTCTGGTGGCAATGGTCATCGCGTGGCGTCCCACTCGCGCTAACTTACTCGCACCATGCGAGCGAGCAGGATAGCAAACGAAGACCATCACTACCAGAGTTACGGGATAAGGCCCCTGGTCTAAAGTTCTACATTGGAAGCATCTAATCGGATCACCGCACTTAATACGTTATTTCAAAGCTTTGTAAATTTATCTATTTCTACCAGTATGGTCATCCTAACTAATAATATAATTCTGATGAATATAGCCGCAGTCGTAACAGGACCAATAAAGCTTCGAGGTATAAAAATGAATACTTTCATCTCGAGGAAAAAGCGTTCTCGTCTTCGTTTGCGCGATTCAGAAATCCCTACATTACAACAGTCAGTCCATACAAAACGTCAAAAAATGCACAATAATAGATCAACGCCATCTAGAATACTATTGGAAGTAACTTTGTCTCTATGTCTGGATGTTTGTCACGTTATCACGGCTAAACGGCTGTACCGATCTTGATAAAATTTGATAAGGAGTTACTGTATATCGAAGGCTTCGAACGATTGTTCAAAATTCTGCGTGGCACTGAACTGTTAAGCGGCATAAGCAAGCGCGACGATTGCCATCAGGGGAGCGACATGCACGTGTCCTCCACTCAGTTGCATAAAAATTATAGCTGTATGACGAGTCTTCGTTTTCTGCAAGGCTCATTTAAAATTCACGGTCATGCTTCATGTCATGTCACGACGCAACATACTATTATGACCCCATGCGATATTTTACTTCTCAAGTGCCATACAACCTTTTTACTATCAGACATAACCGTTATTCTCGTAAAGACTGTAATAAATCGGGAGGTTCTTTCAAAGTAACAATATCATGGTCATCAAAAGAAGCCCTCCTTTTGTCCTATTGAGGGCCTCTCCCTCCGGAAAGTCAGTTCGGTATATTGGATCGGGGAGCTAGATATTAATGCGATGAGTTTGTAAAAGTACTGTAAGTGGCTTCACGTATCGTACGAGTACGTAATTAATAGACTGAGCTCTATCGTTTAAAAGTTTTAACAGAGAAAGACCGGTGACTATGTACCAAAACCTATGATTATTACTACAAGTTACAAAGTTTAGTATATATGTTCGGGTGTAATCTTGTAACGGAATTTTAGACCAGTTCAATTGAGTTGAAATTTTGCATGCCTGTCAAATTCCGATGACAATACTATATTATGAGAGCGAGCTGATCTGATGATGGAAACGGAACTCCTAAGTAAGTAATAGTAGATTGATGGAGTTTGGACTCATTTTGATCAGCTTAAAGAGTACCAATAACGGATTTTATAAAAGCTTGTATGGAAAAATAATTTATTTTTAATTTAATTTATTACATTTTAAATCTTACTATGACCTTATAAAATCTAATTGTAGTTATTTATTGGATATGAGTTAGAATATTTCTCGAGATACAATGTTATCAACTGAACATCCAGCTAGCATTCAAATTAACCAACATCCGCTTGGTATCCCGAAATAGAAGCCCAAAACACGTTCACAAGAAGTATACACGTCAGTGACTCCTAAACTGATGATGGGTACATTAACAGGTACTTTATACCATAACCTGCCCCACAGGACTCGCGAGACTGTAAACATGTGGAGCACGAAAACAGACGAAGCGCAGGCACTCCACGAGAAAAGAGCAGCTCGGCGTCTTATCAGGATAGATAAAGTTTGAAACTTTAGCGTGTACGTCCTTTATTCATGGAATTTTACTTAAGAGCTATGAGGTAAAATTTGTGGAGACTGTTTTGATGTATTTGTGGTATATTTTAGTTGCACTGTACACCGTTTGTACTAGTATTTCAGTTGAATACAATACATACCACATTATGACACCCACCCACTTATATGATTGAATTCGAAAGTATCGCATTCATTTGTTACTTTTTAGGGTTCCGTAGTACTACAAAGAACCCTCATAAGTTCGTCATGTCCTTCTGTCTTTCTGTCTTTACAGCCTTATAACTTCAAAAGTTATAAACCTAAATGCATGAAATTTTGCACAACGACAGTATCTGCATGAAATTTTGCACAACGACAGTCTCAAGTATAGAACACATTTTTTTTCTTCTTTTTATTGTTTAACAAGGCCCCATGTAAAGGCGGGTTAAAAAAAATCGCTGTATCCCACCATGTGGGGTTGAATAGGAATCAACTGAACAGATTTTGGATACATATGGCGAGGATGCTGATATTACTACCACGAAAAATATGAAAGAAATTAAATGGATTTAATTGGTAGCTAAAAGTAAAGGACATATTTAATCTTGTAAAAGCCAACGTCGATTAAAAGGAACAAAGAAATAACTGTGCCTAGACGAAAACGAGTTTAGACGACACTACACTGAGGCTGTTTATTTTTTTACTTACAAGAAATATATGAAAGGATTACTTTAATAGCATTTTTTAATGTCTTATCTTGAAGTGAGTTGATGAAGTTTAGGCTTGATCCTTGGTTTACGATTTCAAAATACTAAAAAAGGGCTTGAATTCACAAAAAAAACAAATTGGCGTTGGCGGCTTGGCGTAGATAACGCACACCCGATGCGTGGCGCTTGGAGTGCTAAAGACTAAAAGAACAACCATATAAATTGGTAATAATGGATTAGTGACAGTAAAAGAAATCTAACCATTCTTTTGTTATGATTTTTGTTCAGCTCAAGCCCTTATAGAATCTCAGCACGTAGCATTCGACAATTGAACTGTGCTCAATAAAGTTGTTATTGATTACTCCTACAGAGTAACAGTTGCTGGGCTCGGCAGGTGATCGAGGTGACCTGTACGGAGTCACGTAGCCCGTAAACCTAGTTAGCAGGCCCGTAGGCCCCTGGCTAGTTGGCAAGTAGCCCGGATTGGACGATATGATCGGGGTAATGGGATAGGATACAGCTGTAACAGGAACAGATTGAATATCATGAAACTGTAAAGGAGAATTTACATTTTACCAGTAGCTGCGTCAAATTACACTGAAACGTTCTTGTACTATTTCTATATATGTCTATCTACTCCATATTTTTAATAAAACCTTACAGCAATTTTATTTTAAATATACTTTCGTTTAACCACCACCATATCCGATAAACATGCAATATAACGGCGATGCTCAAGGCTTTGCAGCCGTGTCCCAAATTTAGTTGCCTTTCAAAAAAACTCAAAACCTTGAACAAAGAATATCCGACTACTAAAAACAGTCCACTGCGGCTCTTTGGATCTACAAATGGTTCCCGGATGTGACTTAAAGAAAAGCATACTGGCTCTGTCGAATTTAGAAGGTCTTCGAGCACTTATGAGTATTAATTTCAATCTTACTAGTTTTCCGCTCTGAATTTATTAAGAATGTTCCAAAAGATTGTGGTATGTCCGACATCAGGATGTGGTTTGGTCGAGGTAAAACGCAAACCCAAAGAAAATGTCATGCGGCAAGTAATTTGTCCGTCCCCTCATTATGCGACGTACCCTTTCAAGTCTCATTATATTCTCAACTTTTTCAGCACCCTCCAACTCTTTACAAAGTATCGCTTGGCAACCGTGGAAGCAGTTCGCTTAAAAATGCACAAAGCAGTCCCAATTTAAAGTTTCATATGTTAACAACGCGTGAAATGTCACGCGTGACCTTTACCGCTCAGGCCCAGCCTTTGAAGTGAAGGAAAGAACTTCGGATGGGAATTTGTATTTGATACAAGTGGATAAACTCGTGCGTATGGTGGATTAACATATTTCCTCTTCGTGATCGAGATATTTAAAGGTTGAATTCTTAGTAGCAATTGGACTTTTTGCTAGCGTAGATCTGCGTTTGACGACTAACTCCCCTGATGTTAAACGAATATGATCTAAGAATGATCTTACCTAGAAAAATAATCACTCGCGACTGAATGTATCTATCGAGCTTCCGTGAGATGCTCGCAATGATCAGAATGATTGTTATTGTTCTTAAAATTTTAGCGGCAAGCCAAATCAATCCACCTGACCGGTGTCTGATTCCTCGTCTTCTTCCTTCTCACAGTCGTCATTCTTTAGGACACCGTCTTTTTCTCTCTCTGTTTTTCGTTTGCGTTCTGTCAGAGACAGCAGATTGTACATACATTTTGGTAAATATGAAAGGCTTTGAAGGTTTGCCGTTAATCTAATACCCCCTTATTAATAGACGCGGATAAACCTTGGAGCAGTTACTCAGTCTTCTGTCTTTTTCAATCGAGTTCTAATTTCGAAAAGAGCGAAAGGGACTAAACACTTGATTACACTTGGTAACTATTCGTATTCCAAGGGTACTCCACGTTTATTAATACGGGGGATAGAGTCTCAGTTCTCGCTCCAGCGCAGCGCTAAGAGAGATTACAGTCAAAGTTTACGAAGTGCCAGTACTATAATTGACGTATGCGCCCTCACGGAGCAGTGCTTGATCCAGTGATCCGATGCGATCCACGTTGCACTGGCGTGAACTGGTTTTAGCCGGACCTTATTTGCTGGAAAGTGGATTATCAAACGATTTTATAGGTGCTAGCCATTGCTGCTAGCATTTAATTTCCGTTTTAATATTCAAGAATTATATAACTACATTTATTCGGGTATTAATAATATTGCGAGTTGCTTTTTATACAAGTAGGTAAATGAACGCGTGGTTTAATCCCTGAGTCGGCACATTAGATTTTAGCTGTTATCGAATATTTTGTTTGGATAGGATTTTAGAAGGTTGTTTCGAATTTCGCTTACTGTAGAGGCATAATTGATAAGTCAACAACTTGCTCTGCAACGATTTGTATTCATTAATATAGGGTATATAAGGCTACACGGAACGGTGATTCTAAGCCGAAAGGAGATTATTGTACTCATCATTATGTACAGGAACTTTTACAACTATTAAACGCGAAAAGTAAATAAAAAACCTGTTATTCCATTCCGTACATTTTTACATCCATTTTATCGAGGTGAATATTCTATGGAAAAGCAGTTTTTTTTTTGTCGCGTTTCAGTGTTGGTTCCACAGTAAAAGTAATTGATAATGATGAGGATAATGTAATCCTACTGGGCTAACATGCGCGCCGCGACAATATCTTCTCTACTCTTCATGTCCTGAAAAATGAGACAAACGTATACAGAATCGTAGCCGTGTCCTGTTCTAGCATAACAAATTTTTCTTGTAGCGGTGCGCATGCTAGCCCTGCTACAGTATGTCCGTCCTCTAATCCAACACCCTGTAGGATGTTACTGTTACGCTACAGGTTGTTCGGTTATACGATAGAAAAATTCGTCGATGTGGTAAGTATAACTGAATCGACACTTTTTTCGGGTTTTCCCACTACATACGAACGTATCAGTATTATATCTACTATACATCGATATCTAAATTTTGCGTTCAATATCGAAAGCAAACAGTAGAAACCGAAAATTCGGCCAAACACTCATACTCTAAATTTGAACAATAGCGGCTCAGCGCGCAATAATCTTTTCAGTCGGACCGATATTGTGCCGGACGCATAAATCAATTCGAAAACGAACGAAAAAGCGAAGCGAAGCGAATGAGAGCGAAGCCAGCAAGCTGAGCGGCTCTAGACAACTAGATATCATTTTATATCACATAGGTAAAACTATTACATCCGGAACGAGGATATTCGCCGAAGAACCAAAGTCACCGACATAGCTTTCAGAGTTTGCAAGCTGAAGTGGCTATGGGCAAGTCACATCGCTCGAAGATCGGATAACCGATTGGGAAAAACTGTTCTTGAGTGGCGACCACGAACTGGAAGACAGCGTAGATAGGCTTCCCACTAGGTGAACCGCCGACATTGTGAAAGTCGCGGGCAACCGGTGGACGCAAATGGCAGATTGTCGTTCAGTGAGGCGCTCTAAGGGGGACATCTTTGTTCAGCAGTGGACGTCTTCCGGCTGATGGTGATGAGGTACGAACAGGCTGCCTGATGGTCAGCGATCGCCGTCACCTATGGGCGCCTGTAATAATAGACAATTTGCCGGTCTTACTTTTTTAAACGAGTGTTTTGGGTATTTATAAGTATGCATGTTCCTATATGACCGCATAATAGCATAAATGGCTAGTCCAATTTTGTAATTTGAGGACACGTTTTAATTCTCGTAGTGTTATAGGCACATTTTATATGGTAATGTTACTAACACATCGCTCGCAAAAACCAAGAACCATATTTAATACACATCGCTTTTATTTGAACCCTGGTAAGTAAGAGCGCCAATAATATACGAAGCTCAGGTTAATTGATGCATAACATTATTTCTAAATCATATGTCATATGGAGATGAGAGTAGAGTTATAGGTACTTGTGCACACGAAGTTTTTAAAGGACCAAACCAAACTATATAAAACCAAATACCAGAAGAGTTATAATATAAAAATTTGAAAGTTAATTCTGCGCCTTTTGTCTGTTTTTGTAAAGTTAACGAATACATTTCTTGTTTCAGGTAATTTTCGTTCGAATGAAGTATCGCTTTTGCCGGGAAATATCTGGGAATCGTTATTTCATGTGTACTGGGTAAGAAAATAACAGAAACCTGTCGTTTCAAACTGGAGTTCTTTCATGTTTATAATTTTGCCTTTAGAGTCCTTCGTTCATAGCTACGCGACTTGCGTAGTATATGAAGAAGCGACCGCCTAAGATGAGACCTAAGAGGTTTTGTTATTGCCTACGGTTTATGTAAGACCACACAAAACCGAAAACTAACTTGATTCCCGCTAAACGCGTTCAAAACCAACAAGCCAATTCAATTAAAGCATCTCATTCAAAGCAAATAATCGTTGAAATTCCACGAAATCGTCGGATTCCCGTCATTAACTGAGGGGTCGACGAATCGACAGTTTATGAATGCTAATAGGATCCCGGATAGACGATCGGAAGGCGCTGTATATGGGTATTTCAGCGATTGATCTTCGATACATTCATAATATATCGCACGATTATATTTTATTCAATTATGAATCTGAAAATACGCGTCGGTGTTTGGTTACGTGGATTAAGGGGGAGGCCTTTGTTCAGCAGTGGACGTCTTCCGGCTGATGATGATGATAGATGATGTTGGATACGTCGACGAGCTTAACATCGACGCGTATTTTCAGATGATATGTCTACTCTACTTACAATTGTTCTACTTTGAGATTAGGACGCCTGAAGGCCGCTATGTGTCTGTTTCTATAATATTTCGAGCGCTACCACAAAGCATATGGTATGTAATGCGATGATCCCCAAAGTTTCTATAATATCACGAGCGCTACCGCAAAGCAGTTTATATCAAATGCGGTGTTTTTTTTAAATAGAATTACGAGTGCTGCCACAAAGTAGATGTATGCAATGCGATGATCCCTAAAGTTTCTATAATATTTCGAGGGCTATAATGCGATGATCCCTAAAGTTTATATACAAGTTCGAGCGGTACTCAAAGCAGGCGGTATATAATGCAATGATCGCCAATGTTTCTATAATATTACGAACGCTACCGTAAAGATATCTACTGCGGCGATTTTTTTTAAAAGAATTACGAGTGCTACCACAAAGCAGATGTATGTAATTCGGTGATCACCAAATTTTCTATGAAGTTACGAGTGCTCAAAGCTGTTGATATGTAATGAGGTGATCCCCAAATTTTTTTTAAAATTTTTAAATTAAGGCACTGTTTAGTTTTAACCAAGCCAAGTGTACTTTGCGTAATAGCAAGGATTTGTAAACAGCTAGATTTGCAGTCTGCAGTCAGACAGTGAAACTGCACTCGAGCTAGAATGAGTAGTTAGTGCTTGTTTTAGTTCAATAAGGGATAAAGATCACTCATATCTACTTGTCAATAAGTACTAATATATCTCAGTGACAAGCGCAGTGCATTGACGCGCAAAGTTTGAACTGTTGAAGTTTAAAATTCTCAGTAGCACTGAACTGTTATGGGCAAGCCAGACGAACGACTTACGCAACTCGTCAATAAAAAGTAGTTATATTAGTAATACCACATTTAGCCTTTTTTTGTAATTGGAAGTAGATGTACGTTTGGCCAACGACGATGGTTAGCGACGATGACGCCGACGATGGAGCACGTCGATCTAGATAGCAGTTCTCGGGAAAAAAGTAATACGGCAGGAGTTCCATTTTTGGCACTATGCAACCTGTTCTCAACTCATGCACTCAACTTACTTATCATCGAAATCGGTTCAGATAGTTAGTCATAAATAGGTTTAAGAAATTGATAGGCAGTTATCTAAACCTAAGAAATCCGTTATAGTAGATAATCTAATATATTACGACAGTAAAAAAAAAAAGTTATACAATACAATACAATGTAACTTTATTAGTGTTTTTTAACTTTACTTATTAACTTTACTTTTCTTATTTGATAAAATCAAATACAAACTTTGGTAATCTGGAGTCTGGAGATCAAAATCTGGATAAGAGTTGGCTGTGACCACACCGTGACCAATGCATAAAGGCTAGTTGAGCGCGCACGCAGAAAAACATAGCACAACGCGCTGGGCGCGTGATGAGGTAATCACTCGCGCTTACGATTGGGTGGCTCAATCTCAAATAAATTCATATACTTAGCCGGCTCGTAGAACTGGCCCACCACAGGCGATCCATTTGACAAGATTTCACTAATTGTAATAGACCTGGGTATGTGCTATAACTGCGATCTGAACCATCGGAGGACGGAAAGCAGCGTCCTCTTAGACACTGTGAGCGTTCTGCAATTCCCCATGCCGCCTGCCAACCATGGGGGTACTTAACTTAAGGGGGAGGCCATTGTTCAGCAGTGGACGTTCTGACTGATGATGGTGCTATTTGCGCATAATATAATTTTCGTGAGGGGGAATATGTATGAGCTATCAACCAATTATAAGGTCTGTTCCTGTGCGTCATGCCATCATCCCATTAAGATGTTGATGGGAGTTTTGGCGGGAACGTGAAGAAATCATGTCGCGTCATTATATTATTTTCCATTACTTGTGTTATTTCGAGTGTTAATGTGTAAAAACTGTGAATTTTTACCCGTTAAGTGTTCGTGAACATGCACGAGTGTTGGTGAATGGTATAATGTCGTGAAACGTGAATTTTCGTGTTGTTTCCAAAACTCCATAGAAGGCTCTAGTAAAGTTTTCACCACTTTACTGGGGCATGACTAGGACTTGACCATGACTTGCTTTGCTCTACTTTGACAGTGACTATGACTTGTTTGATTATATCTAACTAAACTTGAGAATAAATATGTATACTTGACACTGGCAAATGCATAAGACGTGCGACGCCAAAATCCTCTTAGGAGGGAAAAAAAAAAAAAAAAAAAAAAAAAGATGTTGATGTCACTTTGCTGAAATTCGATTACAATTACGAAACTCCATATCAACTCTGATAAAGACGAATAAGTACTGTATTGTCTTGGACAATTAAGGCCCTTAAACCATGTATTTACTAGGGTACAAAGTGGAGGGTGTGGATTGCGGTCGACATGTCGCCCGAGGAGGTGCCGAGCTGCCATATTGAGAAGTTGCTGAACACAGACCGACTCCGTGTCCTCACTAAGCAAATCCTGTCAGGCGATGGTCGCGCAACTCGAAGGCTGCGCATGACTAGTGCTACGACAAGTGAATGTCGCTTGCGATTTCAGGCGATGTCCTCCGCGTCGTCGGCCGACACTTATAAATCGTGCAGGGCGACATGGTCACCCCTAGTGAAAACGGGGCATTGGTTGGGTCCTCAGTTATCTCGCTCTCGCATTTTCACATCTTTAAAAAAACACTAAGTGGGAATTTACAAAAAGTGTAATAATAGCATTTATGAAAAAGAAGAATGTTTTACATAAATTTTCGTTTATGTAATCTTCTAATTCAACGCAGGTCCACCTAGCGGAAGGCCTAGCTGCGTCTTCTGATTCGTGGTCGCCACTCAATAACATTTCTTCCTCGTCGGTTATTGGTTCTACGAGCGATATGGCCTGCCCATTACCACTTCATCTTGCAAAGCCTGAAAGCTACACCCGAAAAACATTACTCTTCAGCAGGAGCAGCCGGGCAAAAGTGTTAGTGTGTTGCCACGTCGCCTCCACCTCCAACATTGTCTATGTTATTACACAAACATTTGTCAAACAATGCCGTACATCATTACTAGGAAGAGTCGTTACAGCTCCAACGACTCGCCGAACGAGCGGCGAGGACTCTAATGTGGCCATGACGCGTGTCAAATGTACATATTTGGCATGGCTGGCGGTTAATTTAATGTCAACACATTATATCACAAACATTAGGCTCGGAGCTTTCAGTTCGAGAGATGGCGGTATTATTAAGGTCTGTTACCAAGCACTTAGCGGGGTATAACGGCTGTCTCAATCGAAACCCAGTCCCAATCCAAGAGCGCTTACCATCTTTGATCATTCATCTTAGCCTGTTATCCATATCCCTATTTCTCCCTACTAATATTATAAATGTAAAAGTTTATTTGTTGGTTTATTTATTTCTCTTGCATTCCACAACATAGCAACGAATCGATGTTGTTATTTCTTTGTATGATTACATCCCGATCTTAGCCCGAAAAACTTGAAGATTCCTATGGGATTATCCACGTGAAACAGCGGTTCGCGCAGCTAGTAAAAAGAATAGAAGGATGTCGCGCGCGTTTTTGTGTTGGCATGTCATGAAATACTAAATCTTATTATGAAAGAATCCAAAACCACAATTTATTTTTTGTCAAACAGGTACTGAGATAAAGAGAGATATACTAAGATAAAGTTTAACCAAAATTGTAATATGGAGTCTTAACCAAACTGCCCCCAGCTTCATTGTGTCGTCTCGCGAGGTGCCAAGGCCGCGTCCACTAGGGCGGCTTGAGAGCGGCCGCTCCATAACGACTCTACCCTTGTTAGCTTAACGACTGTTCTGCACTCGAGGACGTTAACCGAACAATAATAACCCGTTACTGCGGCCCTGTACCATTGTGATCGTTTCCTATTTTATAGATAGTTTTGTTCATGAAGACGACCTCCACGCTTGCTCCAATCACTTAAAACAATGTTCTACCAGTGATACAGATGATTCATGATTTTAACCGAAATCTTCCACTAGATATGCAATGGAGTATTTTGCGTATATTGTGAAGGATAGCTTGGAAGATCTATGTTTGTATCATTTAGGCCTTAAGATAAATGCTTAGATGATTTAAGAAGTGCATGTCAGCAGTTTCTGGATCACTCGCGCTTCTCTATGCCAATTCGGGATTTGGGCCGCTGGCAAAAGGGACCTTGGTGTGGGGATTTGCGGGAGGCGCTGAGATATAAGCTCTGTTATGCCTGCGTACAAGGTTTTGGGCCTTCATAGCTGAAGGTGAGAATTTAGATTCCCAACTTCCTGCTTTAACTGGCTTGAGTGACATTAGTTACGATAAAAACGAAAAGCCACAGTGATCACAGCATCGCACTAAATAAATAGAAGGAAGAGTGTGAACGGGTGTCGTCGTATATTACTAGTTTAATTGTTAGTAATATAGCAAAGCTTTATTAAGTTTCTTCAACGTGGAGATTCGAAAAAATCGCTGAGTAAGTATTTTTTATGGAATTGTAGAAGTGAATAGCTCTCTATTTCTTGATGGTAACTTGACAATAGTCGTCGGCATTGACTTCGGGCGGCTCGGTTTGAAAACCACTTGGATATCTTTTCACTCTATTTCAGGCATCAGCAATAGAACATAGTACACAAAAGATTATTAATCTCTTCGAAATAGGGATGTCGAACCCAGCTGAGCTCAAAGGTCCGGAAAGACATAGGCGACCAACGCGAATGCGAATAAGATGCCACAAATGTTCAAAGTTCATAGTTAAATTATTCGGCTGTCAACGATTGTCAAAACTATAATAATGTTATGGATTAAATTGAGATATGGAAGCTCAGAAAAAATCAGCTATCTTTCAGGAAATCGAAAGGCACTTTTGCGACTAACAGGAGTAGAATTCTCAGTATTGTATCGCATCTACAAAAAAGCAGCTGTGAATAAATATTTGACAGCAATTTTCACATTTAAATTAAATTTTACGGGACGTGTACCGTGATAGGATGGATCATACTCAAAATGTGCACTTCTCAAAAGGTTTACTCGTAATGCATACTTTTTGGATTTGTGTTTCCTATGTTTGGCACGTGAACATGGCGCCACCAGTCGTTAGTTGTTTCGTAGTCGCGCCCGCTCAGCTGTGTCCGCCAGGCTTAAGGCTCTCGCTCAGCCTAAGCCCAGGAATTGAGAGCGCAGTGAAAGGGACGTATGTTTTTACGCTTATTTTATCGACACCCCGATGAAATAGCTTTTCTTTGAATACGGCCTGAATAACCGAGCGCTTAGGCGGACATCGAGTGCTTTGCTTATTCGACGGGAATTTGATGGGTGTATTAAACTTTTGATTGGTTGGATTAGATGGATTTGAGGGACAGGCCGTTGCTGACGTTGGCTCTCGTGTGCAGCGGTAGTCCAACCCCACCTGTGTTGCTAGGTTGCCAAGGATTATGTTGTATTTAGTAGAAGTTTTGAAAGGAGTTCTAGAATTACTGAGTGGTGTTTGTCCGTCTAGTAGTACCTACTCGTATAATATAGGGGTCGCAAGCAAAAATATGCCGGTTACGGTTACGCATGGTCGCTTTGTCGAACTTTGTTTGTTAAAGTTTTTCTTATATTTCTCAAAATATAAGATACTAAACCCAACTATGTTCTGGAGATGTTTTAAAACCTAGTAGTTCAGCGAACACAAACTTTTTTGCACAACTTGAATTCTACTAAATCATAGTCTATTTTTTTCTCGTCGGTGATTTTTGATTTCCCCAAAAAGGGGGGACATTTGCTGCCATTTACCGGCCAGTTTTTTATAATATATGCCTTAAACATACGGTACTTAATTCTTCTAACGAATAATTTTGAATATGAACAAAATCGGTCAAGAGGTTATCAAGACAAGGTCGCGAGGTCTCAGGTCGATGCCCGAATACACCGATGCAGAACACTTGTTTCGCTTGCTTTATTTTAATTAATTCCCAATCGTAAAGAAAACTACGTTGTTACATCACTTACCAAGCAAGCTCATCTTCACTAGCTAATAAACAAAATATGTAAATACACCACCGATTAAAAGCCTCGTGATGTTCATCGGATCGTAAATGGATGCACTCCACACAGGTCGTCAATCGGTATATGTAATCAGTAAAAGCCGCTGCATAGTCAATCGGTATTGCAGTTCGAATATTGCAAAAGCTGCTTTATCGCTGTAATTTCCAGTCCAGGGCCGCTAGTCTCGACTTTTCGCTATGCACTTTGCGACAGAATTCGGTCGCTATGACGCAAAATTCAACGCTAATTTTGCGTTTTTTCAGAACAATTAGTGTTCGTTGTCGAATTTTGCGTCATAGCGACCGAAATAGGTCGCTGTGACGCAAAATTCAACGCTTTGTTTGCGTTTTTTCGTTAACAGTTCGTGTTCGTTGTCGAATTTTTGCGTCATAGCGACCGAATTCGGTCGCAAAGTGCTGTAGCGAAAAGTCGAGACTAGCGCCCCAGGTAGAAGCGGCTGCATCACAGTAATACGGCGCGATTGACCGGCCGCGGCCGCCGCCGCGCCGCTGCGAATCACACCTCTTCATTCAGCAGAGTTATTGATGCGAATGGTACAGCTCGTGCCTCTACCTAGAAATGAAAATGGTATCGCATATCTCTATTCAATAGTCAATACTGAAGTGTTTTCACGGAATCAATTTAAAAAATGTAACTAGTTCGGATGGATTCGATATTATTTTTTATGTTTTGTCTCTACAAGTTTGCAAAGTATGCGTGCAATATTATACTGCTGGTGTGATAAGTGTGTGTGTGTGTGTGTATAAAATACTTATGTAAATTTTTCCAAAAAACTCGATAGCTTAGCGACTAGAAAAAAAAAGTTTCATCAGTATATTTTTATATTATTATGTGTTTAGATCATTAATTAATTGGTTTCCAGGTTTTTGAATGGTTTCGTAGAAATATGAAAACAATTTTACTCCTGAAGTATATTGTTTTTTAATTACTAAGGAACCTTACCTTACCTTTATATCTTTTATGGTAGCCGGACGTTTCTGTGGCGGGTCATCCGAATGGGGTTTGTTTAGCTCGCTGTTCCAACAGCTCTATCTTGTAGACGAGTTGCCCGAATTCCCCCAATATCTCCGATTCTGACAACGGGCTCATCCAACGCGGCATTACGTCACAGTGATGCCAGTAAGCAGGCGGTAATTTCCCCCGGGAACAGTAACGGGCCGGGACGCACAGAGATAACTCTAGAGGCGGGACAGTATCGCGTCCATCACCATCATAAACGCCTGTTGTCTTTTTCAATGCAGTAGAGCGTCCTGGACTAATACCGTGTGAAGGAAACGAGAGCTTTATGTTGGATCAGACGCAGGACGCGGGCCCGCGCTTCTTATACATACGAGGAACTGTACGAACTTACACAACGTGTTGTGAAATTTAACAGACGTTCCAACGTGGCAAACAAGCGAAATGTCTGTGTGATGGTAATAATGCGTACATGTAACAGCAAAGGTAACATTACTGACCTTTTTATCTATATAAGTTTTAAAGTGACATATATCTAAAAGGCTCGAACTGGCTCAAAGCTTATAAACCCGACGTAAGATAATTATTACGTCTTTTACAGGCCAGGCTGCAAGAGTCTTATGCACATCTTCATTCCCGTATCAAGATTAAAACGACCATTGCAGAAAAGTTCAGGGATACCTCAGCCGCACGTAGATTTAATCCAGTACCACGGTTTAACTTAGGGCTGTCACTGTAGCCAGATGTCCGACAATTGTTGTACAAAAACGAGGCTTCGACGATCTCCGTTCGAATCTCATAGGGATATGTACAATATATTGACAACATGAATTTTTAAAAAAAATAAAAAAAATTGGCAGCCATGGTATTTACAAGATTTGAGAACCATATGTGAGAGGAAAAAATGTAGGCATCTGATAACCCTGCTGTAACTATTTATAAGGCTGCATATACCGTATCGAATACAACCTGTATGGACCTGATCGTAAAAATGCACGGAGCAGTATTTTGAGGGGATTTGCGTTTGCTATTTCGAGTTATACGGCTGGTTTTCGATTTAAATTCTCGATTGGTTCGGATTTGCCAGCTCTCAGCGCCTGATGGATCTCTGCCCGGGTGTTAGAAGTGATGGGAGGATGACCAAAAGTTATATCATAGTATAGAAGCGCTTCCATTCCACATTTTTATACGCACAGCGAGGGTGAGGATGTATGGAACTCTGCCGGAGGTCGTTTAGCGAAAAGTACAATATAGTTCTTCTTCAAATCTATACTAAAGAAGTCCTGGTACGTGAGTGTGCTCCATCCTAGATCACATATTAAAGTCCAAGTATTATATTGCCTAACATCTGGCAGGTTCAAAATTTCGTAGTGGTAGGGCTCTCTTGCAGAGTCCGCCTGCGGAAGTACCACACCTTTGCCATTTATTCAACCGCTAAGCAGTTGTGTGCAAGCATTACTGTGTTTCGGATTGAAGGGCAATGTTTCCAGCGCAATTGGTGGGCATACAGAGATTTAACATCTATCATCTCAGGGTGACGAGCGCAGTGCGTTGCCGCGCATAGTTTTGAACTGTTGAAGTTCAAAATTCTATGTGGCACTGAACTTTTATGGGCAAGCGTGAAGCTTAACATCAGGTGAGCGACTTGCTCGTCTCGTCACTGAGTAACATAAAATATATATATACGAGTATGGCCTTATTATCTGTCTATACTTATAATTGTTTGATTTTCTAAACTTTATAAGGCACAGGGATAATTTATGAATGTGTAAGTGTAACACTGTATCTCCTCTCCACTCCGGTGATTTTGCTGTTGACATCAAGACTTTATGAATGCTCCTTCTCTTGCATAACTAACACATCTGGTAAGATAAATATTATTTCGCAATTTAATCTTCTACCCACGCCCACGCCCTGTCGCCCATACTTTCTCTCAGTTTATTATGATACCCAGCCATATAGTGAGGATTACCCAGTTACACCTCGTCTGGGCTATGAATCATTGTCGTGAGTTTCTAGTCTTGGAACTGGAGGCAACCGAACTGGTAATGCTTAACATAAATAATGGAATTAAATTATCTTTAACCGACTTTCAAAAAAAGGAGGGGGTTCTCACAGGATTGTTTTAAAAAAAAAAATGTTACCTCAGAACCCTGTCATTTATGAATCGACTTGGAAAATTATTTTTTAATTTGAAAGGAGATACTTCCATATTGGGTAAATGTATTCAACTGCATTCTCGGTTTATTTGTGATTACTGCATTCTCGGTTTATCTGTGATTAGCTGCGCCCCGCGGTTTCACCCGCTATTCTACAGAAAACGAATATTTTTCTACCATACCAAATTTCATTGAAATCGGTTCAGCCGTTACAGAGTTGAACGGGAACAAACAAACGTACTTACATACAAAACTTTCGCATTTATAATATTGGTGCGATTGTTTCCACTTAAACCCCGTATTGTCTCTGTGCCCTGACAGAAGGCACCGGGACATCCATAGGAGTGCAATAATGTACCTAAAAACAGAAAATTTGTATGACTTAATTCGTATAGGCAGAGTGGCTAGACCTGATATCAGATTTTTTTAAGTCACACGATGCCTTCCGACTTGGCTTAAGCGTTTGTTGTAATAGAACAAACAACCGAGTCCTACAATTTAACATGTCCGATCCATGGTAGCGCATAGTTTTGAATGCCACTCGTGGTCACTCGACCGGAGATTGACCATGTCCTCCGTTACTTAACGTCAGTGTTCCGTTACGATATGCTATATTATTTTGCCATTTTTATGTTGTTAAGAATAGAGTATATCGCCGTCTCGTCCATACAAAAAGCGTAGTCTGATACCCACCACTAAACGTTATCCGATTTCGACGTTTTTTTTTTAATATTTTATCTACACCTTGAAAACCTGTGCTTGTATGTTTCGTTTTTTTTTTTAATTTCGCAATTCATACGTTGTGATAGGCACTTCAACAGAAAAAAAAAATTCGTCGAAAATACCACGAACATTGATTGAAAAATAAAACATAGCGGCATAGAAAAAAAAATTATTTCAGATCTTTGTGTCTGAAATAAATTAATTTTGATTTTGATAGATTATAGTTTATCCAAGCCATTGACACCAAAAACAACCCCCCGAAACGCTAGTTTCATCAAAAAGATAGGAAAATTCAATAACTCTCTCCATCGCACGCACGAGAAAAAGAGCGACATAACAGTGCCAAAACCTCGCGGAAGGACGATCCTCCTAATTTATAAAATAAAATAAATATGTTGTTTCCAAGCGTCTGCAGCGAAACACTACATAAAAAGAAAAAGCTATTCTCAGAAACGAAACCAATCAAGATAAACCAAGCACGTACCTGACATTTCAAATGTTCTAGCCTAAATGATACTCAGAAAAGCATAATTGAACCTACGGCGTTTTAGCTAACGGCTGGCTCGTTAACCCGCTAACCTAACGTCGCCATCACGCCCCGAGACAATGACTAGGGTACCTAGGCTATCTGGTTAGTCTAGATCAGATGTGTTCTATCTAAACTTGGCTACGGCCCGTAGAGATTTTCCTTGCGATCCTTGCGAACTTGAAAGAGAGTCTTGATTTTTCGTTATTTGATTAGCTGAAGCTGAAGGCCTAAAATAAAAGTGAATAAAAATTATTAGTTTATGGGCCGCTTTCATCATCTCCAATTAAAGTCCCAAGTGGGTTACTCGCCGCTAAAAGTGGCAAGTAACTGTAGCACTAGTTTCAAAATGTCTAAGTGTAGCTAATGGTCACAAAAACTTTAGTAAATTGAGACTTTTACCCAATTAATACTAATCGGAAAGTAGCTAATCAACAGTTTACATAGAGATGATGTCAGAAGCTTAAATAAAATATTTTAACCTTTAAGTTGAATCAAAGCTTGGTTTAATAATACGTAATACGTTTATTGGGGCCCATTATTATCACCATCAGCGGTTGATATCCCTCCTCCCTTTCTCGACAATCTTCCCTGATCAGCGCTTACATCGTCCACGTGTTCCCTCAAAATTAAAAAATATTTCAGGACTCGGGGCAGTAAGTCAGTTTGGCAATACCTGATCTGGGATCCCAGATTAACCCGATAGTCATTAAGGTTTAAGAGAATGGCTCACAATCAAAAGTACATGAATAATGTATAAATAAACACCAATTTAAATAAATAATGGCATCGATTCTGTGGTGCCACACACTAAACTAAACCAATCTGACAGGACTAAAATTATCTGCATCTCTTTAAATTTGCTTTTGCTGTAATCGCGCGAGGAAAGGATAGCAAAAATTGTAGTATTGTCAAATTTAGTTTAGTTTGGAAAATGGTTAACCAGAAAAGACGTCAGTGGCGTCAATTCTGTTGCACCACTCATTAAACCAAACCAATCAGACAGGACTAAAATTATCTTGATTTATTTTAATTTCAGTATGTTTGAAAAGATTGGCAAGAACATTAGAGCTGTCAAATATAATTTAGAAATTTGTACAACAGAGTCAACGTCAATCTAGATTCAGAGACAATTTTCATCGTTGGTGTCGATTATGCTGTGTTTAACTACACCAGTCTGACAGGACTAAAATTATCAGCGTCTCTGTTCATTCCAATTGTGAATTGTGTGTGACAAGGATGGCAGTAATTTTAGAACTGCTTTTAGTTTACTTTAGAAAACGGTAAAACAATCGACTTGAATGTCTACGACTTAAATTAAATTTTATTCAATTATTTATAACTAGTTGATAACCGCGACTTCGTTCGCGTGGACATCTATGTGCGTCTTTGTGATATACACTAATTCCTTATCAAATTTCATCAAGATCCGTTGAGCCGTTTAGCCGTGATAACGCGACAAATATCCAGACATAGAGACAAAGTTACTTCCAATATAGTTCGGTAGATGGCGCTAGTTGGCCGTTTTTGTGCATTTTTTGATGTTTTGTATAGACTGACAGTCAATGTAGGGAGTTCTAAATCGCGCAAGCAAAGGTCTTTCCTCGAGACGAACGTATTAATTTTTATACATCGAAGCTTTAATGGTGTGAATACGACTGCGGCTATATTCCTATTAATTATAATATTAGTTACGATTATTAATTATTTTTTGTTGCGGCTTTTGATTAGAGATAGAGATTAAATCTTTAATTAAATTTGAAATTATGTAATTATGAACTGTACACGAATATTTTGTAAATGTGACTTCCCCTGTGTAACTACCAATGCTATACTATAAGCCCAATAAATTATATTCTATTCCTTAACCAACTGAACTTAAGATTATACAAGACCTTATAAAAAAGCAAATCAGTATAGCGCTCAAATTATATTCCAAGTCGTTTGAAACTAAATTACGTTGTGAATTATTTTACCCTAAAACGGTTCCATGAACTACCTAATTTCGCCAACTGAAGTTTGCCGAAACATAAAATGTTAAAAAGTAAAGCTTAAGTTCTGATTGAACTTGTTACTTTTCTAAATGATGTACGTGAGATACTCAAAGGTTGTCTGGTATACGAGGGCTGAGAGAAATAGTTTCACCTTTGCTAGGTAAGAGCGTGATCTTGTTGACTAGTAGGTGTCTAGTCGACTGTAGTTTGGGGTTTATAACTGAAAGTTATGTATTTTTCTGTTTGATTGAAAATAGAACCACTGCATGGCGGCATCGTCTTATTAGTAAACGGTAAGCGTTCTGCAATCCCCGAACAGCCTGCCAAGTGTGGTGATTATGACAAGTGTGCTTATCCCGTAACTCTGAAAGCGATAGCGAGAGTTGCGCGTGCGCGCAACTCATACTTAGTTCAACTTAGTGCGACTAAGTTGGTACGAGCGAGATGGCATGCTCTCGCAATCAGAATCACGAACGTTTCAAAGTTAGAGGATAAGCCCCCGGTTTTAAGGCCTAGAAGAAGTTATGGGTAACGATAATGATGATGTTTTCGATTGACGACATCCTGCCTGTTATGGTCTAAGGTGGAACAGGCTTACTTAGAAGGTACCTGTTCCTATCTATCTATTAGAACGTAAACTCGCTTATTAACATTTAGGATGGGTTTTGTTCCAGCTACGATCCATTTCCATCCCTTAGTTATGGAGGGCCGTTCTATCACCGTAAAGACGCACCGTATCTCGAGATCTCAGATTTGTCTTAAACTTCAGTAACTCAGTCAAGACAAACAAGAATCCTTACGTCTAAGTGGAATATATCTCAGACCTTCCTGCCTACACCTTTCCAGTCCTTTATCCATCTAAGTCTTCGTACTTATTCTAACTTAGCGAAGTGTTGACAGTAAGGATATGAACAACAAAAATAAATTACGATTGGTAAAAATAATAAAGGCGTCCAAAGATCTCTAAGCGGTTGTAATTAGGATATATAACGTCTTCCAATGTCATCTTTCTTAATATATAAAAGGCGAAATATAATATTAAATATAATATAATATATATAATATTCCTTCTCTATGGACTCCAAAACGGGTGGACCGAATTTGATGAAATTTTCAGGGCATCTTCAGATTAGACCGCGGGTGATCATGTTAAGTTTGGTACCCGTGCCAGGCCGTGGCGGGTCGTTAATTTCATCGTTTATCGGTGGGAAGGATCGATTTAATTTTTTACCCAACCGGGCGGGAAGAATCTATTTAATTTTTTATCCGACTGCCCAAGAAGGAGGGTAATGGTTTTCGCGTGGGTGTAAGTATGTTTGTGTGTTCCTACATCAGCTCAGCTCCAGTAGCCTAAACGGCTGTAAAAATGTTGACTAGTGAGGTGACGTTGGATTCCCCTTTATGTTCGGAGTGTTATATGTCATAGTAATTTTATGTCGCATTCTAAATCTGCAACGTCCTTACTGCTCCTAATGGTCTGTACGTGATGATCTTGATGAATTTTGTTTGTTTTAGGCACATGATAGGGCTTAGTTGTAATCTTACGTTTGAGCTTTGCGAAATCCGGCCGCCAGACCGCGTTATGTTTGTGTTTAGGCGAACGGAGAATTGGGTTAGGAGATATTAAGAGCCGGCTCGTCTGATACAGCTGTCTCGTTCGCACTTTTGAACCATTTTCTTTAATGTAAAATTACATAAAAGAGATAAAAAAAAATATCACGGAATATCTTAAAAATACCTTTTCTAATATTTTAAAGCAATTTTCATGTTATTATTTCTTATTTTGGCGAAGGAGAAGAAAAAAAGTTGGAAAAAGTTTTGTTTCTTTCTTCTTTTCTGTAATTTTATATGTAAAAAAAAACATGTTTCAAAATTGCGAACGAGATAGCAGTATCAGGCGAGCCGGCTCTTAAGTGTGGGCGTGAAGAGTACGTAAATAGACTCAGGTTTTCTGGGCTCTTGTTATACTTGAGCGTATTTTTATCTCATTTTCTTATTATGTACAGACAGAAATAGGTATAGGTTTAGGTACATTTGCTAGATAAGTATGAAAATGGAGTTCGTTTTTCTACTAAGGGTTGCTCTGATGTTTTGAGGTTAAGCAATGATTTCAGATTAGCATTCACTGGGCATTGTTTAGCTCTAGACTACAATTAAAATATATTGTAGTCCCAAGGATTACTGCAAAGTACGAATGGACCGGGCTATGTCCTAAAACTGCGACCTGGACCACTGGAGGACAGGTAGCAGCGTTTCATAGAAAACTGTGAGCGTTATGCAAACCCCAAGCCGCCTGTCACGCGTGGTGATTATTACAACCCCACTCCCATTTCTTAGGAGAAGGCGTTTGTATAGCAGTGGACCTTTTCCAGCTACTGATGATGATGTTAAGGTACCAAAGACAGAAACTAAATACTATCACGATAACCTGTCAGCCGCTTTGGCACCAGATGCAGTTCACGGGAAGTTCTTCTACTGCGTCTGTCTTCTGCGCTGGAGGTCCCGGATTCGATTTCCGCCTAGACAGATAATTTGAATACATGAGAATTAAAATAGGATATTGGAAATTTAAATCCGGGAGCCATGAGAGTGATACGTTTTTAAAAAAAAAAAAATTGGCACTTACATGCGTTTTCAGACGATAGGCGAACCTTAACAAAAACATGTACGGTGAAAGTTAACATTTGAGGGCAGCAGTAGTCCAAACACTGGCAGCAAATAGGTGAAGGCAAACAGTGCCAGTGTTCAGAAACATAAATAGTGGACTTTTACGATCTACTGTATACGGTTCAAGGTGGCTCGTACGAGGCAGTGCATCTGGGACGATTTCGTTTTATTTGTGTCTTGGTCATCATTGGTCTTGTTTTTAGTTATATAAAAATGCTGGTGCATCGATATTTCGTTGTAGTTATTTTGAGGAATCAACGGAACTCCAGCTTGTTGACTCGTATCTAGATACTAAAGGAGAACAAAAAACCAGAATGAGAAATAACATTTATTATTCAAGCACTCCGGATACAACGACGAAACTACCGACATCTTCCAATACAAAATCGCTCAGTTTAGACTGCGAGTCCATAAGCAAAGCTATTTCAGTCTGACCTTAGTTTCTCTCGATCTCCAAGCTGTATAGGTACAGCGAAGCCAAGTGAGATTGAAATAAGACTCGCTCAGTAGGCCTCCAGAGGTTGTAGCATGACTTACGATTTGACAGATTGTCGACATGGGTCCTAATAGTAAGGCTTAAAGTGGAACCGGGTTGGGAAGCATCCGTCACAAGTGCTAGGCTCAGGTTGCTACATTAAGGATCAGAGTTTATGGCCGTCACTCCACGCAGACTTAAAACAAAATTGCTGAAATAAGGACCGTATAGGAATCTCAATAGAATGTCAACGAGATCCCGAAATGTTGGAGGTGAAATGATTAAAATAATATTAGACTTCCATAATACTGGGTGCTCGGTTAGACGAGGAATAATTTTAGGATTATAATTGCACTCATCATTATTAACAAGAGTGTCCCAAAATTACCGCAAGAAATACATTTGCCGGCAACCCTAAAAAAACAATTTGGCAGCTGACAGCTCAGGGTTACTAAAAATGGGACATTACACGAGAGTACAGCGTGTTTTTGCTGTTGATCAATATTTAAAAAATAATGAAAGTTTAGCGGCCACAGTTCGAGCTCATGCCGTCCACAAGTAAATAGCAGATATTGTGAATAAGAGAAGGAAATAAAAAGAAACATATCAGGACCATTGCAGACGAAAATCGGTAGTTTCAAGTAAAATACTCAAAGAAACGTATCAAATAGAAACATCTGAGCGTTATATTAATACTTGACTTTGAATGTTTACGAGAGCACGAATCGAAACCTCGAGGCATCGGAATATTTTATTGGCTGTTTGAGAGATGTGGTTTATGAATCGGTAAACCTGAAGGGCCCTCGGGTCGTTCGGGTCTAGAATTATGTAAAAGGTAAACGGGCTAGTTACGTATATTTACATATAATACATGTTTATTAACTTTAAAATTAAAAACAGCATAGCTGTACATACTCAAATCATAAAGCGAAATGTGAAAATACTGTAATGTGTGTAGTGTGTAATGTGTAATTTGCTACGTGCGGATTTGGTACGCATGCCATCTAACAGACGACAGAGGGTGGTAAATATAATAATATATTTTCTCTCGCTAGTATGCTGTCCGTGGTTTTCGGGTGTCTAAAAGAGAAAATACAGAAAGTACACGATCTAAACTCTTCGCTGATCTTCTTCACATAAAAAAAACAGCAAATCTTTAAAGCATTGAATTCTGAAAACAACAATTAGAGGACGACTCCTTTACGCTGTAATTGGGCGTCGTCTCGATCCAAGATCACAAGAAATGATTAATTCATCCCTTCACTATGCTAATTTCACCGTCGCGCTAACACACCTGATGCTGTTTACTTCGGTTGATTGCTGTCGTCTAAGGGTGTAGTTATATTGAGATAATTTTTCGCGCGACATTTAACATCGTAGATAACCTTTAAGTACTGACGTGGGGGTCTTACAGACGGCGCGTGAATATATTTGAGGTTCCACTGCTGACTTTTATCTGTATGTCAGTCTTGGTTTGATCGCCAGTTCCACTTACTCTTAGAGCAACACAGGCCTTAGGCCGTTCGGGCCGGTACCGAGTTGCTCAATGCATTTACTGGGTTTTTAAGTTCGTTTCGCATTGGAGCATCCTCACAACTTGGGGCATCACGTTGCTGATTAAATTCCAGCTGCCTTCTAAACCACATTCCAGACCGTTTTTTCTTTAAAAAAAAACCTTTTTCTCATCGTTTCTATTTTGCGCACATTTCATTTCTGAGGTGAACGGGTAGCTGTTTTGCGACGTGGAACCAATGCAGTTTAATTCATTTAGGTTGCCTTGCTTTACCTCTCTGTGCAACTTTTGAACTTTCTGATCTCTTTAACTCTCTTATTATCTTCAATATCTTTCTGCCTCTAAAAAGATTCGTCCTCATCCGAGTCACAGGAATATTGGGGTCCGAGGTAACTCAAGCACGGGTTCGGCTGCAACCAACGCCGCATTTTCTGCTGTCGGAAAAGTTTTGTCTGTTTTCATAGTAATAAAAATTATTTCCTAAATATAACGAGTTCGGCTAAAAATAACCTTTATTTTGAGTAGAATTGGCAGAACTAAATCCTAATTGCTGGCAACGTCTCCGTCGTCTGTTTTTGAACTGCTTTCTTTCACAACTACCACAATCACATACAAGTACCACGTTATTTTTAATGTTAAATAAACTAAGTTCATTAAAAAATGTTTAATGAGAAGTTGCTTGAGACTTTACTCTAAGAAGCCGTCCGATTGTTAAATTAAAGTGTGTGTTTAAACTAAACCTTTACCCAGCCTAGATAACAAAATCTTCAGGTAATGTTTTGGTTGTCTCCGAGGTACCCTCCAGTAACGAGTCCAGTTCTATTGTTTCAGACGTCGTTAGCTCGGTGGCTAGGTCACATTCGCTGAGGTTAGCGAAACAGATTTGAAGAATGGATCGCACTAGATTACGCTGAATGGATGGGCTGTCAGAACTAAACCTTTACGCACACTTGATTGATAGGAAAAAAATGGAGCTTTCATTGCAATATTTCTTTTTTACCAACTGAGCTATAAGGCGAGTATGTTACTCGCCTGATGGTGAAGCGCCACGCTTTTATTCTTTGAATTACTAAGATATCTCAAACACTCATTATCAAATTAAATCAGTTTAGTTGGCTAGCTCACAAGCTTAGTTGGTAGCGCGTCTGCCTTATGAGCAAGTGGTCCCGTGTTCAATTCCCGTCCGGGTAGGTTATTGAATGATGAATTTTAAATAGCTGGGGCGTCATTTTTGGATCGCTCGTTTGATGTTTCGCACGAAAATATGATGCTTTTTTTTTTCTATTAATAGAAACAAATTAGAATGGTTCAAACCACATCAGCCCATTCACTTATGTATTGAGATTTCTTACCCAGTTTTCTAATACTCTTCTTTTCTTCACCTTTTTTTTTAAGTCGAACCCCAAGATTAGACCCAACCTTACTACACGACCGCCCCACATATTTATTTACTAGTTTGTGCGCTGCACACCAACTAGTAAATATATAAAATTCGATGTGTGTAAGTACTCCAAAACGGTTGGACCGATTTCGATAAAATTTTCAGGCAAGCCGGGGCGGGTCGCTAGTAAAAATATTACTATATTTATGCAGTCGTTAGAGGACTTGTCTTGTCTAAACAAACAATAGCAGAAAAATCTTTGTCCTATGCTTAGACCCCAGACGGTGACGTTCTGGAAGTGAGGAGAGCCGCGGCACGCGACGTTTCATACGACGGGGGCTTTCACGACTTGGGTCGCTTTGATTTTATACGACAGGGAGAATTGCCTGGTTTTGTTGGTTTTATTGAGGTAATGTTGGAAACTTCAGAGGCGAAGTTTTAGTTGAAAACTGACCACGCTTTCTGAAACTTAGTCACAGTGTTCGTTCATTCATTCTCGTAGGGTGTGATCTGTGGCAGGATGTGATGTAGCTAATAGCTAAATTTTACCTTCTGTAAACATTTTCTACTCGGTGCTCTCCTTCCGTGCCTCAAGTGATAGCGACTCACAAAGTGCTCTCAGCCTTTAGTTCAAATGGCTGTCAGAGTTCTTGAAGAACATATCTATTGCAATTACTGAAGATTACGTTGACCGAGTGTGGCAAAAGAAAATAGTGCGCAAAAATAGTGCAGTTGTACGTTTTTTCAAAATTCTGGATGGCACTAAATTGTTATGGGCAGGCGCGTAGCTTAACATCAGGTGAGCGACTTGCTCGTCTCGTCACCAAATACCATTTTTTTTTTAAATTATTTATTTACTTACTCACTTTTACCTTGGTGCCACTTATGTAGGACAATATATGCAAAGTTGTTAAACCTGTACATTTAAGACTTCGTGTTCTACCTTAGCGGGCAGCTGAGTGATAGCGGAAAGACAAGCATGACATGAGAGCGGCCGCGGGTTCATTTTTTTTTGTTGTATTTGACAGTCAAGGCTTTTGAAATGTCCCTCAGGTGAGGCTGTCAGAACACATCACATAGTGTTTGGGACAGATTTTCAACTGGAGGGCCATTAATAGCTAGCCAGTCGAGAACTAAAAAAGTACCCTACGACCGTGCTATTGTTACGTCTCGCTGTTTTTTTCTATCGGTATCTCAAGCTCTCTTTTGAGATTTGAACCCATATCCTGCTGCGTGTGTGTCTGAGTTTGTAAAAGAATCTTCACAGGATCCAACGTCATTTCATCATGGATCATGGAGTCACATTGATCTTTTGGTCTTTGTATTCCAAAAGACTACAAAGACTAGGGATGAAAGCAAGCCTTTTCTTAAACCTCGTCTGATTCGAGTTATGTATTCAACAGCACTTGGCACTTGCGATCAAAGGTTTCACGAGGCGTTGTCGCGTTACCATTCTACGTGATTTGGTTACGAGCTGTCTGTTGCAACGTGCAACAATATGTTAGCTGTAGACTCGCTCTTGTTTACCTTTAAACAAAATTATCTTTATAATTATATTTATCTTAACTAATATTGTAATTCAGAGGAATATAGCCGAAGTAAAGCCAACCAACCAAAGCTTGGACCAATAAAGCTTCGAGGTAGTTCGTATCAACGGAAAAACTTCGCTTGTGCGATTCAGAACTCCCTACATTACAACTGTCAGTCCATACGAAACGTCCAAAAATGCAAAAAATAGATGAACGCCATCTAGTGAAGTAACTTTGTCTCTCTGCCGTGATGTTTGTCGCGTTATCACGGCTAAACGGCTGAACGGATCTCGATTAAATTTGATAAGGAGTTACTGTATGTCATAAAGACGAACATAGGATACTTTTGTTTATATAGTGAAATCGTTCACTCGTTTGTTCACTGCAGAGCAAAGTTGGAACGTATCTGAGGTTGTAGGAAAAGTTTTTTTTTTATGGGTCTTGGTGACGAGACGAGCATGTCGCTCACGTGACGTTAAGTCTTACGCCTGCCCATAACAGTTCAGTGCCATCCAGAATTTTAAACTTCAATAGTTCAAAACCATGAGCGGCATTGTCGCTTTGGCACCATTCGATATTAGATGTTAAATCTCTTTATGCCCAGTAACTGCGCTGGAAACATTACCTTTAAATCCGGAACACAGTAATGTTTGCGCACTACTGCTTGGCGGTTGAATATCTGGCAAAGGTGTGGTACTGCCTCAGGCGGACTCTGCAGAAGAGTCCTACCACCACAATCCTACCCTACGTTACTCTCATACAAAGCGTCAATTCCGATAAGCGTATTTTTTTATAATTTGAATATATTGCTTTCGGCTATTCTTAGTCTTGCAGATTACAAAGTGCCTACTTTAAAAGCCCAATTACCTTCAGTGATACCGCTCAGGCAACAAACTAAAACTTATTATTTCTTCTGTGCTAGAAATAGTTTTGTTGTCGTTCTCTCAAAACTAAACTGACCGAGATAAACTAAAAACGTATCATATTTCTGTAGTTTCTCAACAATGGGCCATATTATGACCTAAAGTCTGAAAGCGTGGCACAGCCTTCGTCTTATATGGAAACGCTACCAAGAATGTACGCAATGACATCATCGGGTGACGAAACTGGCTGTTGAACACAATGTGCTATCAAGTCAATGAAAACTGTACCTTACTGGGTGCAGTTAATGTCTTAAACTTTAAGTAATCCAAGAGCATGGTGACATGATTTGTATTCTAAATGAGTTACACACGGGACCGCTTTAACTACTGTTACTGACACCACAGAATTGTTTTTTAAATTAGTTTCGCAACAAACTGTGACCTTGCTAATCCTATATCTTCGTATCCCCTCGATCGAATTCGGTCATATTGAAATTTCAAATTTGTATTTTCATAAACTAGGCTACAAAGTTTTATGAAGATGGGATTAATACGCAAGCTATCGACAAATCCCGATTTGTACCATTAGATTCTGAAACCAGAGAGTCAATCGTTCTATAATATTATAAATTTGCGATGGATACCAATATTACTCGTAAAATCTACGCTGCGGTAAAAAACAACATTGAAAATAATAAGTGAAGACGATTATTACTCCTTGCAGGTCCATTTCGATATGATACAAGCACACAAGAAAAACTGTTTTTTCTACAGGAGATCCTAAGCATTTCACAGGAAATATAATGAAATCATTCAATTCCTGCCGCTTCTTCCGAATTAATTTGTGTTACTTCAATTTAAATTGGAATATTCAAAAGGAATGCTTCGCCTTATGAAATATGCAGCAGAAACAATATTTAGCTAAGCGATCCCTACTCTAACAATTTGTAAGAAGGCTGAAATGGCATTAATTTGATTCGTATCAGGATTTTTCTGGAACAAATTGGCCCAATTTGTTTGGGGACTAAGTAATTTCGTTATCTGAGCTCTTGCGTCAATTTGTCTCGTGCCTTGAAGGTTTTGGGGATTTGTTATTCTTTTTATTTTTCTGTGTACTGTGGTTCAGTTGAACCTGGGGGATTTACGGTCGGGCTAATTGAGTATTTTATAAGTATTGCTGCCGATTCCATATTTATATTTTGTACCCATATAAAGAAATTCTGTTCTATATACAGGGCTGTAAGGAAAGGGTATGTTAAGCCGAAAAGGGCTTATAGTACTCATAATTATGAACAACTTTTAATATGGGAACTTTTATTTTTACTGGTTGGCTCAGTTGGTAGTGAACCTACCTTCTGTGTTTGAGGGCGTGGGTTCGATTCCCATCTAGGACAAATATTCATGTGATGAATATTTGTGTTTGTTCTATGTCTGGGTGTTAATATCTATTTAAGTATGTATTTAAAAATATCTATGTACGTATATCCGTCTCTGGCAGCCATATTACAAGCTTTGCTTACTATGGGGTCAGATAACAGTGTGTGCAAAAATGTCCCAGATATTTATTTATTTATTTATTTAACCCTGAAATCAAGAGCACACCCTTTCCTTATAACCCTGTATATAGGTACAAAATACACAAACACTTCATTGGGCTGTGGATAGTCGCAATTCAGTAACACGCATGTGTCCCTCTTACCATGCTGTGTCGAATGGATTATTCTGTATCAGCCTTTAAACATCCCACTGGTGGGATATCATCCTACCCTCAAATGGTGATTAGGCCATATCCACCAGGCTGGCACAGTGCGTTTTAGGTTGGATTGTGTGTGGGAATGGAGTATAGAAGGTATAAAGCCCATAATATGTTTAGAGATTTGTTGTGTAGTTTTACCCGACTGCCCAAGAAGAACGGTAATGTTTTTGGGGTGTATGTAAGTATGTGTGTTCATATTGTCCCTTTTGCTGCCAAACTTGGCTTGACCGATTTGATACTTCCTCTGTACGACCGGCAGAAGTGACATAGGCTACTTTTTGCATTCGGGTATACCAATTTTCCTTTTTATTAATAATATTAATATTCTCTTTGTTTCAGGTATGGTGGCTGTAACTGGTATTGTTACCACAATCCAGATAACTATAGAAAACTTCATGAGTCAGTGTATTAGTGCCAGAAAATTCAATGGGTTTTAGGGTCTCTTAATCTAAAACTACCCTTATCCGTATCAGTATTCACTAAAAAAAATAACCTAGTAACCAAAGCCCGGTTCAAACAGTATTCATACTAATTTTCATCCAAATTGGGTCGTCTTTTTGACGTGACTCAACAAACAGGCATCTTTATTTTCGGACCAACAATATGGTGTGATTCCAAGACATTTAAAGACCTTATATTTTATTTTCTCCTTTTTCAGTTCCCAACCAAAATTCCCGCAACCTTCCCTTCCCTCATCGATTGCTCCGTCGCCCTCGTGACTTGAAGACCTCACCTACGTACCATCCCAAGACCATAAAGGTCCTAGAAATGACAATGAAACAGAAGATTCAAAGAATATCATAAATAAAAATTATGTAGAAAAAAGCATGTAAAATAACACGAAACCTCAAACTTGACGTCGTGAATCATTAACACATAGATTACTTTATGGTAGAAAAATAAATATATTCGAACTCAAATAATATATTTTTCGAAATATATTATTTGCGTTACATTTCATATTGTTACAACTTTTAACCCAGACCACCCAAAAGACCTATGCCAAATCCAATGCCACCGTGCATGCTACCGCCGCCGCTACCAAAGCCTTGTCTCGTGCCGCCCTGGTTCATGTGCTCCATATTACTATTTGCATCAAATCCCCTCCGGGGCTAGCACGGGGCGTGAACAAATTGTCTTTGTACCGTTTTTATCCACATGTCAGTGGAAATAATTCTCTTCTCCACATTACAAAGCACGGTATTAGGGGAAAGGGAGTTTTTTTTTTCATAATATATGACGTTTGTCGTAGAGATAATATCCCGCTACTGCCGCTTCATAGCATGGACTCGAAATAACGTAGATAAAATCTCTCCAATTGACATAAGACGGGGAATACTTATCACCGTCCTTTGACAGTGGTGATAAAGTTTATCTTCGTAGTTTAAAATTTCGCGCGCATTTTACGACTAAGTTAGTAAGTGCTTATTGGTTCGAGACCTTATATTCATATCAACATAACTGTGAGAAGAGTAAGATCAAGAATATTGATCTAGAATGAGATTTTTAGTATAGTGATTTAATTTCAAGGCAACTGCATTGCAATTTTACGGTTTCGTTACCTTTTCTTTTTTCAAGTAAATATTCGTGTAAGAGTACATTATTAATTTTACAAACAAAACAACTAAGAAATTATACAAGCTAACTAATTTGGTATAGCCGCTGTGGTTTTGTACTCTTTGGTATAACCTTTATTCAAATTATATTCTTGATGAAAGTTGGATTCATGAAGGATCTTCATGAATTTTTCACTTTGGCGCCAAAACTCCAAAAACTTTACTTGGTATAATCTCTAGGCTTTAATCAAAAGAATAAATATTGAAGACTGATACGTAGTTTTTATTTAAATGGCAACAATGCGGTAGAGAACGCTACACCCGCTGTATATCCACCGCGATAAACTATCCAATCAACAGGCGCGGCCGTACTCGGAAGGTAGAGAGAAGTGACATAAGGGAAAGGATTTTTATCCTCTCCCGGGGATAAAATCTCTCCGCCCCGTGCTAGCCCCGTCTACCTGTGGATAGGGAAATATTCATAAGGAGACGTAAGACATCGTTAAGAGCATCGTAGTTTAAATTGAGTCTGAACACCTGTGTCAGTATGGTCTGATCGAATCAGTTCACCATTTCAATTAGTAAGCTCGATTTGAGCTACATTTCGAATCGCGTCTACTACGCAGGCCAGGACAAACTAGCCACAGACTATTGGAAAGCTAGATGCTCAATATTTATCACGATCCGTACCGCGATCTATATCGTAATTACCGATTACTGTTATTAGTATTATGATCCATAGAAACGCTAGGCTAAACAAAGTAATCCCTATCACGATCCGTGGAATCGCGATATAAATAAAAAACATCTAGCTTTCGCCTTCGGTATTCTATCAGATCAATCAAAATCAAATCAGGCTCACCGATAACCGAGGTACCGAGGACCAATCGGCCGTTTAGCCGAGATAACGCGACAAACACCCAGACAGAGAGACAGAGTTACTTTCGCACTTGTAATATTAGTTAGGATTATTTAGATTTGAATATTGGTTTTTTGTTCTGAATGTCTTCTCAAAATTTCACGTGATTCCACAGGGTCGTTAAGATTTAATATGATAATATCCTTCCACAAAATTGAATTTAGTATTAGTGTTATTTCGATAGTGTACTGCTGGATTTGCTAGACATGCATCAGAGGAGGAACAAACAAATTTAAAAATATTTAACTCACCAGTAGACGCATTATTATTTTATTTTCTTATAGTCTCCGAAACAATGAAGACATTATAAAGTTAACGCATCTTTTATAGTTATCTAATAGAGGTAATAACTTCTTAATGGCTCCTTAATTTTATATCATGAAGAGCATTCACGTTTACTCGCAGTTATCTCGACCGTAGCCCTAATAAAATTATGGCGATGGGGAAATATATTGAACGTCTACTACGGTAGTCAATTTAGCGGGGAAAATTACCTAATTATGGTTTAATTTCCTATGCACAATATGTAAACAGGTGATTAATATTTTTTGGAAAAGGCAAATTTCGGCAAAACGAAAACTCATTATTTCAATCTTGTATTTTTTTTCTGTTCCTTAAACGTCATTGTAATTTTTTAAACCGCTTTTTTAATTTGATAATTATTAGTACCAGCTACGTCGTGGAATTACGATAGATCATTCGGTAAGAGTATTGTTTTAGGGTAGTTCCCTAAGACATCTCGATCTACGATATAATTTAAAAAACGAATAACGTAGTTGCGTGCGCATAAATTCAGTTTAAAATTGCAGGTAAGTTAATAGGTACAAAATTATTAATTTATTAGTCACTAGCATTTTAAATAAAACATTTTTAACATTGCCTAATTATTGGCATTGCGCAATTATTGGCAAAACTTTCGTATTTCTCGACCAATAATTGTCCTCCTTTCAATTTACTTTGTTTTCACGCTCACGCTAGCCTGCTATCTAACCAACATTTTATGTACTCTATCATTTCACGCTCAGTTTCAGAAACTGAGCGTGAAATAGTCTGGTTAGTATCTTAAAAATACAATATAATAGAACTTCATAATTACGGCGCATCTCTCGGTAAAAGGAAGCAAACCTGAGGCAAGGTATATCTACCATTACTACAGAAATAAGAGTAGAAAATCATACAGAAAAACAATAATACTTATGAAGAGAATAGAAACGAACACGCGAACCTGTCGTCCCTGACGCCTTTCCTCTACCAAGCGCTCGTACCCGAACCCTCGACTCACGAGTACATAATCAAACTTTTATTTGTACGTAAAACTAGGTGAACGTAGAAATACGTAAATTCGACTGCTTCCAAGTCGCAGATCAGTGCATTGTGAAACTTGTGAAGAACCTTCCGGAGAGAACTATTTACAACAACAACTTGGGCGCTTCAGAATCTTTGTATGCCGAATTATAGCGTGGTTACTGGTTACAGAGAACGGGGTGCTTGTCCCGCGACGCTTGGATGGGTTTCGCTGGTTTTCATCATATTATACATCAAACTTGACGCGCAAACGGCGACCATCCAGTTTGCACTCTCTGGAGGTAACTCTCTGTTCGGATTATCTAATCTGCTACATCGGAGTAACGAACAGGTAACGAAGTTCTCGTAACTCAAAAGGATAACGAAGTCTAGCGATTATCTACAGGTTTTTCGAAGAACCAGGATATTTACTCACGTCTTTATGTGAACAAAATAAACTTACTAGCTATTGCACTAAATAATACAAGTACCTACATTTAATTTTGGCGTATGACTGATTAGTTTGCATAGAGTTTATAAAGTTTGCTCGGGATTTTTATGAGTCTTTTGAAGTCTACATTAAAGCTGACACAGACAATATGCAGATAGAATATTCTTAATCAGCCCAGTTTTGTCTACTCCTGGACATTATGGATATGGACGTAATTATAGGAAGCTTTGTCATTTCATTCATACATACTGTATCGCACGAACGATTACGCACGAAAATATCATGACTAATGACTGACTTTCGAAAGAAATCCTGAACAAAAGTCGCATTTTTGATTATATCACTCGCTAACGCAACGAGTGGTTTGAACCATTCGATTTTGCTTCTATCAAAAGAAAATCTTTTCGCAAGATATTTTCGTGCGAAATATCATACGAGCGATTTAAAAATGGAGCCACTGTACAGTACAGTATCGCCAGTCCGTTCCGTAGACGATGTTCCAGGAAAACGCCAGTAAAATGCAGAATGATAGCGCTCCAGGGAAATGCGAAGGTAGAGATCAAATTAAACGCTCGATGCTTCTGGAGACGTGAAATTTGGACCTAATACTCTTCAGATGGTCAATAAGAACAGATTTTGCGAAATTCTTATTTCAAAGTTTGTATGGAAATAAATAAAAAACATGCTACGCCAAACGGTTCGTGTACTGAGCACAAAAAAAAATAAAGGCGACTCAGGATTTTTCGAAAATCAACCACTAAATATGTCAAACGGTATATTTAATCTGTAGCATTTGCGAGCGAAACCGTGTTAGTAAATTGTATAAAGTTGAAAGTCAACATTTGCTTATAACATTTCACTGCAGTATGTGCATGCCAGGCTGCCAGGCAAAGTACAAAAAAAAAATAAGAATAATTGTCCGTGTTATTCAACTTTGTTCAACGTCCTGCAGTCGGAACGCTTCTCTTAGCACTGCTCCGAATTTACACCATGAATCAGAAATTAAAATTGCTCATTCAATTTACAGCCAATCTGTTGTTAAACCTGTGTAAGCCGGCGTTCGTGGCTAGATGTGAACATTTGTGTGAGAACTTACGAGAACAATGTTTACTCACGTTTTGCTTAAAAAAATATCTTGAGTGACGTAAGTAAGTAAGGACGTAAGACAAAGACGTACACTTACACAGACAGTATTAGCTGCGTTAACTAGTAGGTAAGTACATTGTACATGCGTATAAATTGACGAATAATAAAAAATCAGCGTAGTACGGAGATCAAATAATTGAGGGGATGAAATAGCAGAATTGAACGCGGATGCACTCAACAAACTGCTAAAAACAACCTCCTAAACTAGACAGCGGGAGCGGTCAGCTACGCCGGCTGTTCTGAGTTCCTCGCCTGAGATCATTGTAAGAAGTTTGTAGTTTGCACTATAATTTTCTGGTGTTTAGTGGTAAAAGTGGAAGTACTACAGTATTTTTAATAGGCTCGCTCAGTCTATTACCGACCCAGCATACATGATCTGCGAAATTCACCGTGAATTTTTTCCTGGTTCAGTTGGTAGTTGGTGACTATTTTAAAAGAAGAGTGTCCTGGTACTGTGCAAGGCAAGACGAGGTCGCGTGCGAGTCACGCTTATAGCATTCCTTTATAAAGGTCACCGAATGTAATCGAAACTATAGTCGGAATAACCGACTTACTTTAACGAGAGTATTCCCGTTTTATTAAAACAAAATGTGTCAAAGCCAGGTCAGTTTTGATAGTAAAATGATGTACTGGGTTCGATTGCGAACCGGGCAGTTTGAATGTTGAATTTAAATATCTGATGCTTCGGTCTGATGTTAGTTGTTCGTGTCTTCGTATGTGCTCCTGCGCGGGCGACACATGGAAACGTAGTGAGGAGCTATAAATAGGTGTGAAGCGTTATTTATTTATTTATATATCGTCTACCAGTTTCTGCTAAAAGTATTTTTCCTCGCATAAAATTTTCGCATCATATTTCCTACTTAATTAGATTGAAGAGGAAAACAAAAGTTCGTATTTCGCTTAGCTAAAAACAAGCGTCTGGTACTTTCTTTTTAAACCGGTTAAATTAATTACCTTACGTTTTATCTCGCTTAAGTCGCTCATCCGGGTGTTGCCATGCTACGTCTCTCCCGGTTAAAGGAGCTATCTCACTCTATCACAGACAACGTCTTACATCCGGTTTAGATGGATTATTTGTTTCAAGTTTTTCTTCACAGAGTTGATTTATGAGCTTTAGGTATATGTTCTTTTGGTCTTGGCTTTTGAAGGCTAGAATGAAGCATCAATGAGCATCTAGATCTTGGTTCATCCATGGCTACAGCGCCGCTTGCCATCAGGCTTGTTGGAGACTGACCGTAGGACTAATTTCTCGTCAAAAAAATATTGAGAGCGGACGGAAAACGATCTTACTGAATTTAGAAGTTATATAGGTAGTTTGATCACGAATACTTTACAGTCCCTTCGTACTTTGGTCAATGCAGCTACAACCTAATTCTAACTGGGGGTGATAAGACCAGAGGGTTTATCCTCTAACTTTGAAAAGTTCGTGATTCTGATTGCGAGAGCATACCATCCAGCTCGTACCAACTTAGTGGCACTATGCGCGGTCCCGCTCGCGCGCTATCACTATCGCTTTCAGAGTTACGGGATAAGCCCCTTGTACTGACGTCCCGTAAAGCAGCTACAACCGTACAAGTGCTTACTTGTGTAACGGGTTTTCTCGCTGAAACCTTCTGGAAACGACAGCCTTCACGAAGTACACTTTTTCATTCTCCCAATGTTTTTTTCCAAGATATAACAGCGTTGACGTGAAGGTGACGCGCGCCTGACACTGACACGATGGCATCTTTATGAATTCATGACAGATAAATATTCGCATCTAATCGTCTGTTTCAGTCAGTCAATAAAAAAGGAAGAGCAGCGCAGACGCCTATGTTATATAGATGTCTCATCAGGCATTATTTATTTTTCATTGTTGTTATTGTTGCCGCAGGATTTGAGGGGCGAGGGGGGAAGTGGTAGAAGTGGTTTTTTTTGCATGCCATGCAATGTTTAGTAGTAAGATATATTATGCTATGCCTAGTTTGAAGACAATTTTAAGAAGTGCAGCTAGGATACAGTCATAGTCCAACGCTAGAGATTACTTTAGATTTTTACGTCAAAAAATAGATACTACAAATTCATTTTGTTGCTAAATATTAAAATCGGCCACTTCGTTGGCTAGCTAGGCTGTTTATAAATGCACTAAATACTTATTAACAATTTTTGTGTAATTGACCGAGTGAGCGAAGCTAACGAAAGGTTTTAACTGGAAAAATTTGCTTTCATCTGTCTGTATATTGACTACGCGGTACAGGTCGTATTTTTCAACTAATCTTGGCGAAACTTTGTATACAGGTTCTACTGTTATTTTGAATTTTGTAATCGTCGGCGATTTTTGATTGGTGGTATTTCCCCCAAAACAAGTTTGCTGCGGCGCCATCTATCGGCCGATTTTGATAATATTTGGCATAAACATTCGGTACTCAATTCTAAACAAGAATTTTGAATATGAGCAAAATCGGTCAAGACGTTGTCAGGTCGTGAGTTCTCAGGTCGATGTCCCGAACTGAGACATCACGACCTCAGGAAACGACGACAGATGAAAGCAATACCCCACAAATCAAAAACCGTTGAAGATAAAAAAAACTATGAAAATGTAGAAATTGAGGTTGTGTAAAAAAAAATTGTGCTCGCGAGCCTACTGTTCGCAGAACTACTAGTTAATTAAGAATGACATTCAATCTCTCGGTAGCAAGAACTACTAATTTCTAAGCAACGTGCATTTTTAGATAGCAATTAAAATACTATCGGCGCCCGCCTCGCTGAAAAGCGTTAATTACCGACCGAACGGTGCAAAATCCGGTAAATGTACGGAACACCTCCGTAACGTGCACTTCATGCTTCGCCATAATGAAGTTTAATTAAGTGAAGTGTAGTAAAAAGCCAGCGAGTGGAGTGTAGCATGATCATACTACGTCCTAACTACATTACAACTTTCAGTCCATACAGAACGTCAAAAAATGCACAAAAATGGATCAACACCACCTAGCGAACTATATGAAACTAACTTTGTCTCTCTGTGTGGATGTTTGTCGCGTTATCACGGTTAAACGGCTGAACGGATCTAGATAAAATTTGATAAGGAGTTACTGTATATCACAAAGACGGACATAAGATACTTTTTTTATGTCCACGCGAACGAAGACGCGGGTAACAACTAGTATTCTATAATGATTGTATGTGAAAGGTGCTGTAACAGAATTTATTAGTTTACCTATTTTTTTTTTCTTAGTACCTGCTCGTAATATCGATCACTTATAAAAAAATATTTTTTTTATTTATTTATTTAGTAATTTTTTTTCGTTTTGGTTATTTAGACGATGGATTTATTTTAGGATATCATTGAAATCATCAGCAAGTTCAACTTTCTACGGGAGTCCGTAGAAAAATTTCATTCAACCCCCTAGGAAAAAATAATCGGCTGCCTTTTCAGCTGCAAAAAATAGCACAGCGTTTTTGTTTTTCAGAATATTCATTAGAGATTCCAGACACAATTTTGACTACTATTAATAAACATCATAGACAAGTAGATAGGTAATTTTGTTGAAAATAAAAGACCAAGTGTTTTCATTGTTGAAAGGATCAAAGCTTTCCTTTGTTAAGAGGGCTAAACGGTCCTGAAATAAACAACTCACTTGGTATAATCTTAGGATCCGTGATATTTTATTTTACACTTCACAAAATTCCTGGACGAATCTATTTCGTTTGTTGTCCGTGGTACCAGCTTTTTGAAAAGTTCTCTAATGATTAATTTAAAAACAGGCGTAAGTTTTAATTATATATAAATGTGTTTTAGTAAAAATATAATATGTGTAAATATATATATTTTATTATTATTTCCTATATTTTTAACTTAATTTATTTGCTTTAAATTACAATTAAATCATGATTACAAAATGGATCTTATGAGTTATGACATTGTTCCAGTAGATTTTCAATGAAAGGTTTCAAAATTGTTTCTCATGAGAAACCCCATTCTCAAAAGAACCACTGGAACCAGGCAATGGATCTATCGAAAAATAAATTCCTCATTAGATCCTCATCTTGGAAATTGTTTCTCATGAGAAAACCAAATCTCGATAGAACCATCATAGATCTGCGGGTCTAAAACGGCCACTTTATCCGAATCATAATATGATCCTATTGTGATTCATTTCGTAATTCGTAAAATGGCCACATACCGTTAATTCATAATATGAACTGCGTATGATTCATATTCCGCAATTCATCCGTTTGACAGTTTCCTATGGATTTTCGTAAAACGGCCGACTAAAGAGGAATTGCTCAGGCGTACATTAGCAGCATTGTTAGAAGTTACTCGAGACCAACTTCTTATAATTCATTTCACGTATTTAAATGAAAAATAAACTTAATAATGAGATTTAGGCGTCCACAAAATCATTTTTAAATACATAGGTACCTACCTAAATTGTTTAGAAAGACATTATTTTGCGTTTGAAATTTTGACTTTGTTACGTTAGTGCAGGGGAGGAATGAATATCTATATATAGTCTTTATAGTAAGTAAAATAATTATGTTTTACATCCGAATTCAAGTTACCAAAAAATAAAGAAGTTATTAATGTGATTGCAACTGATAAACAAATATGCAACTGAGTTCATCATTACTATTTCCTAGAACTTTTCTTATATTCCCTAAGGCAGTTTGCACTTACTTTCAACACAGAAGCAGAAAATTAAACAGGTTTTGAAGTAAAATTATGTGATTTAATTTTTAATAATTCTAAAACTAGTTTACAGTATTATACTTGAAGCTAAAAACACCTAAAAAAGGTTACTGAAATAATTTAACTATTAATTAGTTTTATTTTCAAGTATTCAGGCTTAAATGCAACTGTGAGATGAGAGCCAATGATGATAGAGCCAGCCATGATTCATCTGTGTGAAATCCAGCATTTGCTCAACTTCTGTGAGCATCTCCACCAACTGAAAGTGAAACAGTTATATTAGATTGGGTTAAAATAAGTTATTTATTTGATTTGAGTATCAATACAACAATACATTGATACAAGTCTTAACAGCTAATAATTCTCAGCTTAGTATAAATAAAATTTAAAAAATAATAATCATGTAATTACCTCTATTATTGTTATTTATATTATCCAACACAATAAAACATCTCCGCATTGCATTGGCAAGTTGACCAAGAGTGCGTTCAACTAGGAGAAGAACTCGAGCGCATGCAGCATAAAGCACATTGCTTCTCCACCCGTGTGACTAAATCTTCCAGCCTTTGTCTATTGGTGCTAGTACATCCAAGCGTCCAAAAGAATTCATCAGACAATCTGAAACAATATATTATCACTTTAATAAATTGCACACTAACGTGCAGTGTTTCCAAACGATATGTTTGATTCATTGAAGCAATATTTAACTCCTGTCAGAAGTACATCATATGTAGGAAATAAACAAAAGTAACAAAATATGTTCATTCTATAGTCACAAACATTAGTTGCCGGAGCCAGTAAAAGGGGGCCTATTGTTCTCGCTCGGTACATAAAGGTAGATAACATTGGTTCAGCAAATCGACTCTAAATGTATTTAATTTATAGCAATAGAACAACACGAACGAGATTCAAAAGTTATAAAATACTTACTTGTAATTCCAAGTTTAGAGTCGCACGATGTATGTATGTACACAATCTAGCGATTGTTACAACATAAATGCACCATCACTCTCTAAAACGAATAATGCACCACTATTTTTGTAATATAATATAATTTCGTAATTTTATCAATATTGTTGTGTTGAAAATATGAATTGCAATGTTTTTTTTTTCATATGCTGATTTTTGTTGCCAGTCGACACAACCAATGTGTAATAATTTTTCAAATATGTTATTTGAGATACTTATACTGTTACAGTTTTTAAAATCGCAACCTTATAATGAAGAAAACATTTTCAGTAAACAAATTTTTAATATTTTGCCCTCAAAATACTAAAAATAATGAAAGTAAACTTTACCGGAAAATTGCGGTTTTATTTTTTTCGTCTGGCAATGGTAGCACATAAGATGAATCTGCTAATGAAATGAATTGAGTATGATTAATTAGATTAATTGACCATTTTACGTAAAATAGCAGAATTGCTAATGATCTGCAAGGAATTCATAGCATGAATCGCTTTTTGATGAATTGGTCAAAGTGGCCGTTTTAGACCCCCTGGGCAATGGATCGAGAATTATCGAAATTTACTACCACAGAGCAGACCACAGATTACCACTTTACATTCCGCATTCAGGATTATCGAAACGCACCACGCATCCCTCAAATAAAAATACATCATATAATAACAATTCTCTCTAATTGGTTTATTGCTAGGCGCGAGTAGGTATAACTTTGAGAGTTGGTACGGTTCGACTCACTCCCCGCCAGTCGCACTTTCCTACAACTTGTTGCGTTTTTTGTCGGAACATCGATATCTTAATGTGGTATCTATAGAGGATAACTCATAGAGTGGAGGTCGCCATTTTCTTGATTTTTGCCAAGTGGCAAAAAAAGTCCATATTCGATGTTTGAGGATCAGCCACCTCGTGGCCAGGCTGCCACTCAAGGTAATAATCTGTGGCAATCTACCACCAACGTCTAAGAAGTCAGTATCACAAATAAGGACACGAAAAATTCCCACTCAAAACTTTTACGTTTATGTTTTTACCCAACAAAAAGAAAGTCCAAAAAGTCTTATTCTAACTGCAGACAAAAGTTGTCGACAAAAACAAGCTTTCAAAACTTTTTTCGGCCTCAAAGTGATCGACAAAGCCGATCCCGCGCTTTCGAAATCGACTACGGGAATAACTTCACGTTTCCCGCCAAAATCTGTTTGCGAAAGTTAAAAAAGGCCTCGCTTGAAACTCATTAGGAAGTTCCTGGCCATTACCAGTCGAGGGATAGTTCTGTAACTCATTAATATTACCTAAGGTCGGACGGATGTCAGGGTTTCTGCTTCTCGCGCATCCGACTCGTTATGTGTTTTATTTTTGTTGATTGCGGACGTCCGGAAAGTTCTGGGCAAAGTGCTCGGTAAAGGGCGGCGACAAACCAATTATAATAGTTTTCCCATTTTATCCGATGATCAGATGTTGATAAGAACTGATTACCCGCAAGATGGCGCTAACGAAGTGGCAATGCCTTATAATGGCATCACACATTCTGCTGTAGTGACGTCCGCCAATTTTGCACATTGGCCATTATTATTTATTTATTTTCAGCTTAAATTGAATTTGAACTAAACAGTGCCTGAGGTCAAATGTGCCTGAAATAAAGAATTATTATTATTAAACTAGTGACGACCTAGAGAGTATCTAGCCGGAAACGACAGGTCGAATAAGTAGTTCGTCTGGAGGTCTGTATCAGCACAGCCCACTGCGGGTTGGCGGATTCACATACGCCAACGAATTTCCTCTCTGGCAATATGCAGGTTTCCTCATCATCTTTTCCTTCACCGAAAAGCAAGCGGGTATATCAGATTTTTATGATATCTGTGGTTACATCCGTACATAAGTTTCAAACAACTCATTGATACGGGCCCTCCCGGGCTAGAACCAAGGATCACACGAATATGAGGCAAGCGTGGTCCCACCGAGCTACCACGGCTCACTTACACTTATTTATTTATTAATTAAAATGGCAAAAACCAGTTACATTAATTACAAACACAAAAATAATAATAATTGATTACTATGTCATGAATCATTACAATAATTAAAATAAAATTAAACAATCAAAATAAAAAAAAATAAAAAAACTGATAGTAAGGGCTACAAAATGATTCAGCGAGACACACTTTACTTTGAATTTACACCAGAGATAACTGACTTGACTTCTTGGATTTATGGCTTCTGTGACTGTCCCAAGTCACCCAAAGTCCGTTTATCTTACCGAGCTTGTAAATGTACGAGTAGTTTGTGTGTGTTCAATAGCATCCCCGGTACAGGGAATCCTAGTCGTTCATTTAGCTAGTAAAGCTTACAACCGCGCCAGCGCCCGCGTAAAAACATTTTTTGAAAGACAAATAATGCCTTTGTCCGTCCTCATGATTCAGATGATAGCCATTTAAAGTTTCATGAAAATCGGTGCGGCCATTTAGTCGTGAAAGGTAAAAAACGATAGGCATAGTCAAAATTACTTTCTATGTATAGTTCGGTAGATGGCGTTGATCCATTTTTGTGCTTTTTTTTGATGTTTTGTATGGACTGACAGTTCGAATGTAGTTCCAAAGCTCCATTTTGAATCAAAAATATCATGCGAAATGAAAGATTTTCTATTGTTAGAATCAAATTCGAACGCTTCAAACCACTCGTTGCGTTATTGAGTGATATGATTATTTTAAAAAATGCGACTTTTGTTTGCGATTTCTTTCGAAAGTCAGTCATTTCGCATATTTACGTGGGAAATATCAAATGAGCTATTAAGAAATAGAGCCACTGAATCGCGCAATCAAAGTTTTTTGCTCGAGACGAACTTGTTCATTTGTATACCTCGAAGTTTTGATTGGTCCAGGCGGCTATATCCCTCTGAATTATAATATCGGTATGGATGTAAAGATTTGTTATCGGTTTACATTACATCGGAAATACAAGAAGTAGGTATGACATAACAACGTTTCGCCTAAAATCGATCGAAGCCCCCATTCCAGACATGCCAAACTCAGACCCTTCAAAGGCATTGTTAACGAACTTGTCTTAAACATCATTATACAAATGCCATCATTATAATGCCAAACAATTTGTTGGAAACAACCCTTAACAACGTAACTCGATCGGAGTACTGATGCTGCAATCCCGCTTCTAGAGGTTTCGAACTTTTTGTGATAGCTTTCAAACATTTTCTGTGCGTTTATTTAATATTTTTTTTTTTATAACACTCATGTCATCTCTACAGTACTGAACCGGTAGCGATTTCCATTATCATATTACTCAGACAACATTTGGAGTGGTCAATTTTTGGATCGGTGACCACTGAGCGCGACTTTGTCTGAAACGTGTCTGAAACATACAAACAGCTCAACAACTCTAGAAATATTATGACTGTTGAGGTCCGGTAAAGTGCAAACTCAAATTCTCAGTCCATCAGCCACTAAAACAATACCATGTTCAGCATACAATAGTCGTAAATAAATATGTCAAAGCTTAAAAGCTTTTTTATATTGCGTCAAATCGGTATACACGATAGCTACAGTGTGGCAAGTAGGTACCCCCCTAATGAGGCCTTCGCGTGTCGCGACACTATAAGAGTACATTTTTATATTTGTAGAGTCTATATTTATAGTGCGTAGCTCATAAACACGTAAATGTAGGTAATATTTAGTTAGATACCCATATACCACGTTTCATACACATTTTACATTTGAAAATTCTCGAACTAGGTAAGTTCGATAAGTAGAAAATTAAAGGGTTCAAATTCGTTCAAGGATATACCTTTTACTGTTGCCTGGAAGAGATAAAGCCGCTGTTAATTGACCGAGTGAGCGAAGCGAAAGAAAGTGTTGTAACTGGTAAAATTTGCTTCCGTTTGTCCGTATGTTGGTTGGTACTTACTTGTGTACAGGTCATATTATTTTTCAACCAATCTTGATGTAACTTGGTATAGGTAAGCAGATTCTATAATTTAAAAAAAAAAAAAAAAACGGTCAAGAGGTTTGCTCATATTCGAAATTCTTGTTTAGAATCGATTACTGAATGCTTATGCCAAATATTATCAAAATCAGCCGGTAAATATTGATGCAAACTTCCCCTCTTTTGGTGGAAATACCCCACCAATCAAAAATCACCGATGACTAAAACATTCGGAAATGTAATTGTAGAATTGCGATTGTGCAAAAATGTTTGTGCTCGCGAGGTCTACTGCCCGCAGAACTACTAGTTGTAATTTAATATGGATGTGAACGATAACGCGTAACCTTACCGATTAAGACAGGTTATTATAACGAAATCAGAATCTTAATCATCCAAAAAGGATTCGTAATAACCTCAAAAAGAACTTTGCTCGTCCAGAACTCCACCTATTTATACCTTTATTATTTATTTCCAATATAGCTACGGGACCCTACCATAAGCGTGCACGACACGTTTTTTGTTTTCTTCTATTTCGTCAACGTTGGAATGAACTAATATCCCTGAGATTGTGTACCATCTTTTTTATTAATATTAATTGTAGCCAGAATATTCATTTTCATTCTTTACCCTTCTCAAATAAATCTCAATAGAACTCATAAAAAAATTCTACTTTATTACTTTTTATGAACACACAGATATACAACATGAAATGATTTTTTCAATATAATATGGAATATTAAAGCCGGATACTTTTGATGCCTGACATTAGAAATGTATCATTATGAGAGAATGGTTACAATCAAAAGTTCAAAGACAATGTCTGGGAACCTCCTAGCTTAGTTTGTACCTCCTCTGCCTTAAGAGCAAGAGGTCTCAGATTCGATTTTCAGCCGCGCTGATATCTCACTCTGGGTCTGGGTGCTAGTTTTCCGTGTATTTGCTTGTTACCTGGTATCCCCGACCTAGTGGGGAACTGTAAGTGGGAAAAGAGATTTTGCCAGAATATTGGGAGCCTGCTAAAATCGTCAATGGATACTGCATAGTCTGTAAAGCATCGGTATCCCGCCTGTAGTAAGAGCTTACTAAAAGGAGACCTTTTTGCCAGTGATGGTTGGCGGTAGGGCTTCAACACATCCACCTCGGAGAGGAGAACAACATCGAGTGGCTGACGTTGTAGAGCTGAAATCCAGTACTATAGTTTCGGCGCATTCCCCTGGAATTTCCGAGCTAACCATCGAGCATTGAGGTAGGCCACCGGGGGATTTTAGAGGCTAATATAATCCCACATCCCAAGCAACGGGTGAAGATTTCCTCCTCGTCTACAAAAAAATAAAATAAATAAGAGTGTCGCCGCCGCTCCAAAGGATTGAGAGAGAGAGAGAGAGAGAGAGAGAGAAAGTACAACGACCTACAAAATACAAACGTTTTTATTATCCAAAAAAAACCCAATTTCAAAAACATGAACGCTAAAACAGTAATTAGGAATAAATGCTATCTAATCTAACACAGGCTTTCATTTACGTGTAGAGTGTAGACCCTGCACTAGGCGCAAGCCTGTATCGTAGGGACTACATACTTAGCGATTGGTAAAAGATGGCACCTATCTCCATAATTTTAATTTCGTCCATCTTAAGTTTCTACAAAACTCCTTGTATCCTATGATTCTCAGATAAACAATTTAGCTACCTCAACGTAATTCGTCCACTTATTTAAATTTGAAGTAGCAATTACCAAATAATTAATTACTAGGTAACAACCCTCGAAGTACTTAAACAATAATTGCTACAACTTTACATCTTAAAGTGGAGAAGTTTCCACAAAAATCTTGCAAGACTCGAAAGTTACAAACTTCCCACTTCAAGTGTTTCTTGAAGACTGAAGATGAGCATTTATTGATCACCTCTGGTTTCCTCGGGTTACTTTTCCTTTTTCTTACGTTACGAAGCCTGAATTGGTCAAAAAGTTATGTAAGTTACAATTTGATAAGTTGAAATACTTCAGCGGTTACCGCAGCGTCGCCAACCAGGATACTTGTTTAGGTACTTACTTGTTTCGCCTGATGGTTAGCGTGACGCGCGCCCCGCCTAGAATTTTGATAATAATTTATTTGACCTTATTTTTTTACATTTTTTAATTTGAATTTTGTTTTCGTTGGTGTTTTATTGGCTTTCGTGTGGTCAGCTTTTTGATAGGTTAATGAAAAAATACTTTTTCTTTATGTAGCGCTGTCGTAATAAATCATAGCTCTAATTAATTTCACAAACATATTCGCCTTCACGACCACTTCGAACATTCTAAAGTAAGTAAATGTATAATTCACAATAATGATGCCGAATCACGTCTCTATAAAATTCGTCACGAATTACGACTCTTCTCCGGTCTAGTGGTCGGACCGTCGGCCTTACGTTCACTAGGCTCCAGGTTCGATCCCCGCCACGCATGTCTTTTCGCACAGGTAGCTGGTTTGTTTATAATCAGTTGGCCTGCAACAACATGCCAGATCGATGGGAGAAAATTTACTTAGTATTCCTGTGAGTACTGGGTTGTGTACACTTCCTACATTTTTGCTTACACTAGTCTTATATCCCGGGTTTTCTCGCTCGCGAAAAACTTGGTGTGGCTTTGTACTTTGAGGTGTCGATAAAGTTTAAATGTCTTATTATTATTATTGTTGAATACATTTTGAAATAATAACTTGTGTCTGTTTAAACGGGTAAACCAATTTTGATGAAATTTGTTAAAATATATCAACATGGACACAAGATACTTCATATTTAAGAAAATGCAGAAAACAAACGGATTTTTCCGTCCTGAACGCGGTTTTACTAAGTTGTTTACAGGGGTTTTACTAAGTTGGTAACTAGCCGCTTCCTTACATCCTACTTCACAACTTTTGTTCCACGACTTTTTACACACATTTTCTTGTGCATGAATAGATAAAAAAAATATCGGCTCCTAACCTTCGGCGCTTGATATTTTAGATATTTAGAGTCCTAATTATAATTATTTTGTTTCAGAATGGTAGTAAAAAAAACGGATGATTAAAAGTTAAGAAACGAAAGCGTATGATGTAGGGAAGCTATATCTGCGAGATGTCGTTAATTAAATAGCTCTGCATAATATTATGTGCTACGATTTATGTTATAACTAGTTGTTACCCGCGACTTCGTTCGGGTGGTCATAAAAAAAGTATCCTATGTCCGTCTCTGTGATATACAGTAACTCCTTATCAAATTTTTATGTTTATGTTTAGCCGTGATAACGAGACAAACATCCAGACAGAGAGACAAAGTTAGTTCCTATAGTTCGCTAGATGGCGCTTGTTGGCCATTTTTGTGCATTTTTTGACGTTTTGTATAGTTATTTACTCGTGACGAACGGATACATTTTTATACCTCGAAGCTTTATTGGTCCTGATACGACTGCGGCTATATTCCTCTGAATTATAATATTAGTTAGGATTATAACTACTGTATGACCTGTGCCGCAGGTTATGGAGTAACTACTGTATAATCTGCGGCTCCGTGCTTGAATTATTTATCTTGGCTAAAGCATTCCCGTGTAGTCGCGCCCTTCGAGTTTTATACTTTCCTCTACGAATCGGGTTTTCGCAGTTCGTGTACGAAGTTTTCTCATAAAGTACTTTAACCCAACTATATTCAGTGGTTTTACTTGAATTAGAAGTTCAGTATAGTGTCAATAAATTTGGTAGGTAATTTTTGATGATTTAGATTGGCGATTAATATCGACGTAATTATTTTGCTGTGCAGTGTTATTTTTCGACAAATAACGTACTAGCTGCAATGCGCCCCAGACTACTCACTGGCTGATATTAAAGATTTGATTTTATTGACTAAAATTCATCGAACTCTGTTTAGCTATCACGGATGTCAGTAGAAACACACAACTACTTTTCGCAAAGTTTGCCACAGAAGGTACCAGAAAATTTGATTACTTTCCAGCCAAATTCGTGGCCATGTTATTGATACTTTTTTCGTAAGCTCCGGTGTGGCCAGTAGCAAATTAAGTAAACAGCCAAAACCGGCTCGAATGAAACGTTGAAAGGTTTTCGAGGGCGCACGAAAACTGTTTATGAAACCCGACCTCTTTGTAAAACATGATTTTTTATTCGAGCCAAACGTTTTGAAAATAATAATTTATTGGACTATGTTAGTGCAATAACATCCAAGAGTTGCGCTGAATAAACGCATATTTTGTTTAGGGTCTTCTGAAGGGTGTGCTTTCTAAAACTATCTATTTTTAAGTAAGTTTCAGGTGGAGATATTAAAAAAAATGAATCTCAAAATCTCATACGTCGCAAACTTTTTTGGACATGTACCTACTTAGCATGGGTTGTTTTATTGAGTAACTAGCAGCTCTCCGCGGTTTCATCCAGTGTATTATTCCGGAAAAAATAGCCTATGTACCCAGGGTTTAGCCGAGTCCATACCTCACACAAATCCGTTCAGCCGTCGAGTGCAAAAAATCATACTAACACATAAACTTTCCCATATACATAACATAATTTTAGTATGATGAGATAATAGTAAATCCGAAACTGATTTCAACCAAACATTCCTATTTAAGCTATGTAATAAGATAATAACATAATTATTTAGTTACCACGAGGATATCAGATATTTCCCAAAGTTTCATTTGCGAAGTAGCTCTTCCGCTACTGCCAGAGGAGGCGGATAATTATTTATTAATATATTAACGAGTGAGTTAAATAAGTAATCACGGGAGTTATGTCTACCTGGATATAGGTTAACTTATTGACTGTTATGGCTACGCTTTGACCTGAGTATCGTATACTTTTACATCCACTGCCACAAGTTAGCAGAGAAATCATATTGATAGATGTACGCACGATACGATATTATCATGACTCGACCGACAGACTGCGCGTGTCACGAACGAGGTCGTCTTTATAGATAGGCTTAGTCCCAACGACGTTTAGGGGGAGACGTTAGACTAAGCTCACCGACTTGTTAGGAATTTAAATTCCCAACATCCCCACTAAACTTGAATTCATCAAATACATATTTATTTCCAACAAGGTAACTAAAACATAGCAATAATCACGGCCTTCTCCAAAACTATACATACATAAAACATATAATTATATTATATTCATATATTGTTTTCTTTGTTTCAGGTACGGCATGCAAAGCGATTGGAAACGAACATTGAGAAATCTGAAAGTGAGACCTTTCAGCGTCACAAAATGGAATAAATTTATTAAAGTAAATTATAACGGAAACGGACGTGATATCGTCAAATTAAAATAAAAGAAATATAATTTTGAAAGGAGTAGACCATTTATGGCGTCCCCGCCATTCCGACCGTAATAACCTCCATCAAGTGTAATGAGGCTTACAGTAAAATTTTTAATAACTCTATCGTGCGAAATAAAGGACACTTTGTTATGGCAACATTTTTTAACCACAGAAGCACTTAGTTTAATAAATGGCCCGCCCATTGGGCAGCAGTGGGACATCGCAGTGTTTATGGCAGAGTAGTCAAATTCCAGTGATTTCATTTCCGAGTACCTTACACTGTGAGTGCGGCTTGTAGCGGGAAATAATTTATGACACATCAGTTTTACTCTGGCATCTAATATACCTATCAGTTATTCTATGTTTGTAGATCAAGATGGAATAGTGTATAAGGTCGGATAAAATCCTAGTAGGAAGCTGTTAGGGTTTCTGAGCTCAAAATAATAAATAAAGCTAAAGAAATAATACTGTAACAGCTCTCTTGTTCACAACTAGTAATGCAGTGCACCAGAGCGAGTGAAAAAGAAAACACTTCATGGTTTTTCATAAAATAAATTATTATTAGTTTGTATTTCGAAATAAGACAAGTTGAACCAAATGGTTCTGCTTTACATACCTGCCATGGTGATCTGTTTAGGTTTCTTTTGGTGCTAGATCAACTTTACATGGTCGTATTCTTAGAGCAACACAGGCCTCCGGCTGACTCGGGCCGGTATCGAGTTGCTCAATGGTCGCTCGGATTTTTTGTGGACTGTTTGATATCACTGTCATTAGAAAACTAGTTAAAAAAAAGACAACATATTTATTGTAGACTAAATTACGAATGTATACGTTCTCTTTCTCTTACTTTTCACAGTTTGGTTAGCGTAAGTGAAAATAGTAAGTACTTACGAACTGGTGTATTTTGTTGCTTTTATTTCGAAATCTTCGTAATAAAATGTAACATTTTTCATATTGCTCTCGCAACTCGTTGACGCCGTCAGTATTTCGCTGCCTAATGGCGTCCCACCAATTTCATTTTTTCAAAAACCAAGGTTACTGCTCGGTGGCAAATTTTAAGTGACAAACAAACATGTTTACCTATCCTATCCTCCGATATTATTAAATTTGTTCTCAATTTATAGTGAATATTCCGTTTCTGTGGTTAATTAAAACTTTAGTTGTTTATATCAACCTGCGAAGAAGATTCCGTCAGTTAAAATGGAGTATTATTATTTCCTAAAGACGATGTCTAAATAATTTGGAAGTTGTTGTTACTGCCATTGTGCTATTATTACTACGTAGTAACATAGATTTAGTAATATTAATACCTAAATGGTCACTGCTGTTTTTTTTTGTTTTTTTGTGAAGGTGCAACGTTTCGCTAAGCGCGGCAAATTCAAATTTTCTTGCGTTTTTTGTCAATTACAGCTTAATTTTGCGACAATAAATAGGTCGTATCATTAAAAATGTATGTTTGATAAAGTGAAACACTATTTCCAAGTAAAATTACAACGTGTCGTAATGTTTTACGCAATCTCGGAATAACGGAATATAATTTAAAATAAAAAAATCAGTTTCAATATCGTCATGAAGAGATTTGACCACGTAGCAGCCAAAAATTCGACGGTACTTCTAGGCAATAGGATGCTCATTATCCATCGCAATATACTGGAGGGCATTGTTGGTCACAGCCCCCTCCCCCTGCAACCCCAGGGTGGGAGGGGACCATCCGGGTCACTGGATAATGCGGGACCATGATCATGGTGTTTAAACATACAGGTGTGTGGTTGTGGACACGTAATTAGTATACCTAAAGGTATGCTGGTGGGTGTTTATGTAAGAATTTAAGGAGGTACATTTTAAAGTTATAACCATCTATTTTTTTTTATTTTTTTTTATTAAATATCGTCTGGTCCGAAGCATTCCGTAACCAAAATGACTTTTACCTTGCTCTAAGGATTGCAATCACAATTCGGTCAGCATGTTGGGCACAATTCCTGCTGGTAGCTGTTTATTAGATTAGTGTTCGTTTTAATTTGTGTTTTATTTCCTTGAACATAATATCTTATTTCGTTTCGTTCGTATCTATAGGTTTACTGAAAATTAAACTTTAGTTGCTTAGAAGGAATTAAATGCGTATCTTTATGTTATTTGAGTAAAACCAGGTGTGATTTTTCAGACATCTTTAAATTTTCTATGTTTTAAATATTTGCCTAAAATCCAGTGTACCTATTGTAATTTGTAATTCTGCGAGGTATATATTATCTGCGAGATATATCCTAATTCACATTTATGACATTACTGTTATCATGTAACTATAAAACGTGTGTTGCCAGACTACGAACTTCTACAGAAATTAATCTACCATTGTTTTCGGGTTCGGGTTTGAGCTCATTTTTATTCTGTAAAAGCTATACTCTCCCTGAGGGAAAACGGAAATACTGCGGGTAGATATAAAGGAAAGAATCATGTAACAAGTTTATTATTCGACACATACATTTTCAATATCTCTCTCACATTATTACGTCATTACCAAATCAAGGAAAAAGGCCTAGGGTATCGGGCCCCTGGTAAGAAATTACTATTTATTATTGATTCACTTAATAAAACACATGGGAAAACATTTATACGAGTGCTGCCATATTTTGACTCCTAAAAATGTTACTTTTGGAGAATATCCTCGGCAAAGTTACTCTTTATTTTGCGTAAGATTTTCATTGATTTTTTATGCAGATTGATTTACATGGAACGGCAAAAATTATTAATAAATATGATAAGCACAATTGCAACGTACATTGCGGAATTTGCTACGTTAAACTAATTTCACATATTATTATTGTACTTAGTCGTTACTGTAAATATTCTCCACGAATCTGGCAACTCCTCCGACACATGTTTCTCTAAACATTCCCATCACGTGCGTACCGATACAAAACGAATGCTGACCACACCGTCCCCCTTGTCTTGGGACCGGGCCAGAATCACCCCATTCTCCCCGACGGGGTTCAGCGAAATGCGAATGACAGGTAGGAAATAAAGTTATCTGTTGTACCTCGTTCTTAGTTTTTAAACGTTTACCGGATTATTCAGAAAGGATATGTTTTTGGTCGATTTACAAGTATTACGAGCGCGTTTTGCGAGTCGCGCGTCGATTGCACCCGACCATGCGGAAATGATGCGCAGGCTAGCCCCAACATCACCCTACATTAATTATTATAAGTAGTTTTGACTGTCACGTGCGACTAACGAAGAAATGATAAAAGTTATGATTGTTTTTTTTTTTCCTAATGTAATGTATGTGTTTTATGTAATATAATTGTCGAACTAAATGACTTTTGATTTGAAGTCGATAGTTTTGTTACTCGACTCAAAAAAAACGGAAGACAAAATAAAGAGTCAGTTAAATATTATGTTACACACATGAGTTTAGTTATAATTTAGGTGACTACTTAATAGTGTAAATCGGGGATTAATCAAAAAGGGCTTATAGTAATTATCATGGCCAACTTATTTTAACATTCAGGACCCCTTTCGGCTTAGCATACCCTTTCAGAACAACCCTATGCCTAGTTCATATTTCTATTTTAATTTTTACCATCTGCGACCCCGGTTTAACCCGAGTAGAAAATTCTAAAGAATCCGTAAGTTTTACCGGGATATAAAGTAGCACCTGTCACTCTTCGACCCTAGAACTACATACACTTGCAAACAATTACCTACATCGATCCTTAGCTCTGTTGCTACGTGAAAAAGTAACATGCAAACCAACAGACACTGTCGAAAGTATTACATTAGTAAGGGCGAGTACTACTCCGTTTTCCTAGCCCTGCTTTATCACAACAAACAAAAAATATGATACTACAAAATTAAGATTAGAAAGAATTTTAATTACACACAATCACGTTTAAATGTAATCACTCAGGAATCGGACTTATTTATAAACTCATAAAATTACAATTAGCGTCGTTTTACTTCTGCGCAATAATTAAAATCGAATTAGTAGTATTAGGAAAGTAGGTAGGTTAGCAAGTACATCATCATCGTCGTTAGTCGGAAGACGTCCATTGCTGTATTAAGGCGGTTCTCCCTTAGAGCGTAACACTGAACGAATCCTATGTCCGTCTTGATATACAGTAACTCAAAATCTTATCAAATGTAATCAAGATCCGTTCAGCCGTTTAGCCGTGGTAACGCGTCAAACATCCATACAGAGGCAAAGTTACTTCCTTTATAGTTCACTAGATGCCGCTGATTCATCTTTGTACATTTCTTGACGTTTTATATGGACTGACTGTTGCAATGTCGGGAGTTCTGTTACGCGTAAGCGAAGTTTTTTCCTCGAGACGAACGTATTCATTTTCATACCTGGAAGCTTTATTGGTCCTGATACGACTGGGGCTATATTCCTCTGAATTATATTATTAGTTAGGATAGTGTCAAAATCCTATACTTTTTTTCCGTAGTCGGTTTAAAAGAGCACTTAGCTGAGTAAATGGATCGCTAATCACCTCCCTTTGTCGCGTTCAATGGTGCCTGTTCGCTTTGTGTACCGAAACAAAGCCGGTATTGAACCCATGTCCCGTCCGCCGATCTCATCTGATTAATTGTCCTCAGCTAATTTATGTATGTTATATATTACAATACATTGTCAATATGTACAGTAATATAACAAGTAATGTTATTATTCGACTGACACCAAAAAAAACCTTCTGCAACATGTTAACCCATTCGGATTAGTCTCATCTGCCCCGATACCGGGGAGGTTGGGAAAATAAGTTCAATATCACCGGGGCTGATGGTACTTTTTTCCCAGCCACCTCGGACTTAGAATGGAGGACCCGGACATAATCTATATCTATCCATATAATAAAACTAACGCAGCCGCAGTCGTAAAATAACGAATCAAAGCTACGAGGATTAGAAATGAATACGTTCGTCTCGAGCAAAAAACTTCGCTTGTGCGATTCAGAACTCCCTATATTGTAACTCTCAGTCCATACAAAACGTCAAATAATGCATCAACGCCTTCTACCGAACTAAGACGAGTTTTGTCTGTCTGTATAATCCCACATAATCCGGTCGCACTCCAAAGAAGTCGTAAATCATGAAAAGATTTAAAATAATGCTTATATAATTATATGCTGTGCTTTGTGGCACAATGTACTCATTATTTTAGCATAGCATTAGATATTTCTAGTAGAAATGAATAGTTTTAATCTTCAAAAAATGTGCGAAAGAGATAGCTCCGGCCTATTGCGTTGCGGCGGTAACTCGAACTCAACTGCCACCCCAATCAATCTTGCAAGGCAATACGCTAATAGCGGCTAATAGGGGTGCTATCAGGGTGACATAAATAATTCTGCGGCTAATTGCCGGAAGTCCGGCATCCGGGAACCGTCTCGTAACTCCGGAATGTCCAGACGATTGATTTGTCTCCGACGCCTACGGTAAAATAACTATTTCGGCTCTGAGAGATTGCTAAGAGAACAGCAGTAGGCGTTTGGAAAATAAGGTAAACTACTCCAGTGGGGCAAGGCTTCCAACGAATTTTAATAAAACCATTGACCACATTAAAGTTTGAATCTAAAAGTAGACGAGGGCGCTGCACGAGCGTGGTTACTAGGTTTGTCTCTCTTTAAAACTAAACCGAAAGTACAGAGACAGCTGATTTTATAGGAATAAAGCCGCATCGTAATTATTTCGGTACGCTGTAAGTGATTGCTTAGAGAACGGCAGTAGGCGTCTGTAAGACGTTTAATTACTTAGATACTGGAGTAATTATTTCGACTACATTGACTCGCCTACAGTCTTTGAGGGAGAATTGAAAGTGTCGAATAGGTACACTATATGGATGCAGGTAAGAAGGTACTTCAAAACGAGCGTTTGTTTGAATAATTAAGTGCGTTCATAACATTTTATTATTTATATTCAGAAACATTTTATGAAGTACAATTTAAATAAACATTCTAGCAATGACCTAACAATTTCACAAAAACTCCATTTCGTTCATCGTCTGTTCCCAGAACATTCGAGAAACAAGTAATTTATATTCTGTTCATTTCTCCAGAACATGACACGTAGTTTACAAACTAAGCAACTGTGTCGTTCCTTCTGAAGCTCATTTGTTTACTTCTCTTAAATTTTAAGTTGCACAAATAAACAACTACCTCTGTTAGTTTAAAGGCTTTCGCACATCATATCGACTCAATACCCACTCGAAATAAATACATTGAATTGCGTGATTTAGTTGAAGTTTAGGTGCGTCGGGCATGTTCTCTGATGCACGTGTTCCGGTTCCGGATTTCTTTGCAGTTATTCATCTTCTTGGGACCGATCGAATAACAGCATTACTGCAGAGCCCGTCCAATAACCTATGTTGTCCGATATATAGGTTTTGGAAATCTATGCACCAGAGTAAAAACCGTAAATAGCTCGACGACCTTTAAATAGTCGAATTTATACGCAATTTAGTGCACTTGCAACATGCAAGTTCAAGATTGCTTAACTCATAAATAGAATTTTAACAAGTAACATTGAGCTGTCAAAAATCTCCACGCTGACGCCTCGCATCCATCACTATGCAGTAAGACCGTATGCAGTAAGATTTCACTTTTATGAAGAAATGTGGTGTGTTGTGACGTGACACAAATGTCTTACTGCTCACATAAGTGTCTTTGGTGCGTGGTGCGCCTTAAAGGTGGAGTTATAATTATTTTTTATTATAGCCTGACCTCTCGCCGGTAGCTGCTCTATATCGTATATATCAATTATTGTACCATGAGTTTTTTTCTAAACTACAACAAAAATGTATTTCGCTTTCGGCTTGGTATATAGACCTGCCCAACTATGACTAATTAAAGATCAATTTACAATAACTTCAATACAGAGTCACAGATAGATAGTACGTCGAGGCGAGTCTTTATTTAGCCAATGTATTGTGCGATGGCCTTTAAGTATTTATATTGTCGCTCTCTCTCTCTCTCAGCTTCGTAAAATTAATTTGGTTCTAACTAATTAAATTCCGCTGTGTAATTTATACAATTTTACGTTTTTTTGATGGCTCGGTATAAAAATATTTTTTGTTAATCCGCTTGAACGCTAAAACTCGTAAATTTTTGGCTTTAACGTTTCTCAACTTTCAGCAAAATTATCTACGCGGTAACAATTATAAATTACTTTATTAAAATATTACGTCTCCTAAACATAAAAGTTACTCAATGATTTTAATACAAGCTTATGCCGAGGGTAAGTATACCTTTTTTTATGTAAGTGACGAGACGAGCTAGTCCAGAAGCGTGATGGTAAGCGCAAAGCTTGTTAACAGTTCAGTTCTACCTTTAATTTTGAACATTAACTGTTCAACATACTGCGCGGCAATGCACTGCGCTCGTGACCCCGAGACTCGATCTATTCCGGGCTGATACTAAAACTCTGTAGGTAAGTATATACTCAGTAATTCCGCTGGAAACATTGTCCTACAATACGGAACACAGTAATGTTTGCACACTACTGCAAGCTGAATAACTGGCAAGTGTACATCCTTGCAAAAGAGTCCTACCACTACACCAACTGTCCCCGTGACAGAATGACACGTAAAGTGTACTAGATTCTCTCGCTCGTTCGAACCTCGTGTCGCACGGTCTCGCTCGGGTGTCGGTATTTTGCATACCCTGGGGTAGAGTTGACTCTTCTGTCGCCCAGGACATTCCCAGGACCGTAAACAATCTTAGCTCAAGACGCCTATCTATTTTCGCAATTTGAAGAAAAGAAAGGAGATTTGTGAGTGGTGAAGACAGATATAGCACAATATTGATGAAAAGTAGTACAAAAATGCGAGCGAAAAAGCAAGCGCGATATTCCGTTGCCGCCACCGCGCCACGACGCTCTATGAAATCTGGCTATGGTCGTACGCCACTGTTTGCGTCCGAGTGAAATATGTAGGCAAGTCGCTTCGAGGTACGATAACGATGGCAGTGATAAAAAGTTTTATATAATAATTTTACAAATTCCTCTGAGATTTCGAACTTTTAGAAAAGTTTTAAAAGTTCCAGCATCCACATACATTAAAAACTTCCGAAAGTATCTCACAGAGACGGTTACATCCGAATTTCATTCTTAAACTTTAACCCATAGTATAGCCGAAAAGTTCGTATGGTCCATCCAGCTTCTTGCGGAACGTTCGGTCCTAACCAAAAAGTTTTCTTGTGCTTTTTGCCGAATTTTCAGACTGATTTCTCGACCGAGTGCCGAATTTACGCTTGAAAGCTTGACGAATCGTCGAACTAAATGACAAATGCACTTGGCCAATTTTTTTCGTTTGATTTTTCGGGTAGTTTGAACAATCTCTTTCCTGAATATCTTTCCTTACGGTTTGCTGTGCAAAAAGAAATCGGTTTAATATTAGAAACAAACTATTTTCTTGTTATGGATTGGAATTGGAATTTCGGTTGCAATCGGGAAATCGGAAATTATTAGTAAAAGAAAAACAAAAACCTGACTGCCACAATGTTCCCAGATGCGAAAAAGGAGAGAGACGTACAGGAATCGACAATTTATTTCAAACTGTACTAGACTTGCGGTTCCACGTGTCTTTGTAAAATTTCAAGGTAAGCAGAACCCCTGTTTGCTGGCTGTTCCAAACAATATACCTGCCGACGCATTAGATTATATATTATAGCTTAACCTTTGAAATGTCAAGGACTAGGGTTAGGTTATTCTAATAGTTACTCAAGGACTGTTAGGTATTGATTTCAGCTGGTCGAAGCTTTTTATTACCGATCACCACAATTTGATTTTAACAATACGATACAATCCTGACTATCCTAATTCTAACTAATATTATTAATTCGACAGTAACTCTGTCTATCTGCCTCTTTGCCTTGGTGCTTGTCGCGTTATCACTGCTAAACGGCTGAACAGATCGAGCTGATTTTTTGCATAGACTTAGCTTAAGGGTCGGAGACGGACATAGGCCACTTTTGTTTTGTAGGTCACACAGATGACAGACAGACAGCTACATTCGCATTTATTATAATAGTTAGGATAAGCAGACGGCGCACCGCCGTGCCGCCTCCGGTCACATACATACATAATTATAATGTTCCCGATATAATCCACCCGATGGTCAGTGATCACCGTCGGCGTCGTCTAATGGAGTGCTCCGTTGCAAAATGTACCTTTAGCAAAACGAAACATTTCCAAACAATTCACACGAAGTGACAATCCTACGTCGAGCTAGGCGTGCCTTTGAACACAATTTCAAACGATGTAGCATGCTTGCCTAGGAGGTACCTATTCACTCGTTCTTTAACAGCCCCGGATTGTATCTGTTCGGAAAGAAAGAAGCAGGTAATGAGTTCCACACACAGAAAATAAAAATAAATCTCTTCAGTGGCTCCACACCTCCGCTGACCTGACTAAGGTGGATTGGAAACGCTTAGTACGTTTGGACGGTATTTCCACCATAAGGGGGTGTCTCTTCTTTGTGCGTCTTGAGTAAAAATGAAGCGCTCTTAACTGATTACGCCACTACGTTCCAGCGCCAGCTCCAGCTAGATGCATGCGCCCCGGAGGGGTAAGTTTAAAACGCGCGATGACAAACGCGCCCCCCGTGACAACTGCGGCTATTTATCACGGAACTTCAAGACTTCGTGGTCAATATGCGAACACCGAGGGGTTAGTGTCGAGCAATTCCTAAAATAACCAGAATAATGGTACAAGTACCACAAGTACAGTGTTATAGGGTGACGCGTAAAATGTTACAACGTGATGCATACAATGTCAGAAGGTGACGCGTACAATGTTACAAGGTGCCGTGAATAATGTTACAAGAAGACGCATACAATGTTATAAGTCGTCGCGTACAATGTTACACGATGACGCGTACAATGTTAGAAGGTAACGCGTACAATGTTATAAGTTATCGCGTACATTGTTACAAGATGACGCGAACAATCTTAGAAGTATTATCTGGAGAAAAACCTAGTAACTCTGGCTGAACGTGAACACTCTTACCGACTCCCCCAGGTTTATAAAGTTTACGCAGTGGCTTGCACCACCATACATTTGTGCCAGTTCATGTTTTTCGGATTTTGCCTTAGTTACTATTTTCGTCCCATTTTCAGGCCGAGGTAGTTCGATAGGTTAACTGATCCGTATCTAAGCCCGGCTCGGACTGATTATCAAATTTCCGGACAATGCGGATTTGCACGACTATTTTAATGGGCCGATGCTTTATTTGGGAGATTAATATGAATTTGAGGTCTGGATAACGGACCTCTTTAGACTATGCTATATTTTTTATATTAAATAGCATTTTCCTACTCTGCGTTGTACGGGTATAAAATGCGAAAGTGATTTATTATCATCCGATTTGTGTTCCTATAAAGGATGGTCTAAACGGTGACGTCAATCCGAAAAATGTAGGTCCATCATACCAAGGGCTTCACGAAACTTCCCCATGTATGTGCTACGATTTTTCGTAGTATTTTTTATAATATATTTTATAACTTTATGTATGTTTTACAAGCCGCTCATATGGAAAAATTTTAGAAAAAAAAACTCATAAGCTACGAAAAGCACAAGGTATATTTTCGTCAAACCCTTGGTATGAGGAACCAAAAATTTTTTTGGATTAACGTCACCTCTTGGCCCTTCCTAGATAAACCTAAACTAACTAAAGTAGCTTAGGCTTTTTTGCTTGTCTTTTGTTTCCAGTCTAAGCTGTGAATGTAAGATCCAATTACAATCATAGCATAGTCTGAAGATGGCTTTATCAGTAGTTATAATTTTAATCTGTGGCTAGGGGCGATTGCGGTGGAGAGATTAGCAAATGTATGTTTGCAAAGCAACATAAATAGTTGATAGGCAATCGGATTTAGTTATTTGTACTTATTTACTAGCTAGCTACTAATTCAGCACAAATTACTAGTAATAATACTGTTAATATTACTAATACTGATACTGTTGTGTT